>JAJHPC010000005.1:3164609-3582109 GCA_024447665.1 Juncus inflexus
AGAAAACGCAGGAAACATTAGTTTTAGGTGCAAACAGAGATTGTGGGAAAATATTTCAAAACGAAAACAAATTTTGGTTTGAATCCGAATAATTTAGTATTTACTATCATTCTTTATGAAAAATCTATCCGAGTTTTTTTTGGATGAAACGAGCAAACAAAAAACATTAGTTTTAGGTGCAAACAAAAATTGTGGAGAAATATTTTAAAATAAAAACATATTTTTGGTTTGCGTTTCAATAATTTGGTATATTCTTTATGAAAGATCTAGCGAGAAAACGCAGGAAACATTAGTTTTAGGTGCAAACAGAGATTGTGGGAAAATATTTCAAAACGAAAACAAATATTGGTTTGAATCCGAATAATTTAGTATTTACTATCATTCTTTATGAAAAATCTATCCGAGTTTTTTTTGGATGAAACGAGCAAACAAACGCATGAAACATTAGTTTTAGGTGCAAACAAAAATTGCGGAGAAATATTTTAAAATAAAAACATATTTTTGGTTTGCGTTTCAATAATTTGGTATATTCTTTATGAAAGATCTAGCGAGAAAACGCAGGAAACATTAGTTTTAGGTGCAAACAGAGATTGTGGGAAAATATTTCAAAACGAAAACAAATATTGGTTTGAATCCGAATAATTTAGTATTTACTATCATTCTTTATGAAAAATCTATCCGAGTTTTTTTTGGATGAAAGGAGCAAACAAACGCATGAAACATTAGTTTTAGGTACAAACAAAGATTGTGGAGAAATATTTTAAAATAAAAACATATTTTTGGTTTCCGTTTCAATAATTTGGTATATTCTTTACGAAAGATCTAGCGAGAAAAAGCAGGAAACATTAGTTTTAGGTGCAAACAGAGATTGAGGGAAAATATTTCAAAACGAAAACAAATATTGGTTTGAATCCGAATAATTTAGTATTTACTATCATTCTTTATGAAAAATCTATCCGAGTTTTTTTTGGATGAAAGGAGCAAACAAACGCATGAAACATTAGTTTTAGGTGCAAACAAAAATTGCGGAGAAATATTTTAAAATAAAAACATATTTTTGGTTTGCGTTTCAATAATTTGGTATATTCTTTATGAAAGATCTAGCGAGAAAACGCTGGAAACATTAGTTTAGGTGCAAACAGAGATTGTGGGAAAATATTTCAAAACGAAAACAAATATTGGTTTGAATCGAATAATTTAGTATTTATTATCATTCTTTATGAAAAATCTATCCGAGTTTTTTTTGGATGAAAGGAGCAAACAAACGCATGAAACATAAGTTTTAGGTACAAACAAAGATTGTGGAGAAATATTTTAAAATAAAAACATATTTTTGGTTTCCGTTTCAATAATTTGGTATATTTTTTACGAAAGATCTAGCGAGAAAACGCAGGAAACATTAGTTTTAGGTGCAAACAGAGATTGTGGGAAAATATTTCAAAACGAAAACAAATTTTGGTTTGAATCCGAATAATTTAGTATTTACTATCATTCTTTATGAAAAATCTATCCGAGTTTTTTTTGGATGAAACGAGCAAATAAACGCATGAAACATTAGTTTTAGGTGCAAACAAAAATTGTGGAGAAATATTTTAAAATAAAAACATGTTTTTGGTTTGCGTTTCAATAATTTGGTATATTCTTTATGAAAGATCTAGCGAGAAAAAGCAGGAAACTTTAGTTTTAGGTGCAAACAAGAGATTGAGGGAAAATATTTCAGAACGAAAACAAATATTGGTTTGAATCCGAATAATTTAGTATTTACTATCATTCTTTATGAAAAATCTATCCGAGTTTTTTTTGGATGAAACGAGCAAACAAACGCATGAAACATTAGTTTTAGGTGCAAACAAAAATTGCGGAGAAATATTTTAAAATAAAAACATATTTTTGGTTTGCGTTTCAATAATTTGGTATATTCTTTATGAAAGATCTAGCGAGAAAACGCAGGAAACATTAGTTTTAGGTGCAAACAGAGATTGTGGGAAAATATTTCAAAACGAAAACAAATATTGGTTTGAATCTGAATAATTTAGTATTTATTATCATTCTTTATGAAAAATCTATCCGAGTTTTTTTTGGATGAAAGGAGCAAACAAACGCATGAAACATAAGTTTTAGGTACAAACAAAGATTGTGGAGAAATATTTTAAAATAAAAACATATTTTTGGTTTCCGTTTCAATAATTTGGTATATTCTTTACGAAAGATCTAGCGAGAAAACGCAGGAAACATTAGTTTTAGGTGCAAACAGAGATTGTGGGAAAATATTTCAAAACGAAAACAAATATTGGTTTGAATCTGAATAATTTAGTATTTACTATCATTCTTTATGAAAAATCTATCCGAGTTATTTTTGGATGAAAGGAGCAAACAAACGCAGGAAACATTAGTTTTAGGTGCAAACAAAAATTCTGGAGAAATATTTTAAAATAAAAACATATTTTTGGTTTGCGTTTCAATAATTTGGTATATTCTTTATGAAAGATCTAGCGAGAAAACGCAGGAAACATTAGTTTTAGGTGCAAACAGAGATTGTGGGAAAATATTTCAAAACGAAAACAAATATTGGTTTGAATCTGAATAATTTAGTATTTACTATCATTCTTTATGAAAAATCTATCCGAGTTTTTTTTGGATGAAAGGAGCAAACAAACGCATGAAACATTAGTTTTAGGTGCAAACAAAAATTGTGGAGAAATATTTTAAAATAAAAACATATTTTTGGTTTGCGTTTCAATAATTTGGTATATTCTTTATGAAAGATCTAGCGAGAAAACGCAGGAAACATTAGTTTTAGGTGCAAACAGAGATTGTGGGAAAATATTTCAAAACGAAAACAAATATTGGTTTGAATCCGAATAATTTAGTATTTACTATCATTCTTTATGAAAAATCTATCCGAGTTTTTTTTGGATGAAAGGAGCAAACAAACGCATGAAACATTAGTTTTAGGTGCAAACAAAAATTGTGGAGAAATATTTTAAAATAAAAACATATTTTTGGTTTGCGTTTCAATAATTTGGTATATTCTTTATGAAAGATCTAGCGAGAAAACGCAGGAAACATTAGTTTTAGGTGCAAACAGAGATTGTGGGAAAATATTTCAAAACGAAAACAAATATTGGTTTGAATCCGAATAATTTAGTATTTACTATCATTCTTTATGAAAAATCTATCCGAGTTTTTTTTGGATGAAAGGAGCAAACAAACGCATGAAACATTAGTTTTAGGTGCAAACAAAAATTGCGGAGAAATATTTTAAAATAAAAACATATTTTTGGTTTGCGTTTCAATAATTTGGTATATTCTTTATGAAAGATCTAGCGAGAAAACGCAGGAAACATTAGTTTTAGGTGCAAACAGAGATTGTGGGAAAATATTTCAAAACGAAAACAAATATTGGTTTGAATCTGAATAATTTAGTATTTATTATCATTCTTTATGAAAAATCTATCCGAGTTTTTTTTGGATGAAAGGAGCAAACAAACGCATGAAACATAAGTTTTAGGTACAAACAAAGATTGTGGAGAAATATTTTAAAATAAAAACATATTTTTGGTTTCCGTTTCAATAATTTGGTATATTTTTTACGAAAGATCTAGCGAGAAAACGCAGGAAACATTAGTTTTAGGTGCAAACAGAGATTGTGGGAAAATATTTCAAAACGAAAACAAATTTTGGTTTGAATCCGAATAATTTAGTATTTACTATCATTCTTTATGAAAAATCTATCCGAGTTTTTTTTGGATGAAACGAGCAAATAAACGCATGAAACATTAGTTTTAGGTGCAAACAAAAATTGTGGAGAAATATTTTAAAATAAAAACATGTTTTTGGTTTGCGTTTCAATAATTTGGTATATTCTTTATGAAAGATCTAGCGAGAAAAAGCAGGAAACTTTAGTTTTAGGTGCAAACAAGAGATTGAGGGAAAATATTTCAGAACGAAAACAAATATTGGTTTGAATCCGAATAATTTAGTATTTACTATCATTCTTTATGAAAAATCTATCCGAGTTTTTTTTGGATGAAAGGAGCAAACAAACGCATGAAACATTAGTTTTAGGTGCAAACAAAAATTGCGGAGAAATATTTTAAAATAAAAACATATTTTTGGTTTGCGTTTCAATAATTTGGTATATTCTTTATGAAAGATCTCGAGAAAAAACGCAGGAAACATTAGTTTAGGTGCAAACAGAGATTGTGGGAAAATATTTCAAAACGAAAACAAATATTGGTTTGAATCTGAATAATTTAGTATTTATTATCATTCTTTATGAAAAATCTATCCGAGTTTTTTTTGGATGAAAGGAGCAAACAAACGCATGAAACATAAGTTTTAGGTACAAACAAAGATTGTGGAGAAATATTTTAAAATAAAAACATATTTTTGGTTTCCGTTTCAATAATTTGGTATATTCTTTACGAAAGATCTAGCGAGAAAACGCAGGAAACATTAGTTTTAGGTGCAAACAGAGATTGTGGGAAAATATTTCAAAACGAAAACAAATATTGGTTTGAATCCGAATAATTTAGTATTTACTATCATTCTTTATGAAAAATCTATCCGAGTTTTTTTTGGATGAAAGGAGCAAACAAACGCATGAAACATTAGTTTTAGGTGCAAACAAAAATTGTGGAGAAATATTTTAAAATAAAAACATATTTTTGGTTTGCGTTTCAATAATTTGGTATATTCTTTATGAAAGATCTAGCGAGAAAACGCAGGAAACATTAGTTTTAGGTGCAAACAGAGATTGTGGGAAAATATTTCAAAACGAAAACAAATATTGGTTTGAATCCGAATAATTTAGTATTTACTATCATTCTTTATGAAAAATCTATCCGAGTTTTTTTTGGATGAAAGGAGCAAACAAACGCATGAAACATTAGTTTTAGGTGCAAACAAAAATTGTGGAGAAATATTTTAAAATAAAAACATATTTTTGGTTTGCGTTTCAATAATTTGGTATATTCTTTATGAAAGATCTAGCGAGAAAACGCAGGAAACATTAGTTTTAGGTGCAAACAGAGATTGTGGGAAAATATTTCAAAACGAAAACAAATATTGGTTTGAATCTGAATAATTTAGTATTTACTATCATTCTTTATGAAAAATCTATCCGAGTTTTTTTTGGATGAAAGGAGCAAACAAACGCATGAAACATTAGTTTTAGGTGCAAACAAAAATTGTGGAGAAATATTTTAAAATAAAAACATATTTTTGGTTTGCGTTTCAATAATTTGGTATATTCTTTATGAAAGATCTAGCGAGAAAACGCAGGAAACATTAGTTTTAGGTGCAAACAGAGATTGTGGGAAAATATTTCAAAACGAAAACAAATATTGGTTTGAATCCGAATAATTTAGTATTTACTATCATTCTTTATGAAAAATCTATCCGAGTTTTTTTTGGATGAAAGGAGCAAACAAACGCATGAAACATTAGTTTTAGGTGCAAACAAAAATTGTGGAGAAATATTTTAAAATAAAAACATATTTTTGGTTTGCGTTTCAATAATTTGGTATATTCTTTATGAAAGATCTAGCGAGAAAACGCAGGAAACATTAGTTTTAGGTGCAAACAGAGATTGTGGGAAAATATTTCAAAACGAAAACAAATATTGGTTTGAATCCGAATAATTTAGTATTTACTATCATTCTTTATGAAAAATCTATCCGAGTTTTTTTTGGATGAAAGGAGCAAACAAACGCATGAAACATTAGTTTTAGGTGCAAACAAAAATTGTGGAGAAATATTTTAAAATAAAAACATATTTTTGGTTTGCGTTTCAATAATTTGGTATATTCTTTATGAAAGATCTAGCGAGAAAACGCAGGAAACATTAGTTTTAGGTGCAAACAGAGATTGTGGGAAAATATTTCAAAACGAAAACAAATATTGGTTTGAATCCGAATAATTTAGTATTTACTATCATTCTTTATGAAAAATCTATCCGAGTTTTTTTTGGATGAAAGGAGCAAACAAACGCATGAAACATTAGTTTTAGGTGCAAACAAAAATTGTGGAGAAATATTTTAAAATAAAAACATATTTTTGGTTTGCGTTTCAATAATTTGGTATATTCTTTATGAAAGATCTAGCGAGAAAACGCAGGAAACATTAGTTTTAGGTGCAAACAGAGATTGTGGGAAAATATTTCAAAACGAAAACAAATATTGGTTTGAATCCGAATAATTTAGTATTTACTATCATTCTTTATGAAAAATCTATCCGAGTTTTTTTTGGATGAAACGAGACAAACAAACGCATGAAACATTAGTTTTAGGTGCAAACAAAAATTGTGGAGAAATATTTTAAAATAAAAACATATTTTTGGTTTGCGTTTCAATAATTTGGTATATTCTTTATGAAAGATCTAGCGAGAAAACGCAGGAAACATTAGTTTTAGGTGCAAACAGAGATTGTGGGAAAATATTTCAAAACGAAAACAAATATTGGTTTGAATCCGAATAATTTAGTATTTACTATCATTCTTTATGAAAAATCTATCCGAGTTTTTTTTGGATGAAAGGAGCAAACAAACGCATGAAACATTAGTTTTAGGTGCAAACAAAAATTGTGGAGAAATATTTTAAAATAAAAACATATTTTTGGTTTGCGTTTCAATAATTTGGTATATTCTTTATGAAAGATCTAGCGAGAAAACGCAGGAAACATTAGTTTTAGGTGCAAACAGAGATTGTGGGAAAATATTTCAAAACGAAAACAAATATTGGTTTGAATCCGAATAATTTAGTATTTACTATCATTCTTTATGAAAAATCTATCCGAGTTTTTTTTGATGAAAGGAGCAAACAAACGCATGAAACATTAGTTTTAGGTGCAAACAAAAATTGTGGAGAAATATTTTAAAATAAAAACATATTTTTGGTTTGCGTTTCAATAATTTGGTATATTCTTTATGAAAGATCTAGCGAGAAAACGCAGGAAACATTAGTTTTAGGTGCAAACAGAGATTGTGGGAAAATATTTCAAAACGAAAACAAATATTGGTTTGAATCCGAATAATTTAGTATTTACTATCATTCTTTATGAAAAATCTATCCGAGTTTTTTTTGGATGAAAGGAGCAAACAAACGCATGAAACATTAGTTTTAGGTGCAAACAAAAATTGTGGAGAAATATTTTAAAATAAAAACATATTTTTGGTTTGCGTTTCAATAATTTGGTATATTCTTTATGAAAGATCTAGCGAGAAAACGCAGGAAACATTAGTTTTAGGTGCAAACAGAGATTGTGGGAAAATATTTCAAAACGAAAACAAATATTGGTTTGAATCTGAATAATTTAGTATTTACTATCATTCTTTATGAAAAATCTATCCGAGTTTTTTTTGGATGAAAGGAGCAAACAAACGCATGAAACATTAGTTTTAGGTGCAAACAAAAATTGTGGAGAAATATTTTAAAATAAAAACATATTTTTGGTTTGCGTTTCAATAATTTGGTATATTCTTTATGAAAGATCTAGCGAGAAAACGCAGGAAACATTAGTTTTAGGTGCAAACAGAGATTGTGGGAAAATATTTCAAAACGAAAACAAATATTGGTTTGAATCCGAATAATTTAGTATTTACTATCATTCTTTATGAAAAATCTATCCGAGTTTTTTTTGGATGAAAGGAGCAAACAAACGCATGAAACATTAGTTTTAGGTGCAAACAAAAATTGTGGAGAAATATTTTAAAATAAAAACATATTTTTGGTTTGCGTTTCAATAATTTGGTATATTCTTTATGAAAGATCTAGCGAGAAAACGCAGGAAACATTAGTTTTAGGTGCAAACAGAGATTGTGGGAAAATATTTCAAAACGAAAACAAATATTGGTTTGAATCCGAATAATTTAGTATTTACTATCATTCTTTATGAAAAATCTATCCGAGTTTTTTTTGGATGAAAGGAGCAAACAAACGCATGAAACATTAGTTTTAGGTGCAAACAAAAATTGTGGAGAAATATTTTAAAATAAAAACATATTTTTGGTTTGCGTTTCAATAATTTGGTATATTCTTTATGAAAGATCTAGCGAGAAAACGCAGGAAACATTAGTTTTAGGTGCAAACAGAGATTGTGGGAAAATATTTCAAAACGAAAACAAATATTGGTTTGAATCAATAATAATTTAGTATTTACTATCATTCTTTATGAAAAATCTATCCGAGTTTTTTTTGATGAAAGGAGCAAACAAACGCATGAAACATTAGTTTTAGGTGCAAACAAAAATTGTGGAGAAATATTTTAAAATAAAAACATATTTTTGGTTTGCGTTTCAATAATTTGGTATATTCTTTATGAAAGATCTAGCGAGAAAACGCAGGAAACATTAGTTTTAGGTGCAAACAGAGATTGTGGGAAAATATTTCAAAACGAAAACAAATATTGGTTTGAATCCGAATAATTTAGTATTTACTATCATTCTTTATGAAAAATCTATCCGAGTTTTTTTTGGATGAAACGAGCAAACAAACGCATGAAACATTAGTTTTAGGTGCAAACAAAAATTGTGGAGAAATATTTTAAAATAAAAACATATTTTTGGTTTGCGTTTCAATAATTTGGTATATTCTTTATGAAAGATCTAGCGAGAAAAAGCAGGAAACATTAGTTTTAGGTGCAAACAGAGATTGTGGGAAAATATTTCAAAACGAAAACAAATATTGGTTTGAATCCGAATAATTTAGTATTTACTATCATTCTTTATGAAAAATCTATCCGAGTTTTTTTTGGATGAAAGGAGCAAACAAACGCATGAAACATTAGTTTTAGGTGCAAACAAAAATTGTGGAGAAATATTTTAAAATAAAAACATATTTTTGGTTTGCGTTTCAATAATTTGGTATATTCTTTATGAAAGATCTAGCGAGAAAACGCAGGAAACATTAGTTTTAGGTGCAAACAGAGATTGTGGGAAAATATTTCAAAACGAAAACAAATATTGGTTTGAATCCGAATAATTTAGTATTTACTATCATTCTTTATGAAAAATCTATCCGAGTTTTTTTTGGATGAAAGGAGCAAACAAACGCATGAAACATTAGTTTTAGGTGCAAACAAAAATTGTGGAGAAATATTTTAAAATAAAAACATATTTTTGGTTTCGTTTCAATAATTTGGTATATTCTTTATGAAAGATCTAGCGAGAAAACGCAGGAAACATTAGTTTTAGGTGCAAACAGAGATTGTGGGAAAATATTTCAAAACGAAAACAAATATTGGTTTGAATCCGAATAATTTAGTATTTACTATCATTCTTTATGAAAAATCTATCCGAGTTTTTTTTGGATGAAAGGAGCAAACAAACGCATGAAACATTAGTTTTAGGTGCAAACAAAAATTGTGGAGAAATATTTTAAAATAAAAACATATTTTTGGTTTGCGTTTCAATAATTTGGTATATTCTTTATGAAAGATCTAGCGAGAAAACGCAGGAAACATTAGTTTTAGGTGCAAACAGAGATTGTGGGAAAATATTTCAAAACGAAAACAAATATTGGTTTGAATCCGAATAATTTAGTATTTACTATCATTCTTTATGAAAAATCTATCCGAGTTTTTTTTGGATGAAACGAGCAAACAAACGCATGAAACATTAGTTTTAGGTGCAAACAAAAATTGTGGAGAAATATTTTAAAATAAAAACATATTTTTGGTTTGCGTTTCAATAATTTGGTATATTCTTTATGAAAGATCTAGCGAGAAAACGCAGGAAACATTAGTTTTAGGTGCAAACAGAGATTGTGGGAAAATATTTCAAAACGAAAACAAATATTGGTTTGAATCCGAATAATTTAGTATTTACTATCATTCTTTATGAAAAATCTATCCGAGTTTTTTTTGGATGAAAGGAGCAAACAAACGCATGAAACATTAGTTTTAGGTGCAAACAAAAATTGTGGAGAAATATTTTAAAATAAAAACATATTTTTGGTTTGCGTTTCAATAATTTGGTATATTCTTTATGAAAGATCTAGCGAGAAAAACGCAGAAACATTAGTTTTAGGTGCAAACAGAGATTGTGGGAAAATATTTCAAAACGAAAACAAATATTGGTTTGAATCCGAATAATTTAGTATTTACTATCATTCTTTATGAAAAATCTATCCGAGTTATTTTTGGATGAAAGGAGCAAACAAACGCAGGAAACATTAGTTTTAGGTGCAAACAAAAATTGTGGAGAAATATTTTAAAATAAAAACATATTTTTGGTTTGCGTTTCAATAATTTGGTATATTCTTTATGAAAGATCTAGCGAGAAAACGCAGGAAACATTAGTTTTAGGTGCAAACAGAGATTGTGGGAAAATATTTCAAAACGAAAACAAATATTGGTTTGAATCGAATAATTTAGTATTTACTATCATTCTTTATGAAAAATCTATCCGAGTTTTTTTTGGATGAAAGGAGCAAACAAACGCATGAAACATTAGTTTTAGGTACAAACAAAGATTGTGGAGAAATATTTTAAAATAAAAACATATTTTTGGTTTCCGTTTCAATAATTTGGTATATTTTTTACGAAAGATCTAGCGAGAAAACGCAGGAAACATTAGTTTTAGGTGCAAACAGAGATTGTGGGAAAATATTTCAAAACGAAAACAAATTTTGGTTTGAATCCGAATAATTTAGTATTTACTATCATTCTTTATGAAAAATCTATCCGAGTTTTTTTTGGATGAAACGAGCAAACAAACGCATGAAACATTAGTTTTAGGTGCAAACAAAAATTGTGGAGAAATATTTTAAAATAAAAACATGTTTTTGGTTTGCGTTTCAATAATTTGGTATATTCTTTATGAAAGATCTAGCGAGAAAAAGCAGGAAACATTAGTTTTAGGTGCAAACAAGAGATTGAGGGAAAATATTTCAAAACGAAAACAAATATTGGTTTGAATCCGAATAATTTAGTATTTACTATCATTCTTTATGAAAAATCTATCCGAGTTTTTTTTGGATGAAAGGAGCAAACAAACGCATGAAACATTAGTTTTAGGTGCAAACAAAAATTGTGGAGAAATATTTTAAAATAAAAACATATTTTTGGTTTGCGTTTCAATAATTTGGTATATTCTTTATGAAAGATCTAGCGAGAAAACGCAGGAAACATTAGTTTTAGGTGCAAACAGAGATTGTGGGAAAATATTTCAAAACGAAAACAAATATTGGTTTGAATCCGAATAATTTAGTATTTACTATCATTCTTTATGAAAAATCTATCCGAGTTTTTTTTGGATGAAAGGAGCAAACAAACGCATGAAACATTAGTTTTAGGTGCAAACAAAAATTGTGGAGAAATATTTTAAAATAAAAACATATTTTTGGTTTGCGTTTCAATAATTTGGTATATTCTTTATGAAAGATCTAGCGAGAAAACGCAGGAAACATTAGTTTTAGGTGCAAACAGAGATTGTGGGAAAATATTTCAAAACGAAAACAAATATTGGTTTGAATCCGAATAATTTAGTATTTACTATCATTCTTTATGAAAAATCTATCCGAGTTTTTTTTGGATGAAAGGAGCAAACAAACGCATGAAACATTAGTTTTAGGTGCAAACAAAAATTGTGGAGAAATATTTTAAAATAAAAACATATTTTTGGTTTGCGTTTCAATAATTTGGTATATTCTTTATGAAAGATCTAGCGAGAAAACGCAGGAAACATTAGTTTTAGGTGCAAACAGAGATTGTGGGAAAATATTTCAAAACGAAAACAAATATTGGTTTGAATCCGAATAATTTAGTATTTACTATCATTCTTTATGAAAAATCTATCCGAGTTTTTTTTGGATGAAAGGAGCAAACAAACGCATGAAACATTAGTTTTAGGTGCAAACAAAAATTGTGGAGAAATATTTTAAAATAAAAACATATTTTTGGTTTGCGTTTCAATAATTTGGTATATTCTTTATGAAAGATCTAGCGAGAAAACGCAGGAAACATTAGTTTTAGGTGCAAACAGAGATTGTGGGAAAATATTTCAAAACGAAAACAAATATTGGTTTGAATCCGAATAATTTAGTATTTACTATCATTCTTTATGAAAAATCTATCCGAGTTTTTTTTGGATGAAAGGAGCAAACAAACGCATGAAACATTAGTTTTAGGTGCAAACAAAAATTGTGGAGAAATATTTTAAAATAAAAACATATTTTTGGTTTGCGTTTCAATAATTTGGTATATTCTTTATGAAAGATCTAGCGAGAAAAAGCAGGAAACATTAGTTTTAGGTGCAAACAGAGATTGAGGGAAAATATTTCAAAACGAAAACAAATATTCGTTTAAATCCGAATAATTTAGTATTTACTATCATTCTTTATGAAAAATCTATCCGAGTTTTTTTTGGATGAAAGGAGCAAACAAACGCATGAAACATTAGTTTTAGGTGCAAACAAAAATTGTGGAGAAATATTTTAAAATAAAAACTTATTTTTTGTTTGCGTTTCAATAATTTGGTATATTCTTTATGAAAGATCTAGCGAGAAAACGCAGGAAACATTAGTTTTAGGTGCAAACAGAGATTGTGGGAAAATATTTCAAAACGAAAACAAATATTGGTTTGAATCCGAATAATTTAGTATTTACTATCATTCTTTATGAAAAATCTATCCGAGTTTTTTTTGGATGAAAGGAGCAAACAAACGCATGAAACATTAGTTTTAGGTGCAAACAAAAATTGTGGAGAAATATTTTAAAATAAAAACATATTTTTGGTTTGCGTTTCAATAATTTGGTATATTCTTTATGAAAGATCTAGCGAGAAAACGCAGGAAACATTAGTTTTAGGTGCAAACAGAGATTGTGGGAAAATATTTCAAAACGAAAACAAATATTGGTTTGAATCCGAATAATTTAGTATTTACTATCATTCTTTATGAAAAATCTATCCGAGTTTTTTTTGGATGAAAGGAGCAAACAAACGCATGAAACATTAGTTTTAGGTGCAAACAAAAATTGTGGAGAAATATTTTAAAATAAAAACATATTTTTGGTTTGCGTTTCAATAATTTGGTATATTCTTTATGAAAGATCTAGCGAGAAAACGCAGGAAACATTAGTTTTAGGTGCAAACAGAGATTGTGGGAAAATATTTCAAAACGAAAACAAATATTGGTTTGAATCCGAATAATTTAGTATTTACTATCATTCTTTATGAAAAATCTATCCGAGTTTTTTTTGGATGAAAGGAGCAAACAAACGCATGAAACATTAGTTTTAGGTGCAAACAAAGATTGTGGAGAAATATTTTAAAATAAAAAACATATTTTTGGTTTGCGTTTCAATAATTTGGTATATTCTTTACGAAAGATCTAGCGAGAAAACGCAGGAAACATTAGTTTTAGGTGCAAACAGAGATTGTGGGAAAATATTTCAAAACGAAAACAAATATTGGTTTGAATCCGAATAATTTAGTATTTACTATCATTCTTTATGAAAAATCTATCCGAGTTTTTTTTGGATGAAAGGAGCAAACAAACGCATGAAACATTAGTTTTAGGTGCAAACAAAAATTGTGGAGAAATATTTTAAAATAAAAACATATTTTTGGTTTGCGTTTCAATAATTTGGTATATTCTTTATGAAAGATCTAGCGAGAAAACGCAGGAAACATTAGTTTTAGGTGCAAACAGAGATTGTGGGAAAATATTTCAAAACGAAAACAAATATTGGTTTGAATCCGAATAATTTAGTATTTACTATCATTCTTTATGAAAAATCTATCCGAGTTTTTTTTGGATGAAAGGAGCAAACAAACGCATGAAACATTAGTTTTAGGTGCAAACAAAAATTGTGGAGAAATATTTTAAAATAAAAACATATTTTTGGTTTGCGTTTCAATAATTTGGTATATTCTTTATGAAAGATCTAGCGAGAAAACGCAGGAAACATTAGTTTTAGGTGCAAACAGAGATTGTGGGAAAATATTTCAAAACGAAAACAAATATTGGTTTGAATCCGAATAATTTAGTATTTACTATCATTCTTTATGAAAAATCTATCCGAGTTTTTTTGGATGAAAGGAGCAAACAAACGCATGAAACATTAGTTTTAGGTGCAAACAAAAATTGTGGAGAAATATTTTAAAATAAAAACATATTTTTGGTTTGCGTTTCAATAATTTGGTATATTCTTTATGAAAGATCTAGCGAGAAAACGCAGGAAACATTAGTTTTAGGTGCAAACAGAGATTGTGGGAAAATATTTCAAAACGAAAACAAATATTGGTTTGAATCCGAATAATTTAGTATTTACTATCATTCTTTATGAAAAATCTATCCGAGTTTTTTTTGGATGAAAGGAGCAAACAAACGCATGAAACATTAGTTTTAGGTGCAAACAAAAATTGTGGAGAAATATTTTAAAATAAAAACATATTTTTGGTTTGCGTTTCAATAATTTGGTATATTCTTTATGAAAGATCTAGCGAGAAAACGCAGGAAACATTAGTTTTAGGTGCAAACAGAGATTGTGGGAAAATATTTCAAAACGAAAACAAATATTGGTTTGAATCCGAATAATTTAGTATTTACTATCATTCTTTATGAAAAATCTATCCGAGTTTTTTTTGGATGAAACGAGCAAACAAACGCATGAAACATTAGTTTTAGGTGCAAACAAAAATTGTGGAGAAATATTTTAAAATAAAAACATATTTTTGGTTTGCGTTTCAATAATTTGGTATATTCTTTATGAAAGATCTAGCGAGAAAAAGCAGGAAACATTAGTTTTAGGTGCAAACAGAGATTGTGGGAAAATATTTCAAAACGAAAACAAATATTGGTTTGAATCCGAATAATTTAGTATTTACTATCATTCTTTATGAAAAATCTATCCGAGTTTTTTTTGGATGAAAGGAGCAAACAAACGCATGAAACATTAGTTTTAGGTGCAAACAAAAATTGTGGAGAAATATTTTAAAATAAAAACATATTTTTGGTTTGCGTTTCAATAATTTGGTATATTCTTTATGAAAGATCTAGCGAGAAAAAGCAGGAAACATTAGTTTTAGGTGCAAACAGAGATTGTGGGAAAATATTTCAAAACGAAAACAAATATTGGTTTGAATCCGAATAATTTAGTATTTACTATCATTCTTTATGAAAAATCTATCCGAGTTTTTTTTGGATGAAAGGAGCAAACAAACGCATGAAACATTAGTTTTAGGTGCAAACAAAAATTGTGGAGAAATATTTTAAAATAAAAACATATTTTTGGTTTGCGTTTCAATAATTTGGTATATTCTTTATGAAAGATCTAGCGAGAAAACGCAGGAAACATTAGTTTTAGGTGCAAACAGAGATTGTGGGAAAATATTTCAAAACGAAAACAAATATTGGTTTGAATCTGAATAATTTAGTATTTACTATCATTCTTTATGAAAAATCTATCCGAGTTTTTTTTGGATGAAAGGAGCAAACAAACGCATGAAACATTAGTTTTAGGTGCAAACAAAAATTGTGGAGAAATATTTTAAAATAAAAACATATTTTTGGTTTGCGTTTCAATAATTTGGTATATTCTTTATGAAAGATCTAGCGAGAAAACGCAGGAAACATTAGTTTTAGGTGCAAACAGAGATTGTGGGAAAATATTTCAAAACGAAAACAAATATTGGTTTGAATCCGAATAATTTAGTATTTACTATCAATCTTTATGAAAAATCTATCCGAGTTTTTTTTCGATGAAACGAGCAAACAAACGCAGGAAACATTAGTTTTAGGTGCAAACAAAAATTGTGGAGAAATATTTTAAAATAAAAACATATTTTTGGTTTGCGTTTCAATAATTTGGTATATTCTTTATGAAAGATCTAGCGAGAAAACGCAGGAAACATTAGTTTTAGGTGCAAACAGAGATTGTGGGAAAATATTTCAAAACGAAAACAAATATTGGTTTGAATCCGAATAATTTAGTATTTACTATCATTCTTTATGAAAAATCTATCCGAGTTTTTTTTGGATGAAAGGAGCAAACAAACGCATGAAACATTAGTTTTAGGTGCAAACAAAAATTGTGGAGAAATATTTTAAAATAAAAACATATTTTTGGTTTTGCGTTTCAATAATTTGGTATATTCTTTATGAAAGATCTAGCGAGAAAACGCAGGAAACATTAGTTTTAGGTGCAAACAGAGATTGTGGGAAAATATTTCAAAACGAAAACAAATATTGGTTTGAATCCGAATAATTTAGTATTTACTATCATTCTTTATGAAAAATCTATCCGAGTTTTTTTTGGATGAAAGGAGCAAACAAACGCATGAAACATTAGTTTTAGGTGCAAACAAAAATTGTGGAGAAATATTTTAAAATAAAAACATATTTTTGGTTTGCGTTTCAATAATTTGGTATATTCTTTATGAAAGATCTAGCGAGAAAACGCAGGAAACATTAGTTTTAGGTGCAAACAGAGATTGTGGGAAAATATTTCAAAACGAAAACAAATATTGGTTTGAATCCGAATAATTTAGTATTTACTATCATTCTTTATGAAAAATCTATCCGAGTTTTTTTTGGATGAAAGGAGCAAACAAACGCATGAAACATTAGTTTTAGGTGCAAACAAAAATTGTGGAGAAATATTTTAAAATAAAAACATATTTTTGGTTTGCGTTTCAATAATTTGGTATATTCTTTATGAAAGATCTAGCGAGAAAACGCAGGAAACATTAGTTTTAGGTGCAAACAGAGATTGTGGGAAAATATTTCAAAACGAAAACAAATATTGGTTTGAATCCGAATAATTTAGTATTTACTATCATTCTTTATGAAAAATCTATCCGAGTTTTTTTTGGATGAAAGGAGCAAACAAACGCATGAAACATTAGTTTTAGGTGCAAACAAAAATTGTGGAGAAATATTTTAAAATAAAAACATATTTTTGGTTTGCGTTTCAATAATTTGGTATATTCTTTATGAAAGATCTAGCGAGAAAACGAGAAACATTAGTTTTAGGTGCAAACAGAGATTGTGGGAAAATATTTCAAAACGAAAACAAATATTGGTTTGAATCCGAATAATTTAGTATTTACTATCATTCTTTATGAAAAATCTATCCGAGTTTTTTTTGGATGAAACGAGCAAACAAACGCATGAAACATTAGTTTTAGGTGCAAACAAAAATTGTGGAGAAATATTTTAAAATAAAAACATATTTTTGGTTTGCGTTTCAATAATTTGGTATATTCTTTATGAAAGATCTAGCGAGAAAACGCAGGAAACATTAGTTTTAGGTGCAAACAGAGATTGTGGGAAAATATTTCAAAACGAAAACAAATATTGGTTTGAATCCGAATAATTTAGTATTTACTATCATTCTTTATGAAAAATCTATCCGAGTTTTTTTTGGATGAAACGAGCAAACAAACGCATGAAACATTAGTTTTAGGTGCAAACAAAAATTGTGGAGAAATATTTTAAAATAAAAACATATTTTTGGTTTGCGTTTCAATAATTTGGTATATTCTTTATGAAAGATCTAGCGAGAAAACGCAGGAAACATTAGTTTTAGGTGCAAACAGAGATTGTGGGAAAATATTTCAAAACGAAAACAAATATTGGTTTGAATCCGAATAATTTAGTATTTACTATCATTCTTTATGAAAAATCTATCCGAGTTTTTTTTGATGAAAGGAGCAAACAAACGCATGAAACATTAGTTTTAGGTGCAAACAAAAATTGTGGAGAAATATTTTAAAATAAAAACATATTTTTGGTTTGCGTTTCAATAATTTGGTATATTCTTTATGAAAGATCTAGCGAGAAAACGCAGGAAACATTAGTTTTAGGTGCAAACAGAGATTGTGGGAAAATATTTCAAAACGAAAACAAATATTGGTTTGAATCCGAATAATTTAGTATTTACTATCATTCTTTATGAAAAATCTATCCGAGTTTTTTTGGATGAAAGGAGCAAACAAACGCATGAAACATTAGTTTTAGGTGCAAACAAAAATTGTGGAGAAATATTTTAAAATAAAAACATATTTTTGGTTTGCGTTTCAATAATTTGGTATATTCTTTATGAAAGATCTAGCGAGAAAACGCAGGAAACATTAGTTTTAGGTGCAAACAGAGATTGTGGGAAAATATTTCAAAACGAAAACAAATATTGGTTTGAATCCGAATAATTTAGTATTTACTATCATTCTTTATGAAAAATCTATCCGAGTTTTTTTGGATGAAAGGAGCAAACAAACGCATGAAACATTAGTTTTAGGTGCAAACAAAAATTGTGGAGAAATATTTTAAAATAAAAACATATTTTTGGTTTGCGTTTCAATAATTTGGTATATTCTTTATGAAAGATCTAGCGAGAAAACGCAGGAAACATTAGTTTTAGGTGCAAACAGAGATTGTGGGAAAATATTTCAAAACGAAAACAAATATTGGTTTGAATCCGAATAATTTAGTATTTACTATCATTCTTTATGAAAAATCTATCCGAGTTTTTTTTGGATGAAAGGAGCAAACAAACGCATGAAACATTAGTTTTAGGTGCAAACAAAAATTGTGGAGAAATATTTTAAAATAAAAACATATTTTTGGTTTGCGTTTCAATAATTTGGTATATTCTTTATGAAAGATCTAGCGAGAAAACGCAGGAAACATTAGTTTTAGGTGCAAACAGAGATTGTGGGAAAATATTTCAAAACGAAAACAAATATTGGTTTGAATCCGAATAATTTAGTATTTACTATCATTCTTTATGAAAAATCTATCCGAGTTTTTTTTGGATGAAAGGAGCAAACAAACGCATGAAACATTAGTTTTAGGTGCAAACAAAAATTGTGGAGAAATATTTTAAAATAAAAACATATTTTTGGTTTGCGTTTCAATAATTTGGTATATTCTTTATGAAAGATCTAGCGAGAAAAAGCGAGGAAACATTAGTTTTAGGTGCAAACAGAGATTGTGGGAAAATATTTCAAAACGAAAACAAATATTGGTTTGAATCCGAATAATTTAGTATTTACTATCATTCTTTATGAAAAATCTATCCGAGTTTTTTTTGGATGAAAGGAGCAAACAAACGCATGAAACATTAGTTTTAGGTGCAAACAAAAATTGTGGAGAAATATTTTAAAATAAAAACATATTTTTGGTTTGCGTTTCAATAATTTGGTATATTCTTTATGAAAGATCTAGCGAGAAAACGCAGGAAACATTAGTTTTAGGTGCAAACGAGAGATTGTGGGAAAATATTTCAAAACGAAAACAAATATTGGTTTGAATCCGAATAATTTAGTATTTACTATCATTCTTTATGAAAAATCTATCCGAGTTTTTTTGGATGAAAGGAGCAAACAAACGCATGAAACATTAGTTTTAGGTGCAAACAAAAATTGTGGAGAAATATTTTAAAATAAAAACATATTTTTGGTTTGCGTTTCAATAATTTGGTATATTCTTTATGAAAGATCTAGCGAGAAAACGCAGGAAACATTAGTTTTAGGTGCAAACAGAGATTGTGGGAAAATATTTAAAAACGAAAACAAATATTGGTTTGAATCTGAATAATTTAGTATTTACTATCATTCTTTATGAAAAATCTATCCGAGTTTTTTTTGGATGAAAGGAGCAAACAAACGCATGAAACATTAGTTTTAGGTGCAAACAAAAATTGTGGAGAAATATTTTAAAATAAAAACATGTTTTTTGTTTGCATTTCAATAATTTGGTATATTCTTTATGAAAGATCTATGAGAAAAGCAGGAAACATTTGTTTTAGGTGCAAACAGAGATTGAGTGAAAATATTTCAAAACGAAAACAAATATTGGTTTGAATCCGAATAATTTAGTATTTACTATCATTCTTTATGAAAAATCTATCCGAGTTTTTTTTGGATGAAACGAGCAAACAAACGCATGAAACATTAGTTTTAGGTGCAAACAAAAATTGTGGAGAAATATTTTAAAATAAAAACATATTTTTGGTTTGCGTTTCAATAATTTGGTATATTCTTTATGAAAGATCTAGCGAGAAAACGCAGGAAACATTAGTTTTAGGTGCAAACGAGATTGTGGGAAAATATTTCAAAACGAAAACAAATATTGGTTTGAATCGAATAATTTAGTATTTACTATCATTCTTTATGAAAAATCTATCCGAGTTTTTTTGGATGAAAGGAGCAAACAAACGCATGAAACATTAGTTTTAGGTGCAAACAAAAATTGTGGAGAAATATTTTAAAATAAAAACATATTTTTGGTTTGCGTTTCAATAATTTGGTATATTCTTTATGAAAGATCTAGCGAGAAAACGCAGGAAACATTAGTTTTAGGTGCAAACAGAGATTGTGGGAAAATATTTCAAAACGAAAACAAATATTGGTTTGAATCCGAATAATTTAGTATTTACTATCATTCTTTATGAAAAATCTATCCGAGTTTTTTTTTGGATGAAACGAGCAAACAAACGCATGAAACATTAGTTTTAGGTGCAAACAAAAATTGTGGAGAAATATTTTAAAATAAAAACATATTTTTGGTTTGCGTTTCAATAATTTGGTATATTCTTTACGAAAGATCTAGCGAGAAAACGCAGGAAACATTAGTTTTAGGTGCAAACAGAGATTGTGGGAAAATATTTCAAAACGAAAACAAATATTGGTTTGAATCCGAATAATTTAGTATTTACTATCATTCTTTATGAAAAATCTATCCGAGTTTTTTTTGGATGAAACGAGCAAACAAACGCATGAAACATTAGTTTTAGGTGCAAACAAAAATTGTGGAGAAATATTTTAAAATAAAAACATATTTTTGGTTTGCGTTTCAATAATTTGGTATATTCTTTATGACAGATTTTGGGTTTTAATTTGTTGAATTTATTGACTCTTGAAGTGCTTGTTACTCTTTAGGGTTTAGGTCTTGTTGCTAGTACGTCTGATTTTACTGGTACGGTACCTACATTCTGTCTAGAATGACCTAAAAATTACAGATGATCATAATAAATTACTAATATATTCTTATGAACTAAGAATTTACTGATAGATTATTGTGAAATTTGGCAATTTTATGCATTGAAATACCGATTCTCTGACCTAGAACCTGGAAGAAATTGCGCCAGGCAAAATAAAAAGGCCTTTTGCAATTTAGGCACAATACAAGTGCCTCTTGCAATTTAAACAATATATATCATTTCTGAACCCGTTTTTAAGTAAAATCGTACTATATTTCAAGATAAATCATACAGAAAGAAACCAAATCAATCGAGAACGAAAAAGAATAATAATTATGGTGAATATGGGTGGAGTTATGGTAAAAAAAAAATTATGACACATATTATTTTGTAGATAATGGTGATCATGGTGAATATGGATGGAGTTATGAAGAGGGGAATGCATATTTGTGTCCTCATTGTGCTAGAAAATGCTTGCTGCTTCATGCAAAAATCCAAAAAAATAATGGTCGAGCATTTTTCAAATGCCAACTTTGTGAGCACTTTGCTTGGCGTGACGATATTGCCTTCGCTCCAATCCACCTCAAGTACCAAGTTCAACGCTTCGAGAAGAGATTTGAAGAATATGAAAAGATGCAAAGACAGAGATTTGAAGAAGTTGAAAAGAATTTGAAAAGATTAATTATGTTGTTGTTTATGTTGTGTGTTATAATTAGTATTATAATTATGCGATTATGAGAATAATTTATATTAGGGTTTAGGGTTTAGAGTTTAAAATATATGTGATGTTGTATGTTTAGGGTTTGCGGTTTGGAGTTTAGTGTCTATGTGATGTTGTATGTTTAGGGTTTAGGGTTTGGAGTTTGGAGTTTGGAGTTATATGCGATTATGGAATATGATGTTGTATAGGAGTAATTATGCGATTATGCGAACGTCACAAATGTTGTATATAAAACCAAAATAATGCATACAAATCTTGATAATAAAATAGACCAAATGTGACAAATGCATAATTAAGTCCTTACAAAACATAAAAATATCCAAATGTCACAAAATACATAAGTAAGTCCTTACAAAACATAAAAATATTAAAATGTCACAAAATACATAATTAAGTCCTTACAAAACATAAAATAAAATTCAAGCCTTAACATTCAACAAATCTAATTGTGTGGCGTCTGATTCGAAGATACCCAGTAGATGACGTCCTAAAATTATAAATACACATTAAAAAAATTGTATATAAAAATTAATTATACGAATTGAATGTAAATATTAATACCTGCTCTTTTTTATAGGACAAGTACTTTTATTATGACCCGTTTCGCGGCAAACACTACACTTTATTATTTGACCTGATTTCGATAGTTTTGAAGCTGATGGTTTAGGCACTACACCTTGTTCACGTCGAGCATGTTTTTTAGGCCTACCCGGCATCTTTCTTTTTGATGGAGGTAGCGGAGGATCAATTCCCGTTTTGGGCCAATCTTGCCTACCGATAACCGGTACCATAAAATGAGAATAAATTGCGCGGTGAGTTTCTTTTTTAAAACAATCCGACACATAATGAATCGGGTCATCGCCCTTGTTAAATATAGCAGAAATGGCATGCGAACAAGGAATACCGGAAATATTCCAAACCCTACAAGAACACGTACGATTTCTAATATCAACCACATACGTGTATTCTTTGACTTCCCCTTTTTCATTTGTCAAATTTTGAGTTACCTCATAACCGTCTGACCCATTCCAAATTAAATGACAATTTCTATTCCAACTAATATGTTTTTTAATTTCTCAAAAATATTAGGGCAAATCAAATGCTGGTACATCTCACTTTCATGTGCAAGTTTTGCTATTCTCGACATAACCATGCGTCTAATCTCTTCTAGCATGGTTATTATTGGCTTATGTCTCGAATCATTTATCCAATTATTAAATATTTTCGACATATTATTATCAACTATGGAGCCCTTACAACAATCCTTAAAATATACGAGACACCAATGCTTTGGATTTGTCTTTAAAAGATCATCTGCTGCCTCGACCGATACATCCCGAATGAACGCCATATTCTCTAAATATTGGGATTCGGTATATGACCAAGCACATAACCAAAATAATTTCTTCAAATTTCCAGTGCCATATCGCTTGCTCCAATTGCTATATATGTGTCGGGCGCACATTCTATGCTCCGCGTGAGGTAAAAACTACTCGATTGCTATACGTAATCCCTACAAAGAAATGCAAACATAATTAAGAAATTATATTTAATAATAAATAATTTAATCACGAGAAATAAAATAACACATACCTTTTGTTGATCACTAAGTACAACCCATTGATAACATGATCTCATATCTAAATCGTTCGCAAACAAATTTAAAAACCAACTCCAATTATCCTTATTTTCTACATCCACAACATCCCATGCAATGGGATACATTTGATCATTAGCATGTCTTCCAACTGCAGAAAGTATCTCAAATTTTATGGGTCCTTTCGAAAAACATCCGTCTAACCCAATCATTTTTCTACAACCACTTAAAAACTCTTTCTTACACGCACCAAAACAAATATAAATTCTATGAAAACGAGGTCGTTCATCCCCTTGATTTCGGTTTACATTTATCCGTACGGTGTTGTCTCTATCTGCTTCTAACAAAGCTTGTGCGTAATCCCAAATTTTTTCATATTCTTCGGAATAATTTCCTAAATATTTTCTCATTGCCTTCAATTTTGCTCTTCTACATTGACTTATCGTCACATTAACAGCCATCTCGTTTCTTATTATTTTTTGCATTTCTACCGATTTCCATCCCGGATGCGATCTAATTCTTTCTTCATATATATTAGCAAGAAAAGTTGATGTTACCTGACTACACTTAAAAGTAGGAGCACACGTGTGTTGAGAATGAAAAGTTTTTACTACAAAATATTGTTTTCTGCTATTTAACGAGGCAAATACAACCCATGAGCAACCAAGATTTTTACATACCGCTCTCACTCTATCTGGATCATTTTTCACAAATTTAATATCTTTTAAATTTTTAACCGCATAATTCTTAACGGCGGTCTTAAATTCCGAAGCTCCCGGAAATATTTGTCCAAGATCAAATTCGGTATAATGACTTTGTTCCATATCCAATGGATACATAAAATTTAGGGGTTCTTCTTCGCTATTATCGTCATCTTCGTTTGAAAAAGAAAATTCGCTATCCTCATGTTCAACATCCTCTTCAAAACCTTCCCTTCCGCCATACACATCAATCGCCAAAGTATTCGATTCATCACTACAAATTGTCCCGACAAAATCCGTATTCTCGTTATCACTCAAGTGTTCCACATACAGCTTAATACTCTTTGTTTTGGTAAAATTAGCGAACATTTCCCGAACCGAATCATCCGAATATACAATTTGTAGTATATTATTTTCCGGCCTCTTATAATACAACTTCGAAATATTACACGCACCTAATTCCTCTTCTATCATGGATTTAAGATTGGTGTATGTTAAAACATCTTCAAAATCCCCCAATTCATTATCTTGACCATCGACATACTCCCAAACGGAATCAGTCAATACAAATGAACCATTATAAAAAATCCTAAAATAGCAATCCGTGTACATCTTTAAGGTGCAGATAATTAGAGGTTGCTCCCTAATTAATAAAAAACATTACCCGTTAATTAAATAAATTACTCAAATTAGCCAATTTACTATGAGCAATTTAGGAAAAAAATAGCACTAATTTATTGAAATTAGAATTGTAGAAACAAAATAAGTAGACATGAGAGGAAAATGTACCAATTAATGGAGCAAATTCGGACCGATTTTGAATTTTCGGAAATTTAGGGTTTCGAATGGAGAGAGAAGAGGAGGAGAAGAGGTGGCTGACGGCGTGGCGGCGTGGGCGTGGGCGTGGGGTGGCGTTGTCGGCGGGTCTGGCGTCGCGCGGAGAGAGGAGACGAGACAGAGAGCAGGGAGACAGAGAGGTCGCGCGAAGTGAAGGGACGATGAAGCAGCTATTTGGGAAGAACCGATACTAATGATTGTAAATCTGTAACGGTTCTTTAGAAGGAACCGTTACTATTCTGTATCGGTTATTTTTTAAAAACCGATACGAAAAGTGTTTATTCTGTAACGGTTGTTTGAAGGAACCGTTGCTGATTATGTGCGTTTTATATCGGTTATTTTTTAAAACCGATACGAAAGGTAATTTTCCGAACAAGATTCGCTAGTGTCAGTTCCAGTTGAGGGCTGGCGGCGGCGTGGGTATGGGCGTGCGGCGTCGAGTGGGGCGCGAAGAGACAGAGAAGAGAGCGAAGGAGAGACAGAGACAGAGGAGAGCGAAGGAGCGAAAGAGAAGAGAGTGAAGGAGAAGAGTCAGGAGCGAAGAGAAGAAAGGGAAGAGGCTGCTCTGACGTGGAATAAAAAATCAATATATTTGCCACGTCAGCATGCCACGCAATCAGTTAACTGCTGACTGGGCATTTAGCTGGATGGAGGGGGCAAGTTGAACATTTGGAAGAGTTTAGGGGGCAAAAGTGTGCAAAAAAAAGTGGAGGGGGCAAGTTGAACAATTTTGAAAAGTTCAGGGGGCAAAAGTGAGCTTTTCTCTTTTCATTTAAAATATTACCACAATATCACAAGATCAGTTAGATTCTATGTTTCGTGTTATATTTCCAATAATGTGAGAACTATTATATCAAATAAAATTCCAAAGTATTAAAAATTATATTATATTTCTTAATATTTTACGGATGATAAGTATCATTTTAATAACTAACAAAATATAAATAAGAAAAATGCAAGTGACACATATGTATAGTAAAGATACTTTTTCTATATATATATATATATATATATATATATATATATATATATATATATATATATATATATTTATATTTTTTTTTTTTTATTTTTACAAATCATGTTAAATATAATTATTATTTTTATATTTTTTTAAAGTTAATCATCTATAATTAAGTCTTATGAGGTTTCAACTAAAATTTGTGAAATAAATTATCATTTATTTTTAGTTTTTAGATCTCTTTCATCGTCCGATTAATACTTGATTTTTTTTTTCTTATATAATATGTCAATAGATAACGGCACAAGAAACTAAAGAGATAAAAAGAGATGATATTTTAATCTTAGAAATCTTAATGCAAACATAAATTAATTAGATTGTAAATTAATAATCCAAATTATTTTTTGGATTAGTATTTTTTGTTCTTTTATGAATTTATTATTTATATTATTTTATTTCATATATGTAAATTTATTTGTATAGAATTATCCTTCCTTATAAAATTAAATGTAATATAGAAACTATTTTTTAATGAATAATAAATGAATAGAATATCTTATGATATAATTCAAAATGATTATAAACATAACTAACTTATATAGCATAATTATTATACATAATTGTAATTTATACATAAATTTTAAATGAATAAAATAAATTTAAATATTCGCAGTGAAACGCGAGTATGATCCTAATGAATGATCGATAATGAATCTTAATAAAGACCAGGGAGACAACTGTCTTCCTAAAATTTTGAACTTTTAGTGTGTGTGTGTATGATAATATTATTGTATTTTATGACAAGTTTATAAATTATAAACACTTCGCTCCTCAAGATTTTTGGTTTATTTTTCACCAAAGCCCCCCAACAATTTGGATAAAGATCTATCACTGTGAATGATAATCATATTTTAAAAAGATATTTACAAAACTGTTATATTCTTTATGCATTATTTTCATTATGTATTTATAATAATAATTAAAGTAAAATAATTAACTGAACAATTTATCTAGTCAAATATAACTAAACTAAATGTATCTATCAAATATTATTAAACAGCTATTATAATTCTAAATATTGTAAATTTATATACTACAATAAATAATTTATTTTTTCTTTAAAAGGAAATGCGTAGAATAAAAATATATGCAAACAAATATTACAATGATTTAATTACAAATATAAAAAATTTAGTATATTAGTAATGTTAAAATGGTAAATTTTATTTAAGTAGATAAGATATGAGATAATAAATTAATAATAATGTTAAACTGGAGAAGGAATTGAGGTGTCCATTAAGTAAGGCTGGAGAGAAGTATTAAACTTTAGTGAAGCAGGGAACAAAGAGCGCGGTCTTCAATAGAGAAAAGTATTAGTCAAAACTGAAGGGACCAAAATCGTAAATGGCAGCCTCTCGATCCATGCTCTGTTTCCTCTCCTTTTGCCAAAATCCCGTAAAAGTTTCATAAAGGCCCAAATTTTCATCATGTATTTTTCTTGATTACTGCATCAAATTGAATTCATGCTCTTTAAAGCCCTACAATAGTTTGATTTTACAAAGAAAAAATAAGAGAATTTTATTTTGACCCTTTAACTGTCAATTTTTTGCATTTACTCCTGTAAACTTCCTTTTGGCTATGTTTGGATGGCTAAGGATTATTTGGTTTAGGCTAGGTTATGAAAAAATTCCCAATTTTTATAAATTTTTAAAAATGCTTGTTTGGATGTATTTTAGGAGTTTGTAGGATAGGATTATGTCGGGAGTTTCTAGGAAATTTTGCATATGAAAGCTCCAACTTTAAAAACTTATCTTTTTGGCAAGTTTTTTCTGAAACTTTAAAGATAGATGAAATGAAAATTAAAATATAATAATAAGTGAATTATATTAATATAATAATATGTTATGATATTATTATAATAAAATAAAATATTATCCTATTATTATAATAATAACAATTTATATAAATAATTATTATATATAATAATAGTATATTAATAATAATAATCATCATAATAATAATATTATATATTATTATTATAATAATATAATATTAAAATCATCATAATTATAATTAAAATAACATAATAATTATAATATTATTATTATTATAAAAATAATAAAATATTAAAATAATGTCAATTATATAATAATAGTATAATAATAATCATATAATATTATTATAATAATAAAATTAAAATAATAATTAAATCATTCTAATAATAGTTAAACTAATATTATAATAATTATTTTATTATAATAATAAAATAATAAAATATTAAAATAATTATAATGAATAAAATTAATAATAAAATATTTTGTTAATAGTAAAATATTAAAATAATTATATTAATAGTAAAATAATATTATAAGGACAATATTATTATAATAATAAAATACTAAAATAAATATAATAATAGTTAAAATAATAATATAATAATAATATATTAAAATAATTATTATTATATATAATCATATAATAATAATCATATAGTTTTATTATTATATATTATAACAGTAATAATATATCCAATAATAATAACCATGTAATAACCATATAAAAATATTATTATATTATATTATCCTTTCTTTTTCCTAAAACACATCAAAACAACATTTTCATAAATTTCTATATATTTCTATTCTTCCGGAATTTTGAAATCCTAATCCCTAAAATTTCCCTATCCTAGCCTATAAATTTCTTATGCATCAAAACATAGCCTAAATTTGTTCACGCTGCTACTTTCAATTGATGAGTTGGTTCCTACACGATAACTTAGCATAGTGGCAAGACCTGATTATTCGACACATAACATTGATATGAACCACTAACTGTAAATAATAATAATAATAACAATAATAATAATAATGTGGCAATTGGCATGTAATAAGTTGATGAGAATTACTAAATGGACATTGAGCTGGCATTCCTTTTCACTCGCTCTGTAGGAGAAATGAAGGATGAAGAAGAAGGATGATAATGTGGGTAGGAAATCATTTAATAGGAACATAATTTTTTTAGAGAAAATATTGTTTTATTCTTGTTATGTATATCAAATCAAATGAGTTAAAAAGAAAAAAAATATCTAAAATAATAAATGCACTAATATAATAAAAATCTCTCTAATTTATTAATAGTATCATTCTTCCTCATTCCATATTTGTATTGTCCCTTCAATCTCATTAATCCGAATTGGAATTCTAATTTTCTTCAATCACTTTATTTTTTTTTGGTAGAAGAAATATATATATATATATATATATATATATATATATATATATATATATATATTTATATATATAAATATAATTTTTTCAAAATTATGTCATCTCTTTTAACTATTTAGTATTTATTTTTTCTATCATATAGCAATTGGACACCTTTTTTGTGTTTTTGAATTTTAATTTAGTTAATCTCTAAAAAGTTTTTTATCAATAAAAAATATTAATTAGCCATTTTGGCCTTTTTACCTACTTTTCATTTACTTATTTACGGAGCAACTACAAATTTATGAAATTGCATAATAATATTTTTTTTATTCTTATATATGTTTGTAAATATTTAACGAGTATATTTTTTTATCAATCTTTATTTTAACAAGCATAGTAATATTATTTAAAGATTTCATAAACAAGAAAAATTAATATTAAAATGGTAATGAAATATTTTATATGCACTAAAATAGTCATTTCAATAAAAATATTCATGCTCGCATCAAATGCTTTCCTGCTCTTATCATTTCCCGAAGAAGCATATCGATAGATCAAAGATGGTGAATATTGATGAAAAATTATAAGCGGTTATTTGTTTTGTTATCTTTAAAAATTTTAAAGTAATTTTGCCAGACTCATGGTTCTAATCTATTATCTATGAAAATGTGAGATTAATATCATGCACTAGAATATTTTAATGGTTCTCATATGGTGAATAATTAAAAAAAAAAACAGTGAAAATAAATTGTCACTGATAAAAATGATAGTGGAATTGTCGCTCAATAGTTCAGTTACAAAGTTATATAACGAACTCACATGTTAAATTATGAATAGATGAAAATAATAAACTAAGGAAAATAGAGTTAAGGAAGCAATTGAATAGAAAAATATTTCAGGCCATGTAAACGAAAGTAATAGTTGAGGACTAATATTTAGACTTCTCTAAACAAAATAACCGCTAATGTGCTTTATTTTTTAATTATCTGTTTTGAAAATAATTCTATTATCAAACTACTATACAAATTATTGCGAAAAATATAACATTTATTTTTTTGGGGAAAATCGCCGAGGCTTTCCAAGAGATGGCGGCTCAATGGATTAAAGCATTGAACAAGATCAAGAAATTGAGATTAGGGATTAGTTTAGGAGAGTGATAATTGTTTATTTTAAGGTTGAGAGAGGAAGCAGATCAAAGATACTTGAAATTTCTAAATCAATGTAGCTCATTTTTTCAGAAGTGAAAGTCTTTACTAGCCGTTTTGGCTACAAATTCGAAAAATAAAATAAAAAAAAGGTCCTTATATTGCGCATCGCATTTGGGGACGCCCCATGCGCAACTACTAACGTGGCAGACGCGTGTCCGCCCAGCGCCTTCCCAACTCACCATGCAGCGACGGAATGAACATAGAGTTCAGCGACACAAACAGTATATAGATAATATAATAATATGATAAAACGATATATATATATATATATATATATATATAACAAATTATTAAGTCGATAAAGTAGTATATAGCAGATCTCGTCGCGCTGGAGAAGAAGGGGACGACAGGGATAAGGGTGGGGACTCCGGTTGCTAGGAAACACGTCGCACCCAAGTCGTCCCCAATTTTGAAGTGACCAAGTCATCCCCAACAGTGACGTGATTTTTATTTCCCCTAAAAAAATACCAGCAATATAAATTCCAGAAAATAGTCTCCGGCAAATAATAAGTCAAACACAACTGAATGAGCAAGTAGAAGATCAACACATATGGAGACCTGCAAACACCTTAGACAAACCAGGTGAGTTCTCGGTTAAGTCAGCGTATAAATTCTTTGCCGAGCACGGAGTCAGACCAAAATGGACCAAACTACTCTGGAAGGCCAAATGCCCTACAAGGGTAAAGACATTCGGTTGGTTATTGATTAAAGAAAAACTACTTACTATGGACAGACTAAAACGTCGAGGCCAAATAGTCAACGACGTATGTGTATTATGCAACCATAATCAACAGAAAATCCATAATCATCTCTTCGCACAATGCATGTTTGCGAGACAAATTTGGCACAAAACGGCATCATACCTTAAACGACAAGCAACCTTTCAAAACAACAATGCATCTTCAATTGGAAGAGCGCTCACAGCACAAGGAGAAAATGAAGAAAAAATTACGGCCGAAACCTTATGGATGGCCGGATTCTGGGCAATATGGAAGAAAAGAAATGTCCGTATATTCCGAGATGAGAAAAGAAATAATGCCTAAGTCTTCTCGGCAGGACTGTAAGAGATCAAAAGTTGGCTAGACTATATTTAGGCTTAAGTTTTACGAATAAATATAGGAATCAAAATATAATGAGGGGATATCTAAATGTAATTTAAGTAATTTAATGTAATTTAAGTTTCTGATCAAAAGGCTGGACATGCCTCGTAATGTAATTATTTTTTTACATACTAATGAAAATTCTAGTAGGCTTTCCGCCTGCTACCAAAAAAAAAAAATACCAGCAATGTTCCTTCAATAAGAACGCAACATGTGGCAGAAATTGGAGAAGTAGACCAAATTATTTATCACCGCCAGTTTAGTCAGAACATGACTTGACCACCATCTTGGTGTTTTTTGACCGCCAGTAAATTAATGGGAGAGAGGTGTTTTTAGATGATAGCTAGAAAAATTTAATTACTACACCAGAAATAGTCTTTTAGACCTCTAAAAAAATATATTGAACATGTAAAAAAAAGACATAGTACATGCAGATAAAAAATAGATTGTTATTCACTAAAGGTATTATAAACATGTGAAAAGATATATATATATATATATATATATATATATATATATATATATATATATATATATATATATATATATATAAACATGTGAGTATATTGATATAAAAAAAGGAAATTTGTAAAAAAAAGTCCATGTATTGTGCCTAAATTGTAAAAAAGACCATATATTATTGGAAATTGGAAAAAGCCCCTACATTATTGCTAAAATTGCAAAAAAATCCCTAGTGTTAAATTGAAGATAACACCGTTAGTTTCAATAGTTTAATCCTTTCATAAAAATACTTTCTTACAAAAACTATTTTTAAAACTATGAAAAATTATTTTTCTTGAAAAGTATTTAAAAAAATTATGAAAAATATTTTTAAAAAAATATTTTTCAAGAAAAACAATTTGTTAAAATATATGTTTCAAAACAAAATATTATTTCAAAAAAAAATCTTAATAATGTATCTAAATATTATTTTCTAAGAATATTATTTTTCTGAAAAAATGTTAATTAATATTTAAGAAAAAAAATTGAAGATATTAAACAACCGAAACTTATAGTGTTAGCTTCAACCTAACGGTAGGAACTTTTTTACAATTTTAGCAATAATACAGGGGATTTTTGCAATTTCCAATAATGCATGGGCTTTTTTTCAGTTAAGGCATAATGTAGAAGATTTTTTGCAAATTTTCAAAAAAAAAAAAAACTATAACGTAAAAATCTGTGATAGGCTGCACATGCAGCCATCATCCTGCTCCTTGATGGCCATTAATTCTTTGTGGGGCTCCCACCATCAAAGATCAGGATGATGACTGCAAGTGCAACTCGCCACAGAAGAATTGGGCTCAGTAAAAAGATATAGACATGTAGTAAAATAAACTTATTTTCAAATAAATATAATTAGACATATAAAAAGATATACTTAATATTAATAGGGTATATTATATTGATATTTAAAATATATATTGAATCGTATAAAAAAGAAATATTGATATTAAAAGTAGGTATATTGGTATATGACAAAGAAATATTAATACTCAATAAAAGTGGTATAGTAGACATTGAAAATCGGTATAGTAGATATATATAAAAAAAATATTACTATTCAAAAGATATACAATGTACAATAAAAAGGTCTAATTAATTGACGGAGATTTGGATGATGTTATTTAGAGTAAACCATATTTTTTTTCTAATGTCACATGTTGCATTATTATTCATCCGGCAGCCCATTAGTGCCATATGTCGTTCTTTTGTCACGTGCCAATCTCTTATTAACCGGGCGTTTTTATTTGTTCTTTGAATCGATTTGTTTTATGTAATAAATTGATAAATAAAAGATTAATATTTTGCAATGTTATATTTTAGATATATAAATATTATTTCATTTTTCATTTATTTATTACAATAAATTTATGTTTTTATTTATACTTTACGTGAAATATTATTATTAAATCTAAAAAAATATAAATATTAAATGTTAAAAGAATTAGGAGATATTTGTACAATTTTCCTAATTAAAATGAAACCCTAGGGTGGTCATAAAAGGAGTAATAATTACAAGTGTTCCTGAAAACATGTGCAGTGGCTTTATCAACGCATGATTCAGACCAGCTTTTTCCATACTAAAAGTAAGCTTCCCTCAAAATGTTTTTACTGCCTCTCTTTCAAGAAAAACAAAATAAAGTAATTACTGTTGTCTAGTTGTGAGTGATAATTATATTGCTAGTTTTGGAAGTAATTTTACGGAAAAATAATATCCAAATAAAGGATAAAAGAGACAAAATAATGATAGGGACATTTCATAAGATAACAGGGATCATTATGCTTATATTGTATCTGCTTCTTGTTTTCCTTCCAGCCCCAATTAATTGCTTTCATTTCTCCTTTTGTTTTTACTCGCCACCAACTACATTAAAACTATATTTTGAACACGAAAAAGGAAAATTAAAATTGCAAGTGGATGAGGATGAGGATGAGGATGAGGATGAGGAGAGGAAGGGGATTAGGAGAATTGGAGTTTGGTTTTAGGTTAATATTATTATACAAGAGATTTGTAAGGATAATATTTTTGTGTTTGAATTTATAAATATCAAATATCTTTTTGCTTTTTACTTCCAATAAGAGAACTTCAAAATAACTCTATGTCAAAGTAAAGAGAAAAACATCGGGTGTTCTAAACAGAAACAAAACAGATTTTCAAATCCTTTCGACTGTTCGTAAAAAATCAAATAGAAAAACAGTACTTTCAGATTTCCTATTATAACATTATTTTCAAAATTTCCTAAGAAAACATTATTTTCAAAGCAAATCAATCCGGAGAATTGAGAAAACATACTCGACATGTTTAATTAAGAAGCAAATTATGTTAAAACATATACCGTGGGAAGTACAATCCATTGATCTGTAATACTCAGTTACATAAATCACTTTCTTGTCATAATGTAATCTCGATAGTAACTAAAAAAACAGTCTTAAATTTAATAGACATTCTGCCTGCTACTTCAAAAAAAAAAACGGAGAGAAATCCTAACAGAGAAACCCCAGCTACTCCAAAATCCAATGTTGAGTTCAATTGTTCTAATATAGATGCCTTCATTGTTGGATAGAGCCCAATCTAAAGCCCACCTAGTATTAACACTTTCAACCAATATTCTTTGATTGGATACTCCTTTGTTAATTCCATGTTTCAAGGTTGGTTACTTGGTTTGGTGGCTATTTGCCCGTGTGGTCCTCTAATCTAACTAAATTCACAATTTGAGTCGTGTCCACATAGAACAACCACACTTACAGTATACACACCTATCAATCGATGACCAACCTCTTTTTAATAGGTTTTGTTGCGTTATTAGTTTATCTCTCACTTTTGTTTTTGAGATTGAACCAATAATTGTAGGTTGATAAACTTTGTTAAATATATACATGTAAGATTGTTTTTGTCGAGACTCGAACTTGAGATCTTTCCCAAAGTTCTAAAATGGTTTAATGCTTGCGCTAGCAAGCTTTGGCACTATCTCTAACTATTAGCCAAGCAAGAAATTGAACTTTAAAGGGGTACCAATTTTAGGGTTTAGGACTGGACTCAGTTGATAAAATTAACAAAATAGAAGATGCTAACTTTTCATATGAAATTCTTTAGGCTTTATATTATACCAGCAACATGGCAAAGTCACAACCTAAGCCAAAATTTCTGGGCAGAAAGCCAAACCTGAGCTGAAGCAAAATCTCCAGATGGAACATTGCCTAACCGTTGGCTAAACATGAACGGAAGAGATCTCTATAAATCATTGTTCAACATAATAACAATATTTATTCATCTATTGACAATACTGACAAATCATAACCATCCCTTTATGACCTTACTCTTCTTCTTTTGCTCTATTTATAAATAAACGTTCATTAAGTAAAAACAACATTGACAATATCTGGAAATCGTTCCTTAATAGCAGCCTTGATCCCGCTCCCAATCGATTCTGGCCCTACATATTTCACAACGCAATCCTGACCATCCACTGAAAGTACTTCAACACTCCCACCGTAATTACTAATAGCCGGTCTCAATATTTCTAAATGATCATTCACCGCCTGCAATAATATAAAAAATAGTAAAAATTTGCAAGTGGAGTTAAAAAATTGTGAAGATGATAAAAATGGTTGATTATTAATTTATTAGTAAATACATCAACAGTAGTTTCAGACGGCATTTCATCGGACACTTGGCGGATGTCCTTCACAGAATCCCCAAACTTCTCCTTGAGCACCCGCTCAATCCCCATTTTCATGGTGGTGGTCGAGCTCGGACAACTCCCACAAGCTCCTGTATTTGTCAAATAAATTAATACAGTTCCAAAACTATGGTACAGAACTAAAACCCAATGCCATAATTCAGTTAATTCACAAGACTAAGAATGAAACAGACCTTGGAGCTTGAGCGAGATGATTCCATCTTCAACAGACACCACATCGACATTTCCCCCGTCAGAAATCAGATACGGCCTGACGTCGTCCAGCACCCGGTCGACGTTCTCCGCCGTAAGATCGTACACCTTCGCCGAGTAGAGCCCACCGTCGGACGCCGAAGCCTCAAACGGACTCGTCGGAGCTGATGCACGAAGAACTAGCGAGGTCCTTTTGGAAGGAGTTGTTGTGCGAGTATGGCGCGGTGGAGAGAAGGAGGAAATTGGGGTTGGTTTTGGTTTTGGGAGGATTAGCGTCGGAGGTGCGAGCAAAGACTCCATTGTTGCCGGGGTTTGTTTGCTTGGAGGAAAAATCAGCACTGTAATGGAGATGAATCAAATGAAATATGTGAAACTGGTAGTTAGGGCCAACGATACTAGGCCCAGTATATACTCTTTTTTTTTCAGTTTGAAGTCCAGTTTATAATATGTTATTGTTTATTTTTGCTCAGATAATTGATTTTTTTTTTTTTTTTTTGCGTAATTTGGAGAGGGCCTTCACAATCACCCTTGCAAATAAAAATTGAGTTGTATGCTTTTTAATAGTTTTACAGAGTTTTTTCTGTATAATTACAAAAAATAAAACAGCCTATAAACAGGGGGAAAAAAGGCAAAAAATAATCTACAGAAAGCCTTCGACCCACTACATAAAATAACAATAAAGATAAACAATTAAATTAATTTGATCGATCATTGACAAACGGCTGAATATGAAAATTAATGAATATTTTTTCTCTTCTGTTTCTAACTAGAGATTGAATGATGTTGTATGGAGAGACAAGCGTTACATCAGCTGTTTGTCAATAATCGGTCAAATTAATTAATTTGTTTAATTTTATTAATAAAATCAAAACAATAAACTAGGCCGAAATTGATAACCGTACCAAGATTCGGCCCAGAACAGAACCCCTTCTTTGTACCCTCTTCACAGACACTGCCACTTAACTGCTCAGATAGTTGAATTTTTGGTTATGCACCCGCCTTCTTCTCTCAAATCCGCCATTACTAAACCCACAATCACTCTCTCAATCCTCGAATCTCACCTCTCAAAATGCTTCTCAAAGCCCAAATTGTTGCCTCAAGTCCATGCTCAAGCCACTGTTTCAGGCCTAATCAACGACACATACGCAGCCAGTCGTTTAATTTCTCTCTGTACTAGTTCTCTCTCTTTCCCACTCAATTCCTCGCTTCTTCTCTTCCAACAAATCAGAAACCCAAATTCGTTCATCTTTAATTCAATACTGAAAGCTTTTGTTAAAAGAAGTTTACCCCATTGTTGCCTCCTGTTGTATAAAAATGCGATTAGGGAAGGGTTTTTAGTGGATAATTACACGTACCCAATTATGCTACAGGCATGTGGGATTAGAATGTGTGAACTAGAAGGGAATGAGATACATAATCATGTTATAAAATTAGGGTTTAGATCAGACGTTTATGTGGTTAATACTCTGATTAATATGTATTCTGCTTGTGGGAATTTGAGTGATGCACATTTAGTGTTTCATGAAAGTCCTGTTTTGGATTCTGTTTCTTGGAACTCAATATTAGCTGCCTATGTTCAAACTGGTGATATTAATAAATCAATTAGGGTTTTTGAGGTTATGCCTTATAAGGATATAATGGCTTGTAACTCCATGATTTCTATGTTTGGAAAGAGAAATTTGTTACAAGATGCAAGAAAGGTGTTTGATGAAATGCCTCAGAGAGATGTTATTTCTTGGAGTGCAATGATATCTTGTTATGCGAATAATGGTTTCTTTATTGAAGCATTGGCAATGTTTTTTAAAATGGATTTCAAAGAAAAATTGGCAGATGAGGCTCTAATGGTTATTGTACTTTCTGCTTGTGCACAAATTGGGGTGAGTTTGCATGGACAAATTGTTCATGGATTTATCATCAAAATTGGACTTGAATCTTACATTAACATTAGAAATGCATTGATTCATATGTATGGTTGTTATAAAGATATCAAATCTGCAAGAAGGGTTTTTTATTTAAGCGAAAATTCAGATCTAATTTCATGGAATTCCTTACTTTCTTGCTACATGAAACGTGGTCTAATACAAGATGCACATATACTGTTTGATAAAATGTCTCACAAGGACTTAGTCTCTTGGAGCACAATAATTTCTGGTTATGCCCAAAACAACCAGTTCAAAGAGACATTAAATTTATTCAATCATATGCTAATTAAAGGAATAAAACCAGACGAAACCATATTAGTGAGTGTTATATCGGCTTGTACTAATCTCTCTGCCTTAGAAGAAGGAAAATGGGTTCATAAATATATACAAAATAATAAATATAACTTGGATATATTTCTTGGAACAGCTCTTATTGACATGTACATGAAATGTGGTGGCACACAAGAGGCATTACAAGTATTTTATTGTATTAAAGAAAAAGGGGTTTCAATTTGGAATGCTGTTATATTAGGGTTAGCCATGAATGGTCTAGCGAATGAATCTCTTACAATATTTTTAACTATGGAAAAAACTAGAGTAAAACCTAATGAAATAACCTTTGTAGGAATTTTGGGTGCATGTAGACACGCAGGTTTGGTGGAACAAGGTCGGTTTTATTTCAATTTAATGCAAGAAAAATACAAAATTCAACCAAATATTAGACATTACGGATGCATGGTTGATTTATTCGGTCGAGCTGGGTTTATTAAAGAGGCTCAAAGTTTAATAGAAAGCATGCCTTTTCGGCCTGATGTGGCCACTTGGGGTGCACTTTTGGGTGCGTGTAAGAAATACGGTGAGACTCAAATTGGAGAGAGAGTTGGGAGAAAGTTGGTTGAGCTGGAACCGAATCATGATGGGTTTCATGTGATGTTAGGGAATTTATATGCGTCTAAGGATATGTGGGATGATTTAGAAGATTTAAGGGGCTCAATGAAAGAAAGAAATGTTAGTAAAGTACCGGGTTGTAGTGTAAATGTGTAATGTGTAGTTTATTCTATGAGAAAATAAAGAATATTTGTATTCATTTGTCAAGCAAGAACAAATAAATTTGGAAATTGTTAGTATGATGATTTTGTAGTAAAATTTTTTGAATCTTTGATTCACATCCATTAACAAAAAAAAACAAAAAAAAAAAAATGACCAACTAGACCGGATATTATGAACCCTTGATTAACAACCGTCTTTTGGTTTTCTTTTCTAATAATAGACAAGTAACAAAAAGAAAAATAACATCATGTCTACATCCAAAACACAATCCAACGTCCAAAAGAAGAACCAACTATAAAGAAAAGAAGAAAGAAAATGAATTGCGCTCCAACAATTCCATGGGTGAACCCTTACAAAATAAACCCCGCTATAGATCCAGTCTACCTACCTGTGTGAACTTGCTTACTTTGTGCAAAGGAAGATGGCCTTGGAAATTCGCAACTGTAACAATCCTGTGGCGATATGTATTGCGGCTGTCGGCAGCCTAGCAAACTCGGCCGAGAAATATCAATCTCCGCAACGGAACCGGGTATGACATGCCTGATTCGTTGTGCCACGATCTAATTGCCATTTGCAGAGGCGAACACCATGAGTAATGAAAATTTCCGGTTGTTATCTCATGTATTTAAGTTTCTCAGTTGTAAATAAAATGTGAAGTATTGCCATCTGAATCAAATTCCATTGGTAGATTTTATCCAAATGTTAGTGGTGTGATAGTTTTCATTTTGTTTGTTCGTTTTGATGCAACAATTAGGAAGATTATAGCGCAATTTCTGTTCCAGTTGATCTGGTTAGCTATTTCTAATTTTGCTGATTTGATGCGTAGATGCATGTCTCTTTATCGGATTTCAATATTGGGAAAAACAAGGATCTCTATCTGAGGGGATTTCTGAAAATTTTTCCCTATGGATTCCGATTTGATATCTTTTTGCAAGAATTTGAAATATTTTGTGGTTAAATTAATAGTTTTGGAATGGCAAATATGATGTTTTAAGTTTATGTAATGACAAATATGAATGTCCACCATAGATAAGATAATTAGGTTATATTGAATGTTGAATCAAATCATCTAAAATGAAAATATTGAGTTTGTTAATAATAGTAAATCAATCAATAAGTCAAAGGATGTGGGTTCGAGTCTCGTTGACACTAAAATATAAGTGGACGAAGAGCTCACTGTATTCAATCAAAAAAATAATAGCAAAAACTTTTTAATTAATATTACATTAAATCAACTCATCTAAAAAGATAGACTTGTTTTAAATAACGATGGTTCCAGCATTATTTGCATAAATAACGTTGGTTCAACTCTTTTTACAAAAATAGCATTTTTGCCTGCTTCTCTATCGGAAGTATTATTTTTGCCATATTAAATGGCGAAAGTTGTGAAAAACTAAATAGTTTGGAAACACTTAATTAGTGGTAATTTGATGTTGAAAATTCTGGGCGAAAGTGTTGATTATTTAATCTTTTGAGTAAATAAATGCGAGTTTTGATACAAGAAATAGTGAAAAGGACCTATTCCTAAACCCTAAACTCTGTTCCTAGGCGGACGATTGATACTACTCAACTCGGTCCTCTCTGCCAGTCTACTTTACTACATGCAAATATTCTTACTTTCCAAATGGGTAATAAATGAAATAGATAAAATAAGAAGAAATTTCTTATGGCAACGAAGTACAGAATATAAACCAGGTAAGAATTTAGCTAATTGGAAAGCAGTATATATGCCCAAAGTAAACGGAGGACTTAGAGTCCGAGACCTCCATGTGCACAATATGACATTACTTATGAAATGGAATTGGACACTTAAAACCAAAAAGGCAAGCAACTTGACAAATATTTTACAACAAGTCTATGGAAATATAGGGCTTGAAAAAGAAAACGCAAAAACAAGCTTCTTTTACAAACAACTTGTAGAAGTAAATGAATGGTTCAAACATCCAACCGAAATTAAACTAGGGAATGGAGCGCAAGCAAAATTTTGGAAAGATAAATGACATGAAGGAACGACTATCAAAAAAACTTTTCCTAACCTCTTCGAAAGATTAGTCAACAAAAATTGCACAGTAAAAGAAGTAATCAGTAAGCCACAAACGGGATTGACATGGGATAGAGCTCTAAACTCAATACTCTCCCAACAAGAAAATCGCCTTCTTCAAATGATTAGTCAAATACAACTAAATGATCAAGTAGGCGATCTGCATATTTGGAGACCTGCCAATACCTTGGACAAACCGGGTGAATTCACCGTGAAATCAGCATACAAATTCTTTGTCGATCATAGAATCAAGCCATAATGGACCAAATTACTTTGGAAGGCAAAATGCCCTACAAGAGTTAAGACATTCGGTTGGTTATTGATTAAGGAAAAACTCCGTACTAGAGACAAATTAAAACGGAGAGGACAAATAGACTCAGATGAGTGTGTCCTATGCAATCGTAACCTTCAAGAAAGTCATACACATCTCTTTGCACAATGTGCATTCGCTAAACAAATTTGGCATAATACGACGCCATACCACAAAAGCCAAATGCCATTACAAAACAATAATGCCTCAATGATTGGACGACAACTTATAGTCGGAGCGGGAAGGAAAGAGAAAATAACGGCCGGAACAATGTGGATGGCTGGATGCTGGGCAATTTGGAAGGAAAATGAATGCCCAGATCTTCCGAGGTGAGAGAAGAACTATCGCCCAAGTATTTACGGCATAATTACAAGAAATAGAAATAATATTGTAGCTAGGTAATTACCATTGTAACTCTAGTTTGATCACAACCGGCTAGAGAGTCTAGATGAAGGGATGTAAAACTATCTAAATTATATTAATGGAAAATTTAGTAGGCTAATCGCCTACTACCCACAAAAAAAATTATTAAAAACGAGTTTTGACACAAGAAATAGTGAAAAGGATAATTGCCCCCCTAAAATCCCCCACCTGTTCCCTTTGAAGATGTCAAACGAGACTCATTTAACAGCATTTCATTTAGTAATAAAAGAAAAGCAATGAGCCCCATTTAACAGTGTCAAATAGTGGATTGTGGGAGATTTTAATTGGGGATGTATATATGGATTCTTATGAAAAAGAATTTTTCCATTTTTGCCAACTTAGGTGGCGAAATTACATTTATAATTTTTTCCTCACTTTCGCGACAAAATATTTTTTTCATTCATTGTGGGAGATTTTAATTGGGGATATATATATGGATTTCAATTTGGAAGGATATGAATACAAGTATCGTATCCGATATGATACGATATGATATGATACGGATACGGCGATATGACAAATCTTAAGAAATCGAGGATACGAGATACGACAATTTATATATTATTTTATTATTTATCAATTATATTTTATATATTTAATTAATTTATATATTTTTAGATATTAGACTTTGATGTAGGAGATGCTAAAAACTTATTCTTATAGAAATATCTTAATGTAGAATATTTATTTGTTATAGTTAATTAAATAATTAGATGTCTTAATCTTATTTTATTAATTATATATATATATATATATATATATATATATATATATATATATATATATATATATATATATAAAGAGTATAAGAATAAATATTCTTACATTGGAAGTATCCGATGCGGATACGGGAAGTATCTGCGAAGTATCCGGTATTATTTTGGAATAAAATATTATGATACGCCACGTGTCATGTCCGATACGTCCGAGCATATGATACGGGTATAAGTATCCGATATGGTATCCAATACGATACGGCTGGATTTTTGAAGTATCCGCACAACATAGGTTGAAACAAATGTCATTTTTTTTTAATTGTAACCAATTTGGCTATTAAAAGTTCATTAAATAATTAAAAGTTGCTACATTCAATATTTACAAATAATCTCCCTTTAGAGGATTGAAATACAATCCTGAAGTATTAAAAGTACAACAAAGAATATTTGAATAAATTTGTCAAGCAAGAACAAATAAATTTGAAAATTGTTAGTATGATGATTCTGTAATAAAATTTTATGAACCTTTGATACACAGCCGTCAGCAACGACAAACAAAAGAACAAATAAAGAGCTGGCCTGACCTTTCATTCACAACCGTCTTTTGTTTTTCTTTTCTAATAATAGACAAGGAACAATCATCATGACTGCCTCCAAAACACAATCCTATGTCCAAAAAAAGAATCAACTACCAAGAAAAGAAGAAGAAAATGGATTGTGCTAGAACAATTCCATGGACGAACCCTTACGAAATAAATCCAGCCATAGATCCAGTCTACCTGTGCGAACGCGCTTTCTTTGTGCAAAATAAGATTGCGTCAGACAATCGCATATGTAGCAATCACAATGCGATATGTATTGCGGCCGTCGGCAGCCTAGCAAACTCGGCCGAGGAATTCAAAATCGATGTCTGCAACCGAACTAGGCATGACTTGCCTGATTTGTTGTGCCACGACCTACTCGCTATTAGTAGAGGCGAGCGTAATGAGTAATGAAAATTTTTGGGTTGTTTGTTTGAAACCAAGTAGTAAATAATTTGATATGTATGATATTATCTTGTTATCTCAAGTATATATTTAAGTTTGTCAATTGTAAATAAAATGTGAATTGTTACCATCTTTATCAAATTCTAACTGTAGATTAGATTTTATCCAAAATGTTTGTGGTGTGGTTTTCTATTTGTTTGTTTGCTCTGATCATCTGATGCAACAATTAGGAAAATTACAGTGCAATTTTGGTTCCAATTGATCTGGTTAGTTATTCAGATTTTGCTAATTTGATACGTAGATGCACGTGTTTTCATCGTATTTCAATTTTGGCAAAAGCAAGGATCTCTATCTTAGGGGGTAAATTTCGCTATGTATCGATTTGATCTCTTTTTGCAAGATTTGATATATTTTGTAAGTTAAACAGTTTTGGAATTATAAATATGATATTTTATGTTTATTTAAGGGAAATTTTTTATCGCAAGTCATTCAAATTTCAAAAATGACCAAATTGGTCATATAACTTTCAATTGTTCCTTATAAATCACTAATTTTCAAAAATATCCAAATAATTCACTCAACTTTCAATTATCCTATATAGGTCATCCAACTTTAAGAAAATGATTAAAGAGGACACTCAACTTTCAAAAATTATCAAATAAATCACCAAACTTTCAATTAATGGGGTGACTTATTTGATTTTTTTTTCAATTAATAGGGTGATTTATTTGGTTATTTCTGAAAGTTGAGTGACCTATATAGTACAATTAAAAGTTGAGTGGCATATTTAATAATTTTTTTAAGTTAAGTAAGCTTTAGAGAATAATTGAAAGTTGAGTGACTTATTTTGTTATTTTTGAAAGTTGAGTGACTTTTGGTGAAATTTAGTCTTTTATAATGACAAATATGAAATTCTGCCATAGATAGAAATAGATAAGATAGTTAGATCTGTTTTTGCCAGTAAGATTTGTTTCATAATCTAAATCTAACGTTTTATTGAGTAAAATCTGCAAACTATAAAGTCGAGTGTGCTAATTTTATTTTTATTTTGTAGGAAGAGCTCATGTGTTACACATGATTTCTGGACTTATTTTATTATATTTTGCATTACGAATGAAATCTTATTGGTCATTACTACACAAGCGGTATAATTCTTAATTTATAAATTAATGCATGTAATATATGATTTTTTTAGGAAATTCGAGAGGGTTGAACGTCACTTTTCCAAATGCACATTCTATAGTTTATGAAATAATATATTGATTTTTCTTTTTTCCTGTGTTTTTTCTTTTTTTTTCCTAGCAATTCAACATAAAAACTAACAAGACACACAGTTGGTTATACCGCCAATGCCACACAAAACAAACCCTCTGTTCAGTCGCGTCTTTTCTCCTCATAACACAGCGCCTCTTCTTCACACCGTCTCATCACCCTTCACTACTCTTCTTCACACCCTCTCATCACTCTGCCTCTCCCATAAAACCCTAAACCCACCCTTCCACTCACATTCCAGAAACAAACAAACAACAGAGATACAAAACGAGAAAACAGAGGAAGACCCAAAAGAGAAGAAGAATAACCAATACCCTTATTCAGCAATGGCGTCTGACATGAGAGCCGTCCTTCACGAGTGCTTCTCCCCTCCATCCCTCCGTTCATATCTGGCTGAATTCATCTCCACTTTCTTCTTCGTTTTTACCGCAGTTGGTTCCACCATTTCCGCACGTTAGTCATCTCTCAATCATTTCACACTGATCATTTAATATCTAAAACCATTTAGTCTTGTTCTTAACTATTTTTTTTTTATCTTTCTCCTTTCTTTATAGGGATGTTGAGTCCTAATGAAACACCTGACGCATCATCGCTTCTTTCGACGGCCGTTGCTCAGGGTTTCGCGTTGTTTGTGGCGGTTTATATAGCTGCTGATGTTTCGGGTGGTCACGTCAATCCGGCCGTTACGTTTGCCTTTGCACTCGGAGGCCACATCAGCGTTCCGGTCGCGTTGTTTTATTGGATTTCTCAGATGATAGCTGCCACCCTCGCTTGCTCCCTTATTAGTTTCGCCTCTGTTGATCAAGTCAGTGTTTTTTAAATACCCTTATTAGTTTCGCCTCTGTTGGTCAAGTCAGTGTTTTTTAAATACCCTGAATTTTATTTATTTTATAGGATATATTTGTTCGTTTGATTTATGTTGTTAATATGCCGTAAATGAAATTTGTTGATTATGTTTTGGTTGGAATTTGGTTGTGTCAGAAGTATTATATTAAACAAATTTTATTTTATTAATGAAACAAGATTTTTGGTTAAAAAACCCTACAACACATCTAACTTCCGTATTAGTTTCGCCTCTGTCCATCAAGTGATCAGTACTCTCTTGTGATGATAATTCCATATGATATGTTTTTTTATGTACAACTTATGTAGTTAATATTAATATGTTCTAAATGAAATCTATTTCATTAATTTAGTTCGAAATATGCATGGGGGTGTTACAAGTTCCATAATCAATTTTCCTTTATTATCAAATAATGTTTTGGCTGAGAAAACCCTGACAACAGATCCAGTTTTTTTCTTTTAAATTGATTTCTAACAGAATTAAGTTGCTCTTTCATGTAAGCGTGTGAAAATACCAACATCATGTCACATATGTATAAAAATCTCAAATGTTTTATATACATACTAATATTAGGGGTATCTTCAATGTTTTGTACCTAAGCTATATTGAAAAGAAATATTTGCAAATATTATATATATACTGATATTACGTATTAACATGTTTAATTTACTCAGGCCATACCAACAACCAAAATCGCGCTAAAGATGACAGGAGTCGGGGCAGCATTACTCGAATGCTTTACCACTTTCATTTTAGTCCTCACTGTTCATGTTGCCGATGACCCAAGAGCATCAAATTCCAAGAAAAAAGCCTCATCCTTAATTGGTCCACTTGCAATCGGATTAGTAGCCGGTTCACTCATGCTGGCAACCGGTTCATTGACCGGTGGGTCCATGAATCCGGCTCGATCTTTTGGCCCAGCGGTGATAAGTGATAACTATGGAAATCAGGCGGCATATTGGGTTGGACCGTTTCTTGGTGCGGCTTTGGCGGCTGTGGTGCACCCGAATTTGGTTTATCCTATTCGTGATGAATATGATGGTAATGTTGGAGAGGGCGTGTGATTGTTTGATCATGTCTGTGCTTTGACATGTATGTTTGTATCTTTTGGATTTGGTTTGCTTGTGTGTGAAACTATATTAACTTGTGTGTGTGATGTGTGTGTGTGTGTGTGTGTGTGTTTCTTTGGATTTGGTTTGATGGTTTGTGATATATTAGGTAAAATTGTGTGTACTATGATGCGTGTGTTTGTATCTTCTAATCAGGATAAGTTATTAACTTGTCATATTGAAGTAGCGACTTCGAATACTTTGGTGTGTCTATGATCTGCTTTTTTTTTTGTTTTTGAAAGAACTGTTTTCTTTGATAAAAAAAATCGATTTACTTTGATGAAAATTACTGAAAGATAATTATCATTTTTCATACACGTTGTAGAATGATAAATGTAATGGTTATCATTAATACATTGAAATTAGTATAAAGTACTATTAATATCTTGTGCAAGAATAAAGTTTTGCCTCAAAAAAATATCTTGTGCATGAAATTAAAAAATGAACGGTTTGGTTAGGGCAATTAGTGGTGTTATTTAGAAATTTGAATCTTTGAAATTCTTTAAATCAGAAAAGAGTTCTGATCAAATTCTGATTGTGAATCTATCTGATGGCAATTTGTTTGTGTAACAAATCATTCAGGTTAGATCTAGAAAAAATCATTCAGGTTCAGATCCTATCATGTTTCAGGTCAGTATTTCATTCTTTAGGTGACTAGTGTTCCTGCATTATGTAAATATTCTCAAATCCTTCATTCCAGAATTGCAATTATAGATTAGCTTGCAATTTTATTATTTATTCGTGCTCACAATCATGGTTGTCAGACTTTGCCGCTTCTGATCGGAATTGGCAAGACCTCATCTGATTAATATCCAACTCCCACGATTTAAAATTGATTTTTTTATACAAATATAATAAGATCTTGTAACTCTTTGTTGTATGTATATTTTATAAAAAATTCAAAACAGCTACTAATGTTTGTAGTGTAATATTTTTTCTTGATTTGATTTATCAGAAAAAGGAAATTGTTGGCGACTGAACATCCAATGATTTATCAGATAAAAAAATAAGAATAGTCGTTTCATTTTGCAAAAGTTCGGATAATTGCATACTCTCAAAAGAACAAAAACCCAAAATACTACCATAAAGAATTAATGGTTTGATATCCCTAATATTATTGACTATTCTACTTAGCTATGTAGATTAACATCATCATTTGTACAATATTAATGAGAAACATTTTCTTCTTTCTTAATAAGCAGAGAAATTATCCAAGTCTTTCAGAGAAAACAAACAGAAACAAACCTAAAATTCAAAAAAAAAAAATGAAACAAACCTACTAATCAAGAATCATCTGAACTCGCTATTACTTCCCTCGTCTCTTCACTTTCACCCTCACTCCCCTCTTCTTCTTCTTCCTCTTCATTCCAATACCCTTCTAACAGCTCAATCGTCTTATCATAAACAACCTCATTATCAAACCCCTGTAAATTCTCCAGCTTTTCCAGCCCCTCACATTCCTCAACGAGCTTAGCATACGGGTTTGAATTCGAACCTGATTTCTCTGTTTCGCCCGTCTCCAGTATCATCTCCAGTCCGTTTAGGCACACGTGTAACAGATCGGGCTGAGTTGAAATAAGAGTGTCGCATAATGGCTTGATGCAGCCTTGACTCACCAAATAGCTGTGAGAAGAAAATGTGAGTGAAATATAAATTGGAAAATTTCCGGAAAAGACCTTGCATTGTGTGGAAATTGTAAAGAAGGCCGTGCATTGTTGGAAATTACAAAAAAGCTTCTTGCGTTATTGCTAATACTAGGAGAATTTCCGCACTCCACTGCGGTTTTTATCATTTTTATTGTTTAATAATTAACACATTAAATTTATCTTATGAATTAATAATCATAAAAAATCTATATAAATTATCTCAAGAGTTAACTTATAAGAGAATAAACAATGAATAATGCATATTTTTGTTAGAAATTATCTATAAATCAAATAAGATTTATACAAGTCATAATAAAAAATATGTAATACTGACATAAAATTATAATTCAACAAATTTAAACTTTGTTTTCTCATCAATGCGATATTTAAAAAAAAATAGAGTACAATTTTTTTTTATAAATTGATTAAAATTCCATCATCATTTTCACAGCAATTAATTCATATATTTCTCACAAATTATATCATATAAAAAATTTGGTTGTTGATCTCACATAAAAAATTGAGCTACTGAAAACCATATTTTGAAAGAAAACGTTGGGAAAAAATTACCTGAGAGAGAGACACACATGGAGCCCACATTCGTTTTTTTTTTTTTTGAAAATGATTTATTTATTTATTTTTAATTATTTGAGGGAGAGAGAAAGAGAGGCCCCACATTTTTTTTTTTTTAAACTATTAATCTATTTTTTAATTTACTTGAGAGAGAAAGAAAGTGACACGTGAGACCCATATTTTTTTTTTTGATAAATCATTAGTTTTTTCATTTTTATTTTTTTATTTTTATTTAGGAATGAGTCATAATTTCATCTGACATGGTGATATTAAATCCAGTCGATTAAAGACACGAGATATTGAAAGTCATTATGAGAAAACATAATGGTGCGTTCGAAAGTATATCAATTGAGATCTTGAATGAAAGATCTCATTATCCTTGTTCTATTTTTCAATTTTCACAGAAAATTAAGTTGCTGAAAAATCATATTTTGAAAGAAAACGTTGGGAAACAATTTCCTGAGCTAGACACATGGAGCCCACATTCTTTTTTTTTTTGAAAAATGATTTATTTATTTTCTTTTTTTTAATTATTTAGCGAGAGAGAAAGAGAGGGCCCCACATTTTTTTTTGAAAATTATTAATCTATTTTTTTTGTTTACTTGAGAGAGAGATAAAAGGAGTGACACATGAGACCTGCATTTTTTTTTGATAAATTATTTTATTTTTATTTTTATTTAGGATTGAGTCATAATGTCATCTGACATTGTGATATTCAATCCAGTCGATTGAAAACACGAGATATTGAAAGTCATTATGAGAAAACATAATTGTTCGTTCGAAAATATAACAATTGAGATCTTGAATGAAAGATCTCATCATCCTTGTTATATTTTTCATTTTTTCACAAAAAATTGAGCTACTAAAAAAATCATATTTTGAAATAAAATGTTGGGAAAAAATTACCTGAGAGAGAAAGACACATGAAACTCATATTTTTTTTTTTGGAAAATGAATTTTTTTTTTTTTTTATTATTTGAGAGAGAAAGAGAGGGTCCCACCTTTTTTTTATTTTGGAAATCATTATTTTTTTTTATTTGAGGGAGAGAGAGAAAGAGAGTGACATGTGGGCCCATTTTTTTTTTTGATAAATCATTATTTTTAAAAAAAAATTATTATTATTTAGAATTATGTGTAGTGAGTATTCGGTGATTATTGATATTATAACTCACAACACATAAGTTACACAGTTTAGTTTTCAAAATAATTAATTATATTTGATTTGACATTTCACACTAAATCAGGATAGAACGTAAAACACCGAATTTCGACCAATCATATTCTGACACCATCTAACTACACAAAAACTACACAAAAACCACCATAAAATATCAGAAACTCCAAACGAACGAACGGTCCATATTGAACCACATCACCCATCCAACGGTCCCCAAAATAGAAGTGACGTGGCACTTTTCTCCACTTAAGTGGATGCTAGAATTTTTTTTTGGGGGGGGGGAATTGCAAAAAAAAGGACTTACTGTTAGTTACAAAAAATTCTATTAAAATATTTCTCAAGTTTTTTTTTTTTAAGTGTTCTTAATCAAATTTAAGAAATACATTTTCAAGGAGATATTGAAGAGAGATAGAGAGGAAAAAAAATGTTAATTAATTAAAAAAAAACTTATTTCATTTAATATAACGAAAAGAGAATAAAAAAAGTTTTTCAAGTCATAAAAGGATGAAAACCTATGGTGTTAAACTTCTAACTAACGTTAGGGGCTTTTTTGCAATTTTGGCAATACTGTAGTTTTTTTTTTTTCTTTGCAATTTCCAATAGTGCAGGGACCCTTTGGAATTTGAGCATAATGTAAGGGGCCTTTTACAAATTCCCCATAAAATCTACTATTTCCTTCACTTTTTTTTGAAATAAAACAATATTATGAAAACTAATGAATGTACCTAATTTGATCAGGAGAGGAATTACATGCAGCATTTGAAATAGCCCACAATGCTTCCTTCTTTAAATCCGCTTTCCCATTCAGGCTTATTTGTACTATTTGACTGATAATATTTGCATCTATAACTGTCTGTTGAGAATAAGGTTGATATTTTTAAAACACTTTTATAACAGTTTGAAAATAAAAAGTAGAAAGGATAAAAAGAAAGGTAAGTTTGACTTTGACCTGAATGTGAGTATTAGTACCAGCACAAATATTGGAAATAGTCATCAAAGCTCGCTTTTTAATGCTCGTTTCATAATTTTGACTGAGGATTCGAAATAAGCAAGGAATTACACCACTCTCTATCAAGCACTGGGAAAAAAAATAAACAAAATAATAATGATAAAAAGGTGATTTTTAATAAAATGGGAAAAAAATATAGCTACCTGTATTTGAGAATCATCTCCAGCAGAAATACTTGCAATTGCCAAACTAACTGGACTAATAACCTTAATCGATGAATGCCTTAAGAATAATAAATTATATGTCACAAGTTATTTTAATTATAAAGCGAGAAAAAACAAAATAAGAATAAAAGGAAATGAAAGGAATAACATTTCATACATGAGAAGCTTCACGAGTTGAGGACAGAGCCCTGAATTTATAACTAATTCAATTTCATTATTGCAAATGTAATAAACAGCCCAACAAGCATCGGTAACAATCTTCTCATCAATTGAATTGAGTAATTGCACAAGTATTTTTATTATATCCTTAATCTGTTACAAAAAATCCAAAATTAAATAATTATAATAAATTTATAATAATTTAATGGGTTAAATTGATTAGATAAAAGACCTGAGATTTGGATGGGAGTTTTCCAAAGCAAAGATTAGACAGAGTCCAAGTGGCAATTCTCAAATTAGATATCTTTACATGTTCATTAAATTGATTTAATAATTTAACGAGACCCTCATTTTCAATAATAATCTCTCTACATCTTTCTGTATCTGCTGCTATATTTCCCAAGGCCCACATAACCTGCAAATTACTAAACATTATTTTTCAAAATAATGTTTAAAAACGATAATAAACGAAAGGAAAAAGGCAAAATACCTGCTCTTTGACGTTGTTGTGAGGAGACCCTAAAAGTTCTATAAATAGCGGAACGGCCCCTGATTTAATTACTATTTCTGTGTGGTCTGATGAGCTGGCAGTTATATTGGTCAAAGCCCATGCTGCTTCTAACTGAGAATAAAAGATAGGAAATTTTTAAGCTTTTTTCTTGGTCTTTTTTTCGTTGGATTTTAAGAGCTTTAAGATATTATTATGAGAAGAAAAAATTACCTGAAGTTTAGGAAGTTTATGATTTGAAAGAAGTTTCACAAGTTTTGGCACAATTCCAGCTCTAATTATCTCTTCAATAGGCCAATTCCCATCTATGAAACATAAATAAATAATAATACAAATTTATACAAACAATTTACAATTTATATGAAGAGATGGTTATTAGTGATGTGTCGTACCGACAGAAAGAAGCTTTCTGAGATGAATAGCTGCTTCGAGCTGCAATGAAGGATTCTCTGACCATAATCCCTTAATTGCCTCATGAAACTTCTCAGACTAGCTGAACAAAAAAGATCAGTTCAGTAGACAAAAACACACATAATTAATAGTTACAAAGCATAAAAACAGTATAATACATACAAAAAACGGTATATTGCAGCTGAAATCAATGCCCATCAAGCAAAATAAGCAGAACAATCAAAGAATGGAGTCAATCTGTTACAGAGGTTTGCTTACGTCAGCATCACCGGATCCCGGCGAAGAAGAAGGAAGATCATCAGACGGAGATAACGGGTCGGATTCGGGTCCGGGTTCAGTAGAAGATTCGTCACGGCGCTTCTTGGAAATAGTTTCTTCTCGGCGAGTCTTTCTGAGCTGGACCAGCTGAGCCTCTCGCCTCCGCCGAGCCCGGCCCACGTCCACCTGACCTTTGTACGACTTCTTCCGCCCGTTCTCCGGCGTGCCTTGCTGCTGAGGACGCGGCGGCGGAGCCATGGTGGTTACGCGCGGTGTGAAAGATTTCAAAACTCGGCAATGTTGTAGATTTGAAATCTCGGTTGATGGAGATTCGGGTTGGATATAATCCAAGATTTTATCTAAAAGATAATTTTTAATATTTTCCTTAAAAAAATTTCTTAAAAAAAGGTTTTCTAATAAAATATATTTCTTAAAAAAATAATAGAAAATTCTGTCTGTCTGAAGAAAATTTAATTTTCTGAAAAAAATTCTTCAGAAACAAAAAAAAAATTCTAAATTTTTTTTTTTTAAAAAAAGTCCTTAAAAAGTTATTTGTTTCTTTTATGTAATTGGCTCATCCAAATCACTTTGTTTTAAAACATATCCTAATTATTTAATATTATTTTCTTATATGTGATGAGCTCATCCAAATTAGTTATTGCTTAAAAATATATTATAAACTTTAATAACATATATATGAAAAATCATTCTCTAATATAGTCTCTCTTCATTGCATACATAATTTATATACTTCATTTTTATAAATTTAATTGAGATAAACATTAAAGTCGAAACTATATTATTATGGAGCTTAATATGAAAAGAAATTTCAAAATTATTTATATATAGTTATTTAAGAAATAAAAAAATATTTATATAATGATTATCAATTTTTTCTTGAAAAAATACAGATAGAAATAAAAGAAATATGAAAATACTCATTTTATATAGTTCATAAAATATTTTTTTAAGTTATTCTATTATACAGACAATAATGTAGATTCTTAAATCTCTTAATCATTAACAAATTAAGAATTTTTACGGTTAGATTTGTATCCAACGACTGTAAAAACAAATGAGAATAATGATGAGACATCAAGAGGAGTATAACAACAGCTAATACATAAATAACTTTAAATATACATGAAATATATAAAAATCAGATTTTAATGAACGATTCTGATGTAAATATATGTTATCATTTAATGGATTGTAAAGTGAGAAATAATGCCACTGAGTTAATAATGAAGGAAAAAAATTTGGCATTCTCATCATATCTATTTCTCATTGCCTCCCACATTATGGGAGCTTAATTTAGGGAGTACGGTCATATTTGAAATTATTTTTTAAATATCTCATAATAGTTCCAATTCAAATCAGTTCAAATATCCAACAAACCCAAATTATTGACTCACACCCGGCTCCCATCCATATCATCTTGCAATATTTTGATTTTGCACGATATGTTCATATTGATATGTATTTTGTTTAGACATGTATGGATTTATACCATACTAGTATATGTTTTGTTTAGACTGGTATGAATTTGTCAACATTTGATATATAATGACTAGTATGTGTTTGTTCAATTCTGGTATGAATTTCTATTCATCTGATATATGTTTTGTTTAGACTTGTATGAATTTATACCTTACTGGTATGTCTTTTGTCTTAACCGGTATGTGTTTGTCAAAATTTAATATATAATGACTAGTATGTGTTTGTTGAAATCTGGTATGGACTTATATTCATTTGATATGTGTTTTGCTTAAACTGTGTGTGTGTGTAATAATTTACTTGTATGTGTTTTACTTTCACTGGTATGAACATCTATTCATCTATTTGTATGTGTTTGTTTAGACTTTGTATGTATTTATACCTTACTAGTATGTGTTTTTGCTTACACTGGTATGGACATATAATCATCCGAAATGTGTTTATTTAGATTTTGTATGTATTATGCGTTTGTCACAATTTTTGAAATGTAAAGACTAGTATGCGTTTGTTGAAATCTGGTATGGATTTCTATTCATCTAATATGTGTTTGTTTAGGTAAAAATCCAGAAAAAAAAAACACTGAAAAAATCCGAAAAATTATACTAAAAATATTTCGAAATAGTCAAAAATATATACTAAAAATGAGGAGAAAAATAAAAAAATACTAAAAAACGCTGAAAAAATAGAAAAATACTAAAAATACACCAAAAAAAAAATTCTATTAAAAATGCGCCGAAAATGGCCATAGGATATTTGTCCAGTTGATCCCAAGCAACATAAAAGAAATGCACTGAAAAAATTAAAAAAATCTACTAAAAAGGTGCGAAAATATTAAAAACTCTATTAAAAAAGCGGCAAAAAATTAAAAATTCAACTAAAAATTCGTCGAAAAAATTAAAAATTCTATTAAAAACGCGTCGAAAAAATTAAATATTCTACTATAAACGCGACGAAAAAATTATAAATTCTAATAAAAACGTGCAGAAAAAATAAAAAATTCTATTAAAAACGTGCCGAAAAAGTTGCGTGGGACCCTGCGAGAAGCTAGCGACATCTGTCCAGCTGAACGCAGGTAACATAAAAAAAACGTGCCGAAAAAATTATAAATTCTAATAAAAACGCGACGAAAGAAATAAAAAATTCTATTAAAAATGCGCCGAAAAAGTCGCGCAACTCTATGCGAAGTTGTTGTCCAGCTGAGCGAAGGAAACATTAAAAAAATGCGCAGAAAAAATTACAAATTCTAATAAAAATGTTCTAAAAAAATCAAAAATTCTATTAAAAATGCGCCGAAATAGTCACGTCCAGCACCCGTGATCCTTCGCGAAGGATATCTGTCTAGATAAGAGTATGCAATGTCAAAAAAACACGAGAAATTGAAAATATCGCGAGAATTTAAAATCTTGAGAAATTGAATGAGAGCTATTGAGAGATAAGAGAAAAAAAATATATGCTTAATTTTTATGGGCGGTAATTTGAGAGTTTCTAATAATGTAAAACGTCAAATATCTTGTATGCACGTATAAAAGTACAACTTCAAATGTTATATATATTATATCAATTATAAAATATTACGTATAAATTTCTAATTATAAGATAAAAATATTATGTATAATCCTTTAAAATAAAATAAAATTGACATAAATAATATATACAATAATTAAATTATATATTTTATTCATAAAAATAATATAATAATATATATATAACGTGTCGTGTCCTGATGAATTTTGAGATTCGCCGTGTCACCGTGTCCGTGTCGTGTCGGATACGACATCCGTATTCGTGTCCGTACAACATAGATCAGGAATTAAGGAGCTACTAATTATGAGAAGGAATGAAATCTCACAAGTGATTCGAAGTGTCTTCTGTTTAAGTGTCTTATTAGATCGGGGTCAACTAAATTTACAATTAATTCACTTATTTAATCTTATATTTTAGATCGAGGATGAAATGGTAATGAATGAAATCATGTGCGTGTAACGCTTTCCGTAGCCCAACCGACAGGATCCAAGGGCAGTCCCGTAAATCTCACCAACCTTAATTATAATCCAGTTGGTGAAGTCTCTAATCCCAACTAAAACCTCATGATATTGATTAATTATATATCTCTCCCACTGAATTTGGGTCCCATTGGAAAGGTTTCTTTCCGAGTGGCTTTCTGGTGCATTCAATCAGCTTCATCAAGATGTGCAATGGTTACCCAACACTACACCTAATATTAACCAGATCCTTTTTATACTTACTTAAATATTCGTAGCCAGGTGTTTATTTACTAATTGCTATGAAGATTCAATGATTAATAATTATTAATGTAGTTTAAGTAAATTCAATATCATTATTGATAATTTGTATAAATTAATAAATAATAATATAATTGTACTTTTTTTAAAGCGTATGAGTTAATGTTTTAGAAAGTTATTAAACATGAGTGAACAATGGTAAGAAATTTATAAGTTTAAATTTTACAATAATACATTTTTTTGATAAAATGGAGAAAATTATTTATTTTACACTCATTATTTGATGTCAATAAATTTTGAAATCATAACTTATGGTTTATTGTACTTTGCACTCAGCTTATTACACTATGAATTTATTGACAATCATCATTAACAATCACGTCATCCTTATAAGAGAAATATACATGAATTCAAATATATTTCATACAAATACAGAGATAAAATTCAAATGTGCAGCCTCCGCTGACGTAGCCCAAATGATATGATATATAGTCTGCAGTATGGAAGAGACTGAAACTTGGCATATGCAATTTAATAGATGTGGGTTTGCCTAGAGCCATGTAATCAAAAAATCGAAATGTCCACAAATGGGTGCCTTTAATCAGCATGTCATGCTCAGTTCTCATCGGAAGCACCAACCTCCACTTCCACAACCACTTCAAAATCCTGCCTAATTCCAGACGCGCCTAATTAGCCAATTCCCTCGTTTTTCTTCCTCAAATCTCGATAGGAAATAAAATCGAGGATTTATTTCTCGGTGTTAGTAATCTTTCTTCGAGTGATTTGAGAAATGCTCGTGGTTTTTGACCTGCTCTGAACTCCAGATCTCTTCGATTTTTAGCTCTCGAATGGAGATCCCCAGGCCGATTTCTCCTGGCCAGGTGCGTGAATTAATTTCAGTTAATTTGAAGAAAATGGTCTTTCATTGATCTCGCATTGTGCTTTCCTGATCTGGGTCGATCTTGAGTTGTATCTTTTTGATCTATTTTCTGATATAGTAGTAGTAGTACGGATTTTAATTTGGCTGATTTATGAAGAACACGAGAGTTAGAACTTATTATGAATTATTTTGATATTTTAATTATGATGAATGAATTGAGTAATGTACAGGGGAAATTTATGATATGGGTAAATATTTTTTTTTGTGTTGTTGAAACAGGTCTCAGCTTTGCTAGGGTTTATACCAGTTTTTATAGCATGGTTGTACTCAGAGTATTTGCAATACGCCAAAAATACAGCTCCTCCAAAAGTGTAAGTAACTTTCTTTTTTCTACTTCAGCAGTATTTGGCACACATTTTTCTTTCTTCACAGTTTCAATTTGATAATCTGTATAAAAAATCACTTAATTAGCAATCTTGTTGTAGTTCTGATTTGGTTTTTACTTTCTGATACATAAAGCTTATTTCCTCACTACAGACTAATACCATTTAAATTTATTTCAGAATATGCAATCACATTTTTATCATTTTCATTATTCATCATCTCAAATAGCATCCTTTAAATGTCACAAAACAAGCACAATATGAGATAGATTTCTGAATTTATTATTTCAGCAGGCATTCAGATGTGAATTTAGCGGTTTTGGATAAACCTTCAGATAAAGAAGATGAAGTTTCCTCTTTATTGGAAGAAGGCCACCAATCTTCATCTATCAAAACTTCTCTTCCTTCTTCTAGAATCTTCGCACCAATTCTAAGGTCTTTGAACTTATTATTGTTCATTTATTTGCAATGCACATTTTTATGAGAAATTTTAATAATGATTTTAAGTTTTTTAGATTTTTATGGATGGATGAGGCTTTTTTGTTAGAGAATAGACTGATATTGCGAGCAATGTAAGTCAAAATCTAGTTTTTCTGTGTGCAATTGGATTAATTTCTTTTGAATAGTTAGATTTGGATTTTTATTATTAATTTGAATTTTTTTTCTCAGATCGGAGTTTGGAGGTTTCTTGCTTTACTTTTACATATGTGATAGAACAAATCTACTTGGAGAATCCTCAAAGGTAGCAAAGCACTTTAAAACTACCTTAATTACTGCAATTTAGAGAAATTATTTATGTAATTCTCCTTCTTTTTAAATAAGTACAAATAATATAATAATATCCATTTTGTTTTTCTTTTTATAATGCAGAACTACAACAGGGACCTATTCTTATTTCTATATTTCCTTCTGATAATAGTAGCAGCAATGACTTCATTCAAAGTGCATAATGATAAATCCGCTTTGACCGGAAAGTCAACGCTTTATCTTAACAGGCACCAAACTGAAGAATGGAAAGGCTGGATGCAGGTAATAATCAAATAAAATATCATTAATAAAAGCCCAATTTGATCTACACTAATTTTGAACATTTTGCATTACTACAAAATTCAGTAACCAATTTATCACGTAATATTCTCCTGATATTTATTTATACTTCCTATGCTTACTACTGACAAGATTTCATTTTTTTGTAATATTAGGTGCTTTTCTTAATGTACCATTATTTCAACGCAAAAGAAATATACAACGCTATACGTGTATTTATAGCCGCATATGTATGGATGACTGGTTTTGGGAACTTCTCATATTACTACGTCAGAAAAGATTTCAGCCTCGCCAGATTCGCTCAGGTAATTTTATTTATTTACTTTCTTCCTGAAAATTTGCAGAAAAGCCCCTCCATTACGCCGAAATTGGAAAAAAGCCCCTTGCCAAAATTGTAAAAAATCACCTGTCATTAGTTCAGAGTTTACTTTTAATAGTTTAAATCACTTGAAAAACCTATTTATCACACTTGAAAAAGTATATTTTAAGAATTATATTTAATAATTTTTCCGAGAGGATATTAAGTAAAGATTTTTTTCATAGAAGGGAGATTAACTAAACTTAATATATTTTTTTCAAATAATTAGACTAGGAAAATAAATAACTGTGTTAACTTCAAACAAAAGGTAGGGTCTTTTTTGCAACTGTGACAATAATGCAGGGGCTTGTTTCCATTCGGCATAACGCATGGGCTCTTTTACAAATTTCCCTTTATTCGTCGACGATTTATCAACTCTACAAAATATGTAATTATTTCCTTTCCGCTTCTGCAGATGATGTGGCGTCTGAACTTCTTCGTGGCGTTCTGCTGCATAGCCCTAAACAACTCGTACATGCTGTACTACATCTGCCCGATGCACACGCTCTTCACCCTCATGGTCTACGGCGCTCTTGGTCTATTCAACAAACACAACGAGGTCGGGACGGTAATCGCCATGAAGATGCTCGCGTGCTTCCTCGTTGTCATTCTAGTCTGGGAGGTGCCACGCGTGTTTGAGATTATATGGGCCCCCCTCACTTTTCTCGTTGGTCAGCGTTCGAATCTTTTCTTTTTCTTGCAAATTTGCAGAAAGGACTCTATGTTATCTTGAATTTACCATTTTGCCCTTCTGTCATGTCAGGGACTAAACATGCGCTATTTTTAAGAAAGTGCAAGCCCTTCTGTTTTATATTTTTAAGAAATATTGGTTCTGTATGATAAAATATTTTTTTTAATTTGAAAAATGATGGTTTTGAGTTCCCCCGTGAATATTTTTTTAAATGACCAATTTAAAAAAAAAAATTAAAGGGTAAAATGGTCACTTTAAAAAAAATGTTGAATGTCTTGACCTCTTCCGTGAAAGTAGGGACTCAACATGAACAATCTGAAAACTTACAGGGACTAAAAAAGGATAGTACATGTACTAACTTGCAATACAATTAAAGTACATGGATTAACAATGCATTTTATCCCTATTGTTTTTTATATTACTTCATTGGATATATGCAGATTTACTCTTTTATATTAACTTTATGTTTAATATACAATTGCAGGGTTTAAAGATGCGGATCCAGCAAAAGCTAACTTACCGCTTTTGCATGAATGGCGCTTCAGATCAGGACTCGATCGATATATATGGATCATTGGAATGATTTATGCTTATTACCATCCCACTGTGAGTTATTAATTATTTATTTTTAGAAAAAAAATTAAACTATTAAAATGTCAGGCCTAAAGAAACTGAAAATAATTATGTGATGATAAATATACAGGTTGAGAGATGGATGGAAAAACTTGAAGAATCCGAAACGAAAATCAGAATCGCAATCAAGACCTTTGTTGTGACAGTTTCTCTTTTGGTACTGTTATATACCTAATATTTATTTTTTTGAGCTGCATATTGTGAATATACATGTAAAGTCTTTCCATATAATAATTTCAGGTTGGTTATTTATGGTATGAGTATATTTACAAGCTAGACAAAATTACGTACAACAAGTACCATCCTTACACATCATGGATCCCAATTACGTAAGCTTTCTAAATTTCTTATTTTCACCTTTTTTTAACATATTAAAAGATAAAAATTTAGGGTTTAATATTTTATTTTTTTCTTTAAATATGAAGGGTATATATTTGCTTGCGCAACTTCACACAACAATTCAGGAGCTGCTCTCTGACCCTTCTAGCGTAATTTCACATAACTTTTTTGTTATAAATTAAATTATTACTACACAAGAGTATTAAATATTAATCAGCTCGTTTTCTTACTTTTCTTTGTCAGTTGGCTTGGAAAAATTACACTGGAAACATACATATCTCAGATCCACATCTGGCTCAGGTATTCTGCAGTTTTTCACTTATACCCTTAGTATTGCCACTTTTTATTAGAAATTGACAACTTAAACATATGACAAGTCTAAGTTGTGCATGTTTCTGATTTTCTGATTCTTGTTGTTATAATTACATATTTATTTTTTTTACTGCAATTCCAGGTCAGACGTGCCAAATGGTCAGCCCAAGTGGTTGCTCTCAATCATTCCAGGTTATCCAATGCTCAATTTCATGCTCACTACTGCCATTTACGTTGCGGTAATTTTCTCAAATTTCATTTCAATTATCAAGTTTAATAAAATCCATCCCTGAAGTCAGATATCTTTGAGTTCAGAAAAGAAAGAAAACTACTGACAAAAAATATTGATTGAATTGTGCAGGTATCACACAGGTTGTTTGAGTTAACAAACACGCTAAAGATTGCGTTTGTGCCAAGCAGAGATAATAAACGCTTGGCAAATAACGTAATTATTGCAATTGTTATGTCCTTTATGCTCTACACCTTTTCTTTGGTGATTGTCAATGTTCCTGCGATGTTAGTTTGAACTTGAGCAAATCATAGAGTAGAACTATTAGTTAAGTAATATTTTGGTTGTTAAATGATCTTTTTTCAGTTTTGGCATAAAGGGTGGGAGGGATAATTATATATTTTTTATTTTTTGTTCATTTCTTTTTGTAATAGAATCAAATGTTAGAATAAGTTAGTGTCAAGGCCATGGACGTACATAGTATATTCAGTTATGCTCGTCTTGTTTGATTATTTTTTCCTTTTGGTTGTGTTAACTGCTGAAACATAAGTTCAGATAAAATAACAGACAATCGAGCATGATATCTATACGAAACATTGGATGCTTTATGCCATGATAACCGAATTGGACAGTAACCAAGAATTTCAACATTTACACAATACAATGACAGATTATTCTCAGTTCTTTTGGCTACCAGTGTGCTACCATTGGAAAGAAAAAGAAACTGTCTCTTACATGGAGAAAACAATTAAATACAACCATTGTGTCATGAGTTTCTCATCATAGAACTTACAAGCTATCATAAACTTCCACAATTCGCTAAATAATACTTATCCTTAGACAGAGCATATTGTATGTCAGAAAATGATATCCTTAACTCTCAAGTTCTTATTGACGCAAAGCCTATCCTTAATTCTCAAATTAGAAAGCAAGATTAAATATTTCTCATTTTGTGCAAGAGATGGGTTTGAATTTATGGCACTGAGCTTTTGCTTTTGTTCGTGTAAAAGAGGCTTTGAATTTGTATTGGAAATTGGACAGATAACTAGTAAACAAAATGTATGGTTTGTCCACAAAGCGTTTGTAGTCCAACGGTTAGGATAATTGCCTTCCAAGCAATAGACCCGGGTTCGACTCCCGGCAGACGCATACTATTTTATTTTTCATTTTCAATTTGTATTATTATTTTTTCATCTTTCCATTTTGTATTTTTTTTGTTCGGTTATTTGTTTAGTGCAACTAATATGTAAAATGGCAAGATGCCGCAGCACCTTAAATTAGGGGCCCCACACTAATTAATTTGTCTCAGGGTGGATAGGAAATGAAAGGACGCCCCAGATTCAAGTATTATATTGTCTTACAAATTCATTTTAATAAAATATTTCATTTCAAAAAATAATAAATTCATATCCTTACTAAAATTCTATACATTTTAATATTTTATTTTGATTTATAACACTATATAATATAGTCAGTGATAATAAATTAGGAGATAGTTAGTTATCTTTCAAAAAAAAGGAAATAATTTTCATACTTTTAAGTAGAAAAAATGAACGCTCATACATGCATGTTCAACTTGACGATACTAATCTTACTATTTATTATAGTGGATCAAAAGACAAGTCTCATGTAGACCATCAAATTTAGGCATATAAAAAAATTCTCTCAATTAATCTATCAAGGAAGATGTCTATTATTTTAAAATGTACATTGATTTTTGCTTTTTCTTTTGATTTTTTCTTTTTGGACTATGCTGCATGGCTTGATTTTGAGATATTTGCAAAGAGAACACTATATTATATTAAAATTGAAAACATTATATTATTAGAAATTATGAAAAAACCCTTATTCAAAAATTGCAAAAAAATATTTAAACGTTTATTAAGAAATTTGCAAAGGGCCCTTATTTTATCGCGATATTACAGAGAGGTCCCTACAGTATTGAAAATTACAAAAAATTTCCTACATAAAATAGAAATTTCAAAAGAGCTCATGCATTATTTAAAATTATAAAAAGTCCGTACTTAGTATTTACGAAAATTTGTAAAAAGCCCCTATATTATCTCAAACTTACAAAATAGTCCTTGCATTATTGAAAATTTCAAAAAAAAAAACCTACATTATTGCCAAAAAAAATATCATTAGTTATGAACAAACAACATTAGTTTTTTGCTCTAATAATTAAAAAAAATATTAATTAATCTTTCTTCCCCTTGAAATATTTTTTTAAAATATTGAGTTTAATAAAAAATACTTAAATTAAAAAAAAAATCTTTGAGTTCAATTAGTCTCTCTCTCACTTGAAAATTTTCTTAAATTCCATAAAATTTTATTAAAATAATTCTAAAGATTTACTTAATAAAAATATTGTTTTAATAAGATTCTTAAAGTTGATTAATATTTCTTAAACTTAATTATAAAATATTAATTTACTTATTTAAGTTTCGAAAAGTTAAATAACTTTAGAAAAATGTCATGAGAGAAAGAAAAAATAGTAATTAATATTAAAATATTTTTAAGGTCTACAATTAGTGTGTTTCAAAAGAAATTATCTTATTCATTATTTTAGAAAAACTAAAACAAAGATTGATGTGGTAATAAGCATATATAGTTATGGCAGACTATGCATATTTTTTGTTTGCAATTTGTAATTTTTTTAAATAATATCTTTAAACATTACAAAAATTATATTTTATTATCTTTTATAATAATACTCTTAGCAATGCGCGGGTGGCAACCTAGTATCATAACATGTCACAATCGCAATTAAATTACGAGATCTAATTTGATACGCTAACAATAACATCCTAACATGCACAAGTAAATTATGAGATCTAATAAACATAACGTACCTCACTGATAAAATAAATTACCAATTTTACTTGGGTAAAACATAAGATGCTATTTTTAAGTACTGCTTACAATTTTACGGTAAAACAAGAAAATTCTACAACTATCTCCATCCTTTGCCCACCTGGATACAAAATCAATTCTCCCACGCCCCTTTCATCACTGCTTTAATTATCCATTCCATTCATTAACCCTACACAGAGAGAAACTCCTAGAAAAACATCTCCAGAGACAAAAATATCCAAAAACATTCAAAAATAAAGAAATGGGCAGGCGGTTCTCTTCTATGTTCCGATGGCCGGAGTTGATCAGCCGGTCGAGCTTTACTAACATCATCCCTGACTCTTCGATTTTTCGCCACTTTCCGGGAATTGATTTCTCGGTTCTTAGGAGGGCGGTATCCCGATTCCCGGTCCCCGGACTCGATTTCTCGCTGATCGATAGCATTTTGTGGAGCTTTGTTATGGCTTTTGAATCTGTGGCTTTGGTGGGGATGATGTGTTGCTTCTTTCTCTTTTGTGGGTGTACTTTGTAGTTTGTAGTTCTACTTTCGTGCAGTTTTAGGGATGTTTAGTTTGGTTCTTTGTATTATTAGATTGATGAATGGGGTAATTCTAGTGCTGTTAATTTTTTTCATTTGATTTATTTGATTCACAATTGGTTTGCTTGAGCAATTTTTGGTTAATTAGGCTTATTTTACTAGCAGATCAGCATAGCAATTAGCAATAGCATATGAATGGCTTTCCTTCTATGAATGGTCCAGAGTAATATTTTACTTATATTATTTAAATTTTATTTTGTTAATGAGATGTAAATATGTACATTCAAGCAAATTGAATTAGGGGTTGTTGGAGCAAATAAAGTAACTTTTTTGTTTTAAGCTTTCTGATTGTAAACCAGCAAATATTTTGTTTAATTGTTTGTATTACACGATTGACGATAGACATCACTCATCAGACATGCTGCTCAAGGATCTTGATTACTGCATGTGCAAATTTATTAATATTTATAGTGGACTTCGTCAATTTAATCTGTTTTCTCCTTTATATTATTTTTTAATCATCAATTTGTGCTATATTTTGTCTTTGTGCGTTATCATTATGTGTGTAAACTGTAAAATGTAATTGTCTACTGTTCCTTTTAATTAACAAGAATTGATTTCCAGGCCTGTGGGGCAAGTTGGTTAATTACTCAAATTTAATATTTTTTTTGCTAGTTACTTCTTTTTTTTAGGAATTTTTTGTAAGGAAATTGTTTTTTTTACTAATTATGCATGTAATTATTTAATCAAAATAATAATTTTCTCATATCATATTCTTTTCAATATCTTGACTTGATGTAGTTGATCAAACACTTGTTTTACTTTTCAGCAGTTTTACATGATTTTTTGTAGCTTCATGTATCTACTGGTCTGTATTAATGGTTTTGCATTTTATTTCACGCCATATTCTGACTTCTATATTTTTAGTATTATATTTTTTAAATTTATATACATTACAGATTTTTGACAAATAATATATATATTTAGTAACTTAGTGTATTATTTTGTAATATACATGTTTGGATCTCCAATCCGGGGCCTCCTCCCCTTCCTTGAAGAACGTTCCTTAACTCAAAATTACTCCAATAGTTTCCCCTGATTTGAGTTGAAGTACGGGCGTGTGAAGTGGAGAGAAGGTTAGGTGAAATAATGTAAGGCTAGTTATTGGTTTTAAGCCATAAATTGTTGTTGTCACAAATACTATTCTATATTCTTATAATTATTACCCAAGGATAAAACATTGTCGCTTTTCACCATTCAGTTTAGAATAATGTTAAAATTGTAGAAATAAAATTTGGATCAATGTTAAATTTATTAATGTTGTATTATAATAATGTGGATGTCTACAAGTCTCAAGCTTTTGATCTTCAAATTCTCCATTACTCCACTAATAATGTTTTTGTTTTGTATTAAATCTCTTTATTACTTTGTAATTTGAAAGAGCTTGTTCTCCATATAAATAGAGTCATGTAATGTAAAGAATGAAGACAATGAATAATAGAATGAATAAGAACTTTTTCTCTTTTCATTTCTTCAAAGTAATTTGAAAGATCTTGTTTTCCGTATAAATAGAGCCATATAATGTAAATGATGAAGATAATGAATAATAGAATGAATAAGAATTTTCTCTCTTTTCATTTCTTTCTTTACTTTTTGCTCTAATTACATTTAGTTTCATAACACGTTATCAGTACGAATAAAGATAAAGAAGAAATTTGATATAGAGAGGTAAGATAAAAAAAAATTCATATTTCATTTTATTCTTAGTATTTACGATGGCTTATTTTATTTCATGTTCTTGCAATTTTTTCATCTTTATTTTTAATGTACCTGTTAGAGTGGTAGTATATATGCATGTACCTTGTATACCATAGGATTGTAGAGATGTACAGATCAGATTATAGAGTAGAATAGATAGTAGCTCAAATTCTATAAATAGAGTAGCTCCCATGTATCTAATCATTCAATCAATTCTAATGATCATAATTAATCAATACTCTCCCTATATATTCTCATGATCCAACAGTACCTAATATTATGATTGCAAGATTATATGATGCAACCTGAAATTGCAAGATTATCACTCAACTAGAAATTGAGAAATCATTAATCAACATGAAGTTGAAAAATTAATAATCAACTTGAAGTTGAAGGATTATAAATCAACCTAAAGTTGTAAAATCATTAGTGAACTTGAAGTTCTAAAATTATAAATGAATCCAAAAATTCTCTCATCTCATTATGAACAAGACAAAAGAAAACACTATTTATGTTAATGCAAATTTAATAGACCTACTTTCCAGGCCGGTGCATTTCCAACTTCCCCTTCCTTTTCTGAATGAAGGATGCGGGAGAAGCCATACCGGCTGACCTTTCATGTACGGTAAAATACTGATAAAAAAACTTGAAGTCTTCTGCCAAATGACAGTAAGGATAAGGCTGCTCCACTAATTCATCTCAAAGATTGGCAATCCAATTTCACAAACCTTGATTTTGACGTTGTTATTGAATCTTGACTCTCGGAAGAAAAATGATTGATATTGCTGCGCTATTATCAAGGACCAGCCACAGGTTGGTGAATCATAATCCTCATAATCCTAGAGCTAGGGAATGCTACCTGTTTGCCAAATGTTCCTCCGGTCAGAATTAAAGATGCTGACGGCATTGAATCTTTATTGATATTGAGAAGACGTATTCTTTTAGTCTGACATCTTTGGTCAAGACAACTCTCCCCCTACAATATTCAAATGCTTCGTGCGGCATGTAATGTTGTTGCATGGATGCCAGTGTGTGTAAGCCAGTAGGAGTCAGCTCTCTGAAAGTCTCTCTTAGAATTCGGAAGAAGGTCTTCTTCTCGCCCGGAGAACTTTTCTCCTTACTACTCAAGACATTGTTTTCATGAGATTATGTACTATAAAGAAGACCTTACGGTCTGATCATGGTCAAAATCAATCTTGCTACATAATTACCATTAAATGCCTCATAGAACGTTCATAGAAAGAAGGAGAAAGTCGGCGCTCAGGAAGGCTTTCCTCCGGTCTTTCCATTTCAGAAACTCGAATAAAGGAGAGGCCATCGAGATTCGAACCGGCCAACCCAATCTCCAAAGCAAATGATACAACTACTACACTAAACTCCTTTTTATGTTTTTTATCTTGTTTTACAAACTGAAATACAATTGGGCCTGAGGGGACACGTGGCAAAAAATGGCACTCTGACAACACCCATCTAGTGTGGGTTGTTGTTGGATAACTGGTATATTTTAAAGCCAAAAGCTATTGCACTGTCTGCACTTTGATAACTTGCAGCTCAGAGGACCTGAGATACAATAAGAAATATTTGCTTATATGTTCAATATATATAAAATCTTTCAATTTGAAATGCACAGTGAAATGTAAAATATATATAGCATCTATATGTAACTAAAATACATGCAAATTATTCATAACTGTTATTTGTAAAAGAAGAAACACACCTGCAGAGAGGAGTAGGTAAAGAAGCCAATAGCTGTTGCATTGTCTGCATTTTGATAGCTTGCTACGCAGAGGACCTGAGATATAAAAGTTGAATATCTCATGCATATGTTTAAGGAAATACATTTGTAATTACTGTACACATGTTGTATCCTCCATATTTCATGTTTAATTTTACATAAAGTTGCATCGTAGAGTGTACAGTAAAGTTGCATGCAAGCTATGTGGAAGAAGAGTTTACATAGGCAAATGAAATGAAATACCAGCACTTTTAACACGGGGAACAAAGAAAAGGAAAAGCAAGTTCAAAAAGTTTAGATTTGTAATATAGCATTAAAGTACTGAATTACCTTCTCGCTTTTTTTTTAAGGAGTACTGAATCTTATGGAAAGCGTAGAGTAGAAGATGAAGGAATTGGGAAGAATGTAGAAGGTGAGCCAATATGAACTATTGAGAAGTTGAAAAAAGAATTTAATCGCCAGACTTGTGTTACTTGATGTGAATTTCAACCTTTGGATATATGTGAGTGGACGGTCAGATTCATGCCATAATGTTTTTCAGTCTAGCAGGATCGGTAGATTTAAATAAAGGAATTTCATGGTACTTGAATTGTACAGCCAGGTTTTTGTGTGCTAATTTCAATCCTCAGATATATGTGAGTGGATGGATGATCAACACATGAATGAATAAATAAATAAATAAACTTCATGATACTTGAATTGTATGGTCAGATTTTGTGTGTTTGTTTATGTAAATTTCAAACTTTAGATACATCTGGTGGACGGCAAGATTCAAGCCAAGATATTTTTCAGTCTAGCAGGTACATGAATGAACAAATAAAGGAAGTTGATAATACTTGAATAATATATAAATAAATAGTACTCAAATAAGTAATTGTCAACCTGCCATGGTCCATCAAAAGAAAATATTAAGTGCAGTTGTGCAATCAAGCAATCTATTATAATCAATTTGTTTAAAATCTCAAATTATGCAAAATTAGCTACCTTCTTGAAAAAAACTTGAAATGAGATGTTTCAAGATTTGTACTGCTACCAGTTTCGCCAATAATGTTTCCATTTGTTTAATTTTTTTTTTGGAAATTGAAAATCATGCCGGGTACTGTAGTGACCATGTAACGACGGTTTGAAATTATATACAATTTTCTCCCGTTTCTATATATGCTATATATCATTTTCATTTTTTAAAATATATACTGTTTATCGAATGAATTTTTATACACTGTCTGTTTTCAATCTATATATTTGTATATATTATTTTCATTTTTTTTTAATATATACTGTTTTATAGAATGAATTTTTATATATTGTTTGTTTTTAGTTCATATGTTTGTATATATTATCGTTACAAGATCACTACAGTATTCGTCACGCAGTATCAGCTCTTTTTTTTCTAATTTCTTTGATTTTGAACTGCACACTTAAACTAATTCTTACTTCATTATGCAACGGGCCCGTTTACTACTGTAGATAGCATGGCACGTGTTAGCACTTATAAAAACTAATAAGATAAATGAAAGTTAGGAAAGTAGGCAGCCATTATGCACTCATTAAGCATTAAAAGAAGCTAGGGAGTATGGAAAACAAACGGCCCGTTTGCTACTGTAGATAGCATAACACGTGTCAACTCCACATTCAGTACGGAGATATTAAGCATTAAAAAGAAGTAAGAATTAGAAATTTGGATTTTGTATCAATGTAAATGTATGCACTTTTATATCCAAATGAACATTACAATTAAAGTACTCGGCGGGAATATAAATTATCCTAGTATTTTTTTTTATTGAATAAGGCTCCAACTGCAAAAATATCTTAACCCTAAATTTGTAAACATCAAAATCCTTTAACCCAGCCCGTTAATCAAACTTAATTGAAAGCTTTTTTTTATACAACTGGAACCAAACAACCCAAATATCAAATAAGAATGCCACCTCATCAATCCGTGGAGATCCATGACAACCAATCAGAACGAAAGAGTTCGGATCATGAACAGTGTTTCTTCACATTAAATCACAGCCGTCCTATTAACACGATCAAACCAGAAAATTACCGTCTCTAATTATCCCTCTTATCTCCCCCACTATAAAACCATCGAGTCTAATCATTTTCTAATCACTTCGGACGCAGGTTAATAAATCCCTAATTCCATCAAAAACCGAAACCCTAACCCTACTTCCACGGCTAACAACAAAGATGGCTCGTACGAAGCAAACCGCTCGCAAATCGACCGGCGGCAAAGCTCCTCGCAAGCAACTCGCAACCAAGGCAACCTTCAATCCTCCTTTTCTCCTTATTTTTTTCTTTGAATTTGATGAATTGCAGTTTAATTAATCTAATTTCGGTTTTATCTTGTTGTAATTCGCCGTTTTCTTGATTTTTTTTTTCTGTATAGGCGGCGAGGAAATCCGCCCCGACGACAGGCGGCGTGAAGAAACCGCACCGGTACCGGCCTGGTACGGTGGCGTTGCGTGAGATCAGAAAGTATCAGAAGAGCACGGAGCTGCTGATCAGGAAATTGCCGTTCCAGCGACTCGTGAGGGAAATTGCGCAAGATTTCAAGACTGATTTGAGGTTTCAGTCTCATGCCGTGCTGGCCCTTCAAGAGGCGGCCGAAGCATATTTGGTCGGGCTTTTTGAGGATACCAATCTCTGCGCCATCCATGCAAAGAGAGTTACAATTATGCCAAAAGATATTCAATTGGCGAGAAGAATTAGAGGAGAAAGAGCATAGGAACAACTGTATTTCATTGTTTTAGAATTGATGGTATTTTAGGTTTTGTTTTTCTTTTTCTGTGTGTATGTTTAGTAGGTGATTCGGGAAAGGGTTAAATGTAATTTAGGATCAATTGTTGAAATAATTTTGATTTGATTTGATTTAATTTGGTATTTTGTATGTTTAATTGAACGGTTGTGGCCTATTTGCATGATATATTGTTGAAATATAGCCTATGTTAGGGAAAGAGTTGGATGTAATTTAGGGAAAAAGTTAACTGTAATTTGAGATGAATTGTTGAAATATGGCCTATGTTGCAAAGAATCCAATAGAATACAAGATATAAATGCATCTTACTAGAACAAAGTGCTTCCTATATGTTGATCAGCAGTAACAAATACCCAATAAAAGTATAATGATACATAAGTACGTTAACATGATTTTCGAACAGAACTATGGTTCCATTAAATCCTGAGATTCAATACCTCTGATTGTTTTTGCATCTGTAAATAAAGATTCAAAATCTGTTTCCTATTTTCTGTTACAGAAGATTTAAATGGTTGGTTCTTTGTGATAAATCTGAAGATTTGGCTGAAGTAAATTCTTTACTAATCTGATCAATTGACATTAATTCACTCAAACCTATTTTTAGATTGGAAAGTAAATTGATCTCACAAAAACCCTATTTTAATCTGAGCCATTAAATTGTAACCGACTGAATCTAAACCGTACATTATTCAGTTCTATTTTAAGGTCAAAAGAAAATTTAATCTAACCAACTCTTTTTATCTGAGAACATCATCTAAACCCTTCACTTGACCGTTACAACTTAATTATTTGCTCTCCATTTTGATATATGATGATCATCTCCAGTATTTTTTTCAATACTCTTACAATCTGAAACTGAGTTCCTTGTAATTTAACTTCCTTGAACGAAAAATGAGCCAATTTTCCATGGGGGGGAAGAAATAAGATTTGAATCTCAAAAAATAGAAATCAAATTTTATATTGTGAGGAAATCCAGAGCTTATATCTTGATATTAAGAAAACTAATTTCGGGTTAACAACTTGAAATAAAATTTAATTTCTTGTAAATATTTTATACCTGATATATATTGAATGATGTCAAGATAATATATACGTATTTTCAGGACAATATATGTACAAGCCCATGTATTTTCCGGACAATTTATATACAATTGCATGTATTTTTTGTATTCGTATATATCTTTTTTATAAATATATATTGCTTTCTTAAATATATCCTTTTTATCGAAGCTATTTGTATGAATTTATATAGTGTATAAGATATATACCGTTCTTGGGATTATGAAAAAAATTTGACACGCATGTAATAACAAATATAGAATATCTTTCACACAAAAAATAAAGCAATAAAGCATCTCATATCAACCGAAATAGTTCATGTTTTAGACTTCTGGCTACAAACTGGAAACTGCATGGATTCAACCACAAAGAAGCGTTGGGATTTTACTTGGTTAACCGGGTTGTGGTTTTTTTGGTTGGAAAGAAATAACTGGATTTTCAACGGAATTGTCACAAATCATCGAGCTATTGCCACAAGAATCATCAAAATGATGCTCGACTGGAGGAATAATGGTTAATGCCATTATCTGATCGAGGGGAGTAGAGTTGTAGGAAAATTGTAACTGTCATACATCCTTCTTATTTCTATTTTCTATTTTTTTTTAATTAGAAATGTGATTACTGGTTGTAAATACGAACGCTTTATTTTTAATATAAGCAACAATAGGCGATGGCTTATTGCGTATTCTCAAAAAAAAGAAATAGGTCATGTTTCCTTAACAGTACCAACAAAACTTAACCAGCTCATGAAGCTACTCTGTCTATTGCAGACCCAAAAACTAGCAACAGGAAAAAGAAATAGAAAAAGAAAGAAAATAAATGAATTTAAAAGATCAGTTTTTAATGTAGATGACTTTCACTTCAAGTAGCATCAGTTTCATCAACTAGAACCTACATTGGAAACTGCAGTAAAAGGAAAAAGAAAATATTAATAAGTCTGAAGAAATAAATTTCCTTATCAGCTACCTATAATTAAAAATAAATAATAAATAAACTCAAGATACCAAAGATGTTCACTATCCACAGAAAGTGTATATTGTATAATTCAGTCCAACAAAGTTGTATGTTATTTCTTGCATATACACGAAAGTACATACCTGCTTGTGTAGTTGTGGAGATAGGCAGAAATCTAATCTTGTTAGTGAAGAAAGAAAACAGTGGTGTTATCATTTCACCAATTTCATCCATAACAGTCTTGTAGTCTGCATCCATGTAATGATTCATCTTGTTGAGCTCGAGTTGTTTGGTCATCTTGTTGGCTATCTCAGTTTCCAATTTGCACCCTGTAGAAAAAACAAAATGTACTATGAGACAAAAAGAGTTTGATGCAAAATGAATAAAGAGATAAAAATATACCCTGTTTGTCAATAGTTCCTGAAACTGCAGGGCCCTCATGTTCTGTTATATATAACAATGGTCTGTTGAGCTTGAGTTGTTCCAAGTCTGGTTTAGTCATTTCGGGCTCAGCTTGAGTCGTGTTGATTGATGTGGATATCTCACTAACTGCTTCGACTTCTTCTTTCAAGCTCTTATATGGACTGTTCTGAGAAAGGTCCATCTCATCTTCAGATTTGTAACCTGTAAAAACGCAAATGTGCTATGAGACACTAAACAAGTTTGAAAAGAAAGAAATATAGAATACTATAATTTACCCTGATTATTTCCGGCAGTAGCTTGATTGTTGTCTATGGTTGCAGAGAGAGCTCCTACGCTCAAGTAAGAAGCTGCTTCGGACTTGATTCCATTAATCGATCCAAGCCCTGTAAACAAACCAAAATGCATTGTCAGACATAGATTAAGTTTGGAACAAAATAAACACAGAATGACAATAATTCACCCTGATTTTGAGCTGTGGTTGCGGAAAAAGCTCCGTTCAAATCAAAAGAAGAAAGCAGATCAGGTTGGCATATTTCAAATCCTGTAAAGAAACCAAAGCATACAATATGAGACAGAAAAAAGAGTTTCCAACTAAGCAAATACAAAGATATATATAAACAATTACCCTGATCTTTCCCCACTTCAGTAGCTCGAAGAGTTCTGTCAGAAGCTGGAACCATTAATCCAGCTGCTTCTGACATGATTCCATTAATCGATTCAAGCCCCCCTTAAACAAACCAAAATTTATTGTTGTGAGGCAGCTATTAAGATTGAAACAAAATAAGCACAGAAATATAATATTACCCTGATTTTCTACTGCAGTTGCTGGCTTGTCCATCGTTGCTGAAGGATTTCCGCTCAAGTCAGAAACTGAACCCGATCCAGTTTCTGACCTGATTCCAAGTAGGCTTATTAGGGGTTTATTATCCCTTTCGAACCCTGCAAAGAAACCAAAATGTACTATGAGAAAAAAAAAGTTCTAAATAAAACAAATACAAGATATATTTAAAGTTACCATCATTTGCGGAAGTCAAGGTAACGGACTTGTTGAGCTCAACAGGTGCCGAGTCAGGTTTGAAAGCTCCCCTGTAGTTAGTGCACAATCCATACACTGGACGTCGAAAAACCAAATTGCAGTTGAATAAGAGTCAAGTTTCAAAACATAATAAAAGGCCACAAGAAAAGAATATAAATTTTTACCATCAGTGTTGGCCGCTTGAGCTGCAGTCAATATCATGGGCTTCAAAAGTTCAGCTCCAGTTTGGGACAGATTTCCATCTGTATCATTTGCTGCTTCATAATCAATCTGCAATTTACATGAACAAAAGCAGTGTCGTGATGCAATCATGTTTCCTTTGATAATTAGTGTGCCAGTGTACTAAAGGAGAGATTAACAAACTGATAAAAAGGAAGACTATTATTTTCTAATGGAACAAACGAAGTTTATTATTATTCTTATTTTTGTTATATTCTTTAGGTGTAAACTGTACATAAAACTTACCACGGCACCAGGTCCAGGCACCCTTACAAAAAGAAATACAAGGTTTGAATAGAACAGATCGAGGTCGAAAAGATAAATGAAGGGCAGAAAGAAAAAGAAAATAAAAAATGAGACCTTCTCAAACTCAAACCGATTGAAGTAATTCCGGTTCACATGCGCTCGACTCATCAAACTCAAGAGATTGTAAAAGCTCGATCTGTTGCAGAATATTGTAAATTTATCCGGAAATGAAGGTTTGTAAGATGCTAATTCCAGTAATGCCTCCATTTCTCTCTGCAACCAACCAAACAAACAAGAAAGGTTCATTTCATGCATTCTCTTGATAAGTACTGTATGAATTAGAAGGAAAATAAAGTATTTTGAAGTACAAAAATAAAAGGAAATAAAGTATATCTATATTACCCCCTCATCTAGCAGAGAAACAGAAAGGCCACCCTCTTCCGTTCTGCGATGACCGACTCTTCTCCCCCTCACCTGTTCATAATAAAAAAATCTGGTTAAAAACCTAGTATACGTGCATAAGTAAGTTATGTAAGAAATAAATATGTTAACTAATGTTTCTAGTACCTGTATGGTATGGCTGGTCTCATTGACCTCAAGAAAATACGAATCCGAGGAAAAGGTGTCATATCGGTAGTAATTAAGGAACTTCATCGGCATCAGCTCTGTTAATGGAGTCCCATTCATGTCCTTTTCAAGCTTCAAATGAAATGCTGAAAATATATATATAATATTAGTTAGCTCATAATATCTAGGGAAATTCTTCAAAAACCCCCTAACTTTTCTGCTATTTATCAAAAACCCCCTAACTTTTCAATGTTCTTCAAAAACCCCCTATAAAGTGAATTCAATTTTTTTTAGCCCCCTATGGGGTTAAATTCAACTTTTCCATCCAATTTTGATTTGTAAAAGACTAAAATACCCCTCATATATTTATTTTCATGTCTATTTTATTGCATTAAATAAAAAAATTATATTTTACACTAAATTTAAATTAATGACTACAATATAGACAAAATCACAATAAATAGTAATGACGAAAATAATATTTTACGAAATATAAAATTATAATTTAAACATAGGATGATAAAAAAATTGTAATATAACACCATAAAATAAAAACTAACATATCATAAAATAATATCATAAAATATCGTAAAATTAACATCGTAAAATATTATATTAAAAAATAATATATTTATTTATTATTTTATTGAATATAATAAAATATGAAAATAAATATATGAGGGGTATTTTAGTCTTTTACAAATCAAAATTGGATGGAAAAGTTGAGATTAACACCATAGGGGCCAAAAAAAAAATTGAATTCACTTTATAGGGGATTTTTGAAGAATATTGAAAAGTTAGGGGGTTTTTGATAAATAGCAGAAAAGTTCGGGGGTTTTTGAAGAATTTCCCTAATATCTAATATGGGAGGCAGAAGCAAACACAAAATAATTAAGTAATAAAGAACCGGCTAAAGGGAGGTTATAAACTACTTACGTTCGAGCATGTCGTTGAGTAAATCGGTGCCCACTTCAAGTGCATCTGGAAATTCTAGTTTGTAGCTTGGTCCACCAACGAATTCTCCTGACATCATCACCTTGGATTCCTTGCAAAAATTAAAAGCTGTGCAGATTTGAAGCTCGCGTAGTTCTACACCTTCAGAGGCAGGAATTAGACCTTCAGCGTCCAGAATTTCCTCTCCAGATCCAGGAGTTTCAACTGCGACTTCAGAGTGGATAACTACTGTATTAGATCCACAAACTGAATCCTCAACAACCGTATTTTCAAATACTGGAACTGGATCCTCAACAACCGTAGTTTGAACTTTGAGAATAGGTGATTCTGGAACTGGATCCTCAACAACCGTAGTTTGAACTTCGAGAATAGGTAATTTTGGAACTGAACCCTCAACAACCGTAGTTTGAACTTCGAGAATAGATAATTCTGGAATTGGATCCTCAACAACCGTAGTTTGAACTTCGAGAATAGGTAATTCTGGAATTGGATCCTCAACAACCGTAGTTTGAACTTCGAGAATGGATAATTTTGGAACTGGATCCTCAACCACCGTAGTTTGAACTTCGAGAGCTGGGAATTCTAGAACTGGATCCTCAACGACCGTAGTTTGAATTTGGAGAACTGAGAATACGGGAAGTGGATCCTCAACAACCGTATTTTGACCTTCGAGGGCTGGGAATTCTGAAACTGGATCCTCAACAACCATTGTTTCAACTTCATGAATAGGGAATTCTGGAGCTGAATCTTCAGATTCAAGATTTACTATATCTTCAGATCCCGGAACTATCACCACAAAAGAAAATTGTTATTTGAAAAAGAAAAATTTAAGAATCAATGCTACTTTAAAAAACAAAACAAAAAATCCTTTTACAGATGAATAGATACTACTTCAAATAAGCAGAATTATTTAAAGTACAAAAATTACTACTGCATTAAAAATGAATAAAAATACTACCAAAAATGATAAAATTTAAGAAACATCAAAAACAAAATAATAATATGATAGATGCTAAAATATATGCAAATTTTTAAATAATGTATGAGACATTAATCAATTTATTTTTCAGACCATAAAAGTTTCCTTACCATTAGTGTGAAGCAATTCATTACTGACAGGTTGGCTTCTTTTCGGTTTTGGCTCTCCATCATCCCCTTAAAATTAAGAAGAAAATGAAACCAATTTGTGTTAAAATCTAATAAGGAAAACAATAAGAACACAAAGAAACAATAATTAATAATATTTACCTGCCGTAATGCATGGAAAACAGCCTTTGATCTTCCGCTTCACCCTCGTAAAAAAATTCTTGGGACGTTTCATTGCTGATTAAATCTATGTAATATCTTTCTCTTTCCCCTTCTCTTTAGGACTATCTCTCTTCTCTATGTCTCTATGTAATCTATTTCTCCTTTTGTCTCTCTCTCTGTGTTTCTTCTCTCTTTTTCTCTCTTAAGATTAGCAGTAGTAGAATATGCCCAATAACTAAATTTAGACTATTGGTCATTTGAATACAGAAGTCTATATTTAGATTAAAAAAGTTATTTGCCAGCACAAATTGCTTAGCAGAAACTGCAGGTCATAAGATTTATTTACTCCACTTAGCTATTGAACAGATGACATAATTCCAGAAAGCCTAATTTGGGTTACCCTTGATTATGCAATTAAAGTACAAAAAAAGCCAAGCGTAGATGCAAAAAGTAAAAAATAAAAAGAATTATAAAATCCATACGGCTGAGTCCCAAAATATCAATTACAATAAATAATTGAAATCATCAGATCTATGACTATTACTAAAAATTTCAAATTAAAAACTTAGAAAGAATTGTTGATAAGCCCAAGCCAAAAGAAATAATATTTGTATTTTTTTTCTATGTAAATTCATCTAGAGAATTATAATACATGTATCCACCATCTAGAAATATGGATAATGTACTTAGATAATTGTGTGAGTATAATGTTAGGGTTTAATGTGATTTATGTATGCATGAACCATTTAGCCTATAAATAGAACCCATTTTCATTTTGTAAAAGACAAGAGAAGAAAGAAATATATTAAGAAATATTAAGAAAAAGAAAGTTGTTCTTCTTCCATTAAAATTGTGAGTTTGCGAGGGTAAATCCACATATTGGTATCAGAGCCGATGGCGAATCCCGGGAGAATGTCGTTTGGGGGTATGTCACTGCCACGATTGACGAGAGTTAACTACAACAACTGGAGCATCCAGATGCGAGCATTACTCGGGGCCCAAGATGCATGGGACGTAGTCGAGAACGGCTACACCGAACCGAGAATACCGACGATATGACAAGGTAAGTGAAATCAAGGCGTTGAAACAAAAGCGAATGAATGACAAGACAGCGCTATACATACTGTTCCAAGCAGTTGACGAGTCAGACTTTGAAAAGATAGCAAGCGCGGTAACGGGCAAGGAAGTATGGGATACATTGCAAAAAGTTTTCAAGGGAACCGACCGAGTAAAGCAAGTAAGACTCCAAACTCTACGCGGCGAGTTGGAGTGTATGAAGATGAAGGAGTCAGAAGGTGTATCCGACTACATCACACGTGTGCAAACCGTGGTAAATCAGCTCAAGTGTAATGGTGAAACTCTAAAGGACTCGAGGGTCGTGGAAAAAATTCTGCGGTCGCTAACCGACAATTTCGAGAATGTCGTGTGTGCCATCGAAGAATCGAAGGACCTAGAGGAGCTAACTATTGACGATCTCGCTGGGTCGTTAGAGGCACACGAGCAACGCAAGAAGAAGAAGAACGAGTCGCTTGACGAAGCGCCGCAAGCCAAGATGCCTATCAAAGACGAAAAGGCACTCTACACTCAAAACTTTCGTGGAAGAGGGCGTGGCCGTGGAGGTCGCAGCAATGATCGCAGTGGTGGAGGCCGCCGTCGAGGTGGATACTATGAGGAGAAGGGGCAGTCAAGCCAACAAAATTGGCGAGGTAGAGGACCTGGTCGTGGGAGAGGTGGCCGGTCAAATCACTATAATGTCGAGTGCTATAAGTGTGGCAAATACGGTCACTATGCGAAGGACTCGCAACTCCGACAAGTGTTACAATTGCGGCAAGGTCGGGCATTACGCAAAAGTTTGCTATGCCGAAAAGAAAGTGGAGGAGAACACCAACCTTGTCACGGAGGATGAGATGAAAGATGGGTTTCTCATGATGGCATACAACGATATCAACACCGATGGCGATACGGATCCGGTACCTCGACACCGGTGCAAGCAACCACATGTGCGGGCACAAGCACTTATTCAAGGAGATGCGAGAGGTTGAAAATGGACACGTGTCATTCGGAGACGCATCAAAGATCCAAGTAAAAGGTCAAGGTACGGTGCACTATTTACAAAAAGGTGGTACGGAAGGGTCAATCGAGGATGTTTATTACGTACCTGATCTTAAGAGCAATATTTTGAGTATGGGACAACTCATGGAGAAGGGATACTCGGTATTCATGAAAAACCGGGTACTACAATTAAAAGACAATCAAGGACGCTTGGTAGCACGAGTTGAAATGGCCAAAAATCGCATGTACAAGCTCAACTTGCGAAATGTGAAGGAAAAATGTCTACAAGTCGATATGGAGGACAAATCGGCATTATGGCATCTAAGGTTTGGTCACCTTCATTATGGTGGCCTAAAAGAGTTGGCCAAGAAGAACATGGTCCATGGGCTACCAGACATGGACTACATCACCAAGTTTTGCGAAGGATTTTTATTCGGCAAGCAAGCAAGGACCTCATTTCCGAAAAAGGCGAAATATCGAGCAGAAAGACCTCTCGAGTTGGTGCATACCGACATATGTGGCCCAATTACACCCAAATCATTCAGTGAGAAAAGATATTTCATCACATTTGTAGACGATAATACAAGGAGGACATGGGTTTATTTTTTGAAGGAAAAATCTGAGGCTCTCGAAGTGTTCAAAAGATTCAAGGTTTTAGTCGAGAAGATGACCGGGACTTACATCAAGGCGTTACGGTCGGATAGAGGCGGGGAGTACATGTCAACCGTTTTCACGAGTTATTGCGAGAAGTATGGGATTAAGCGATTCTTGACTGCACCATACTCTCCTCAACAAAATGGTGTGGCCGAGAGGAAGAACCGAACCATTCTCGACATGGTTCGGTCGATGTTGGAAAGCAAAGGTATGCCAAAAGAATTTTGGGCAGAGGCGGTACAATGTGCCGTGTATATACAAAATCGATGCCCACATGCGAAGTTAGGTGAGATAACACCCCAAGAGGCTTGGAGTGGTCAAAAGCCGACTGTATCACATTTCAAAGTATTCGGTAGTGTGGCTTATGCACACGTACCGGATCAAAGGAGGACTAAGCTCGACGATAAAAGCAAGAAGTTCGTGCTCATTGGATATGACGAGAAAACAAAGGCATACAAGCTCTTCGACCCAATTGGAAGGAAAGTTGTGGTGAGCCGGGACGTACATGTGAATGAAGAGAGCGCGTGGGATTGGAATAACAAAGATGAGATGACACATGATGAGGCCGAGTTAGGTGAGGCTGAGAAAGGAGAATCACCGGCATCAACCTTTGTACCGACTAACCCCGTACCATCTGATGTTGAAGATGAGCCAAGACAACCAAGGATGCGAAGCATGCAAGATTTGTACGACTCGACAAGTGAGGTACATTTAATTTGTCTTTTGGCGGATGCCGAAACAATTACATTTGAGGAAGCGGTACGAAATGAGAAGTGGCAAGCAGCCATGAATGAAGAAATAAAAGCAATAGAGCGAAACCAAACTTGGGAGTTGGTTGAATTGCCAAAAGGAAGTCGGCCCATAGGAGTAAAATGGGTATACAAAAAGAAGATGAACGCTCAAGGCGAGATAGAGCGGTACAAGGCAAGGCTAGTTGCAAAGGGCTATCGACAAAAGGCGGGGATAGACTATGATGAAGTCTTTGCCCCAGTTGTAAGAATGGAGACAATTCGCCTTCTCATAGCTCAAGCGACTCAATTCAAATGGCAAATTTTTCAAATGGACGTCAAGTCGGCATTTTTGAATGGCGTGCTAGAAGAAGAGGTGTACGTAGAGCAACCACCTGGGTACATGAAAATCGGGGAAGAGAAGAAGGTGTTGAAATTGAAGAAGGCGCTTTACGGGTTGAAACAAGCACCTCGAGCTTGGAATACCCGCATCGACACTTACTTCAAGGAGAACGGGTTTACTTAATGTCCATACGAGCATGCACTATACGTAAAAAAGAATGAAGGCAATTTGCTCCTTGTCGCTCTTTATGTTGATGACCTCATCTTTATGGGGAAGAATGGTGAGATGATAGAGGAGTTCAAAAGCGTGATGACTCGGGAGTTCGAGATGACGGATTTGGGCTTGATGAAGTATTTCCTTGGTCTGGAGGTTAGACAAGGAAAGACTGGGATTTTTGTGTCACAAGAAACATATGCAAAAGAAATTCTGAAAAGGAACAAAATGGCAGATTGCAACCCGGTATTGACACCGATGGAACCCGGGGCGAAACTTTCTAAGTTTGATGGTGGTGAACGAGTAGATGCGACCAAATATCGAAGTCTAGTTGGGAGTCTCCGCTATCTCACATGCACAAGACCGGACATTTCTTATAGTGTTGGAGTTGTAAGTCGATTCATGGAGGAGCCGGTCTATACGCATTTAAAAGCGATAAAGAGAATTTTGCGGTATATTCGGGGAACCGAATCATTTGGGTTATTCTATTCCAAAGCGTAAGATTTCAAGCTAGTGGGATATTCCGATAGCGATTGGTGCGGAGATGTTGATGATCGTAAAAGCACATCGGGGTATGTGTTTTATATGGGAGATACGGCATTCACATGGTCCTCAAAGAAACAACCAATAGTGACATTATCGACGTGCGAGGCGGAATACGTAGCAGTATCTTGGTGTGTATGCCATGCAACTTGGTTAAGGAACTTGTTGCACGAGTTGAAACTGACGCAACACGAGGCGACCGAAATACGAGTCGATAATAAATCCGCAATCGAGTTAGCAAAGAACCCAACACATCATGAGAGGAGTAAGCACATTGATGTGCGTTTTCATTTCATCCGAGAGCAGGTGAAGAAAGATGATGTGCGAGTGAGTCATGTGGCAAGTCATGACCAAGTGGCTGACATATTCACGAAACCACTTCCGACGGTGTTGTTTGAAAACTGTAAGGCGATGATCGGGATGAAGAATAGGTTTGCGCTTAAGGGAGGAATTTGTTGATAAGCCCAAGCCAAAAGAAATAATATTTGTGTTTTTTTTCTATGTAAATTCATCTAGAGAATTGTAATACATGTATCCACCATCTAGAAATATGGATCATGTACTTAGATAATTGTGTGAGTATAATGTTAGGGTTTAATGTGATTCATGTATGCATGAACCATTTAGCCTATAAATAGAACACATTTTCATTTTGTAAAAGACAAGAGAAGAAAGAAATATATTAAGAAATATTAAGAAAAAGAAAGTTGTTCTTCTTCCATTAAAATTGTGAGTTTGCGAGGGTAAATCCACAAGAATGAAGTATAACTATATAAGCAAAAAAAAATGCAGTTTAAGAAAGATGCTAGATATTGTTGAACAAAATCGTAACTCATACCATACATTTATTTAATAGTAATACAAAAAATGCATTTAAGAATATCCTTCCCTGAAATTCATAATAATAAAAAATGGGACCAAATCTATGATTGTTTCAATTCACCTCGGGTTCTAAACTAACAGCATAATTGTTATACATACAAAAGATTAGTAAAGGCCAAATATATATCTAACTTCTTTGGGTACAAGCCAGTCAGAAAATTTGAATTTTCACCCCTTGAGCTGCCATTGCCTGGAATATTTGTTCCACAATCTTGCTCTTGTTAGAGTATTCTACTTCTTATCATACTTGATTCTGCACTACTTAGGGCATTTTATTGGAATGTGCCATTAATTCAGCAAAGAAGTGCGCACAAGCAGAGCTCTCATGTCTTTTAGACCAAGATGTAGGGCTTTTATAACACGATCTAGATGAAATCAGGCGCAATATTACACTCTCAGGATGTCAGGGCGGAGGAATCGTTCCATTTGTAACATCCTTCACCTGCTCGAACTGAGTTTCTCCTGATTCCTAACCCATCGCCGGACAGAGTAAATATCATATGCCTAGTGTACGGAACTGTATACGGAGGAGGCGATCAGATTTCACTGATTGCATCAGCTTTGGAGGAGCTCAGTAGTGATAGAGCTTGTATAATGTGTTAAATGCGGAAGTATAGAGAGAGACTGAAGTGGTGGTTAATTATGATTGATTAGTATTGATTAAATTGATTGTGATTTATAATGATATTTTATTTATAGAATTAGCTATTAATCTAATCTACCGTACAATTAATCGATACATCTTTATAATACAATCCATACAATTGCTACAATAAGCTACTCCTATATACACTACTCTAACACCCCTCTCAAGACTAGCCGGGTCTGAACACGGTGAACTTGTCACATAGTCGAATAAAACGAGGTGCTGTTAGTCCCTTCATAAGAATGTCCGCAATCTAATCTTTGGTGCTTATGAACCGAAATTGAAGAGTTCGAAACTCGATTAGCTCGCGTACAAAGTGATAATCAATCTCGATGTGTTTCGTGCATGCATGAAATATTGGGTTTATAGCTAGATATATCACTCCAATGTTATCATACCATAGGATAGGAACTTTCTTTTGAAGGATATGGAGTTCACGTAGTAGGTATTGTATCCAGACAAGTTTCGCGATAGCCATTGCAAGGCTGAGATTTTCCACTTCGGTGCTAGATCGAGCTATCGTTGCATGTTTCTTTGCGCTACACGAAACTAGGTTGGGACCAAGAAAAATACAATATGCGGTCATGAACCGTCTATCGTCTGTACAACCAGCCCAATCCACATCGGAAAAGGCTTGGAGTCGTAGAGATGGAGAAGAACGAAGAAGAAGATCATGGGTTATTGTGCCTTTGAGATATCGCAAGATACGCTTAACTGCGCCCCAATGGATATCGGGCGGTGAGTGCATGAATTGGGAGACTTTGTTCACCGCAAAGGCAATGGTCTTGTGATTGTCGCGTATTGAAGTGTGCCAACGGTGCTTCGGTAGAGTTTTGGATCCTCCATTGGGTTTCCTTTTAAATATGGAGAGTTGTTCTCCAATAACCATGGGAGAAGAGTACGGTTTTGCACCTTCCATCTTGGCCTTCTTAAGAAGATTCAAGATGTATTGAAGTTGGGAGAGTGGAACCACATCATGTACTCTTTGTGGCTCAATGCCAAGAAAGTAGTGAAGGGGGCCAAGATCTTTCAACGAGAATTGAGCGTTTAGATCCTGGATGAGTTGCTCGACTAGACCGGATTATTTCTGGTTATGAGGATATCATCCACATATACTAAGAGTACTAGAAGTTCGTTGTCTCGAAACCGAATGAAGAGAGAAGTATCGGTGCGAGAGCCAACAAACCCAAGACTCAAGATAGCACCTTTGAGCTTTGTGAACCAGGCACGTGGGGCTTGTTTGAGCCCGTAAAGAGCCTTTTTGAGGAGACACACATGGGTGGGTCTTGAATCATCCACAAAACTAGGAGGTTGTTACATGAATACCATTTCTGTTTACATCGAGTTGTTGCACTGGCCAGCCTTTTGAGAGTGCAAGGGTAAGAACTACACCAATGGTAGTTGGATTAACTACTGGACTGAATTTCTTGTTGTAATCAATCCCTTCTTCTTGGTGATAGCCTTTTTCTACTAGTCTCGCCTTGTAACGTTCTACTGATCCATCCGCATTTGTCTTCACCTTGAACACCCATTTGCACCCAACTAGATTCTGAGAAGAATGAGAGGGAACAAGATCACACGTTTGGTTTTCAAGAAGAGCATTAAACTCGGTTTGCATGATGGCACACCACTTTGGGTCTTTGTTAGCATTGGTAAAACATGTGGGTTCACTTTCTTGTTCGGATAGAGTGGTTGAAATGTGGTGTTTGGTGGCTGCATACGTGACATGATCGGGAAATTGTCGCATGTGCCTTGTGTTGTCTCGTGTGCGAGTTACTATCGGATGAGAGGATTACGGTGGCGTAGAAGAGGAAGAGGGAGGCATAGTATCCTCACTCGATGGTTGAGAATCTTCGGATAAAGATGTGGAGGACTCATTAGGGGAGGGAGAACTCTCATTAGAAAGAATTGAGGGAAGAGGTTGAGAGTTGTTTGAGTTGGAGGAGAAGAGGTTTGAGAGGATGTGAGAGTTTGTTCATGCATAAAAGGGAAGTATGTTTCGTTGAAGATGACATGACGGCTCACATAAATTTTATTTGTTGGTATGTGAAGACATTTGTACCCCTTTTGATTTGGCGCATATCCAAGAAACACACAAGATAAGGACCGATTTTCTAACTTATGCGAATTATATGGTCATGTGTATGGAAAGCACAAGCAACCAAGAATTCGCAAGAAGTTATAATCTGGTTCTTTTTGAAAGAGGATTTCAAAGGGAGATTTTTGTGGACTTACAAAGTTCGGCAATCGGTTGATGAGATAGACAACATTATAAAACATATCATCCCAAAACCGAAGTGGAATAGATGCTTGAGGCATTAGATAGGGCTAGTTCAACGATGTGCCGATGTTTCCTTTCGGCTAGCCCGTTTTGTTCGGGTGTGTAGGCGCACGTGGTGATGTGAGATATAGAGGGATAAAGACGCGCAATAGGCTTAAACTCGGTGCCGCCATCGGTTTGAAGTGTTTTTATGGAGCACGAGAGAAAGTTTTCGACTTGAGATTTAAAAAAGCTAAATGCTTGAGACACTTGGTCTTTTGAGTTAAGAAAGTAGATCCATGTGTAGCGCGAGTAGTCGTCCGTAAAATGCACAAAGTAGCAGATTCCTGAATGGGAGAGAAACGGAGCCGGTCCCCACACATCCGAGTGGATCACTTCAAGAGGTTTTGAGGAGCGCGGCATAGCTTGATTAAATTGTAACTTATGCGCCTTGCTAACACAACACGCATCACAAAATACCAACTTTTTATTTGAATACAACAACTTATTTGCCTTCATTAGATTTTGTACGATGGGAAAAGAAGCATGACACATCCTCCTATGCCATATATCCACTGAGACCTGCTTTCCAAGAAACGCTGAGGGTTGGATTGTTGGTGCCGGTCTTTTGAAGAGACGATAAAGACCGTTCTCAAGAACCGTACGAAGTAAAATCTGTTAGTAGTATGCCCTAGGCCAATATATTTGAGACCTAGATGTATGGATTGTGTTAAACAAACATTGTGTTTATTTAGAGATATTTTATATAATAAATGTGTATTGATTATTTTATTCTTATTACTAAAATGAACCTTGAATATGATATTCAGCTTTATATCATCAAAGTATGTGACTTTGATAGTAAAATTATAAAGTATTATGAATGATATTCTAAACCGTCCCTGATCATTCATAGGATGTTTGTGAGACAAACATACTTGATGATAAGCTATAAATGGACATCAGTATGTTAGTTGACTGATGGTCACGTTTTATTGATCATGAATAAGAGTTATTAAGTCATTAACGTAAGTATATGTTAGAGACCATATACTGGATTGACCCACCTTGAGAATACTACATGGTTCGTGTCATTAGTTATTCTCAGTAAAGAATGTATCTGTAATCCTTAGACTTGAGATTATCTCAGTTTCCTACATGAGAAATTTATACTTTAATATAATCTAACATCGTCTTTAACCGGGCGGTCATAAAGATTATAATTAGGTATATAATGAATTATGCGGAGGAAAGAGTTTAATTAAGATAGGATTTGTTCCTCTCATATATTGAGAGAGATATCTTTAGGCCTCTTAATGATTTGATTGAAGAAACGCACGGCCGTGCTCAAGTGAATTAATAAGGAGTTATTAATGTCATTTCATGATCAATCAAATTCAGTGTCAAGAAATATTTTTCGACCAACGTAAGGTTGATACATACCATGCCTTATGGACGATATAGATATCATGTAACAAAGGGATACAATGCATGAACATAAATTAGGTTTGATCGAATCATCCATACTTGCTTAATTTGGGTAATCATGATGTCTTGCTAGAGGCCACTCATGATTTATAATCCGTTGTGATTATTGCCAACATTAAGTAAACCTACAAGGTCACACACAAAGAACAACTATTGAGACGTACACAGAAAAATCATAACTTATGTGATAAATTGTATGAAGAGCTACATAATTAAGTGACATATCTAATCCTACATCTTATATGATAAGGTGCGTTGCTTATATGGTTACATAGTTACCATGCACATAAGATATGAAACTTATGGACTATATAGGCACAAGAGACACCCCAAAATTATTAAGAAAGGCATTATATTTTTCGTCCAACTTTTGTGAGACAAAAGGAGAGAAAAATCCGAAAATCATTCTCTTGTTATTTCTGTGAAAAAAAAATGAAGAACGAATACTAGCATATATCGTTCTTTATCCGTTCAAAGGGGTTGTTCGTGTGGATACCGGTAGAGGACGAAACGAAGTGCGGCGTCTTTGTGATTCGGGTTGAAACCGTGGTTTGTTTGGAGAATCGGTTTGCTTGGAAAATTCGTTCGTTTGGAGATCGGTTTGTGAGACCGGTTGGGCGAAACATACAAAGGATCGGTTTGGAAACTGGTTTGAAATTGGGAAAAGAAAAGCGTCAACCTAATTCGCTTTCGATCATCACGGATTAAGCGTAATCCGAAGGTACAAAGTTATGAACTTTTCTTTGATTTAATTGTAATTCACGGATCCTTCTTTTGGGTTTCGAATTCGATTTTGTTTCGTTTTTGTTTTTCCGCTGTGTTATGAACGGTAGAAACCCAACAGTGGTATTAGAGCCAAGTGAATTCCAATTAAATTAAGACGGATAAACCATTTTCGAAATATTTCTTTTGATTTTGAGTCGTTATTTTTCAATTGTTGAATTTTGATCATGAACGGTTGCGATTTCATGAAAGGATGCGACTTCATGAAAGGGTGCATGTGATGTATCTCAATCATGAACGGTTGCGATTTCATGAAAGGATGCGATTTCATGAAAGGGTGCATGTGATATATCTTGATCATGAATGATTGCGATTTCATGAAAGGATACAACTTCATGAAAGGGTGCATATGATGTATCTCGATCATGAACGGTTGCGATTTCATAAAAGGATGTGATTTCATGAAAGGGTGCATGTGATGTATCTTGATCATGAAAGGTTGCAATTGATTGAAAGGATGTGACTTCATGAAAGGGTGCATGTGATGTATCTTGATCATGAAAGGTTGCAACTTGATTGAAAAAGTGCCTTGGGTATGTCATGAAGGGATCGTGTAATGTATCATAACCTTCGGATGGGTGTCTAAATTTTATGAAAAGGTGTGAAACTACGTATATGATACACTAAATAAATTTCGAAAAGATGTATTCAACACATCAAGTTTTTTAAAGAAATTTTGAGTTTCGGCACTATATAAAATAAAATTTCTTCAGGGGCGCTGCCCCTTGAAAGCCTGCAGGGGCTCTACCCCTTGACCCCGCACTCACGCATAGATTAATTGTAGACCCCGAATTTCATATTCGTGACGCCTTATATATATTTCGTAAAATGATTTAAAGTACAACATAATGCATATAACATAACCTATTAGATATGTGATGAATGGTTGTGATTTGTGTGTGATGATGTGATATATGTAATATATGTATGTGTGTAAAAACGGGCATGGTTCCGTTCTTGGTTGATGTGATGTAATTTATTTTGATGGTTAATTGTGACGGGAATGGTTCCGTTCATTTTATATATAATATAACTACCACGATAATACACATCATGGAGATGAAAGAGTTCACCGTCCACCTCATACGCATCATGGAGATGAAAGAGTTCACCGTCTACCTCATACACATCATGGAGATGAAGGAGTTCACCATCCACCTCATACACATCATGGAGATGAAGGAGTTCATCAATGCCTTGTGGTTGAATGTATCTTAGGAAATGATCTTAATGATTGGCTCATTTAGATCATCCAGGCCATGTTATATCATATCATATTTATTTTATCTGTACATGTGATGTTCTGTGATGAAATACATGACAAAATAAAACAACTAAAACAAAAAAGGTTAAACATAACAATCCCTCATATAATATTGAATCATAGAAATGCCTCCCATGTATCTATACTTATCATCCCTTCGATCATGCAAAATTTGGGTATGCCAAAACATAGTGAATTAGCATAATCTTAGGGTGATAAGAAGCGAGAAATGGTGATTCTCGATATTTAGACATGGTTAGATTCAACTGAACTATCAAGTCAGACTTGGATTCGGGGCATATGATAGGATGCATACGCCGAGCATATGATGCTCATCCTATGGATTAATCAAGAGTTGCATGAGATACAATCGGAAATGTTCCTACCTAAATAATTAGGTTCTAGGCGATGAGCCAAAGCTCACTTGGAACTTGATGAAATATGGATCTTGGCCCACTATGAAATTTAAATTTAAAATTTCCGAATCAATACATTTGAGGGTTATTGATTTGAATAAAATAGTGGGAGTTAAAATTATATTAAAATATCTCAAATCACATATTAATATAAACCTGCATTTAATTCTGTGTAGAAAATGGCAACAAACAACACATCAAGTTTAACATTGCGATCCGTCCTTGAGAAGGACAAGCTCAATGGGAAAAACTTCCTTGACTGGCATCGAAATTTGAGAATTGTTCTCAAACAAGAAAGGAAGAACTATGTCCTTGAAAGGCCCATTCCTAACCAGCCCGCTAATGATGCTGATCAAGAAGTAATAGATACTTATGCCAAGCATACAAGCGACTCTAATGATGTGACATGTCTCATGTTAGCCATCATGGATGCCGATTTTCGAAAGCAGCAGTTTGAAAATTTGGAGTCATTTCCAATGTTGGCACAGCTCAAGGAAATGTTCCAAGAGCAAGCTAGAAATGAGAGGTATAATGCACATTGTGCATTAGCAAGTTGTAAGATGGTTTCCAACTCCTCGGTGAGTGCTCATATTCTGAAAATGAAGGGGTACCTTGATCAACTTGAGAAACTAGGGACAAAGATAGGCAATGAGATGGCTACCGATTTGATCCTTAGGTCTCTTCCTCCGAATTTCAAGCCATTTATAATGAACTATAATATGCATAACATGGACAAGAGTCTCACGGAGTTGCACGGCATGCTGAAGAACTTCGAGAGGACTATGAAGTCAAATGTTGTCAACGATGTTCTCTTGGTTCAGAAAGGCAAGGGTCAGAAGAGAAAAATCAAGGGCAAAGTCAAGGGAAAAGGTAAGGCCAAGGTGTTGTCCGAACCTAAGAGCAAGAAACCCAAGGAGGGTGTTTGTTTCTTCTGCAACAAACCAGGCCATTGGAAAAGAAATTGTCAGGCCTACGTGGAGGATCTAAATAAGAAGAAGAAGAGTAGTGAGACTACTACTTCAGGTATTAATGTTATTGAAATTAATTTATCTACTTCCTCTTCTTGGGTATTAGATACCGGATGCGGTACTCACATTTGTAATAATGTACAGGGGCTGCAGAGGAGTAGAAGATTAGCGAAAGGCGGAACAGTAAATTTATTTTTATTTTTATTTTTTTGCTAAATTTTCATGGCTGTTTAGAGGTAAAAAAAAATATAAAATAACCTATTTTGCTAGAGGATCTGGCGGAACTTTTGAATTCGTAATTTTTTGAGCTAATTGGCCTTCTAAATTAAGAGTTTAACTTGAAAAAATAAATTTTACTTAGTTCCGCCATACCCTATGACGGAGGGTATGGCGGGGCTAACTTTTTTCCTTAATTAAGCGTCTTTACGGGTGCCAAATAACTGGGATCAACAAAAAAAAATCACTAGTTCCGCCGGACTCTCTGGCAGAACTATTGGCGGAAGTACTATCTATCGAAATATTTCGAAAAAAAATATCATTTGAATAATTATTCTTCAAAAAAGTGCTATTATGCACACAAAAAAAATCGGATTTTTGGGTAGGATATGAGAGAGAAAAATACAAAATAATATATCACGGATCCCACATTTAAATTTTCACTGCCAAACAATATTTTTCTTTCTCATCTTTCTTTCTTTCTTTCTTTCTCTCTTCTTCTACAAATCTTTTTCTCCGTGATCAAATCACCAAATTCACATGTGAGATTTTTCTTTGTAAATTGAGTAGATCAATGCTCTCTCTCTCTCTCTCTCTCCAAAGAAACAAATTGGCTTCTTTCGTTGATTGATAATTTGTGTTAATTGATTAATTCTCATAATGAGCGGTTGTCTAATTATGCTAATAATTTGTGTGCATTTATTTATTGCATTGTTTTTCTTTGAAAGTTATAACTGAGGATCAAGAAGAGCGGTTCTGTTCATAATTTCTTCTGTATGTGCTATTTAAAAGGATTGGTATAAACAGAACGCTGTAATTGGTGATTAATTAACTTTGGAAAAAATTAGTAGTCAGTTTTTCTTAGAAAGGAAATGTAATTCGCAATTTAAGGAGTGCATAATTGGAATGAAAGTTGTAATTAATTTGACTATTTTGACTGAGATTAATTGTAGTTGATTGAAATAACACCAAACAAAAACAAAAATATTTTTTAAAGCACAAAAAATTATACATTAAAATACTAAAATATAATATAAAATTACAAGGATGTGTATAAGCATTATGACAATTCAATCTATCTGGTTTTACATAACATATAACTTCTAGAATAATATTTTTTATTCAATTTAAAGCACAAAAAATTATACATTAAAATACTTTTTAAAGCACAAAAAATTATAAATACTAAAATATAATATAAAATTACAAGGATGTGTATAAGCATTATGACAATTCAATCTATCTGGTTTTACATAACATATAACTTCTAGAATAATATTTTTTATTCAATTTCATCAATATTGTATTCATAACTTCCTGTGTTTTGATCAAACGCCTCTTTTTGATACTTTCATACAGTTTTGCATAACTTCTTGTATGTATAGCTATCTGATATTAATTTCTCAGCTTCCTGCTTCTGTAGCTTCCTGTCGTTCTACAAAAGTGTGCTAGAGAACAGGCCCTTAATGGAGGTTTAACAAAAAGAGAGAATTTATCCAAAATATTAAAATCCGCAGCCTATTTATCAAAAAAGAAAATGGGTCCTTCTAAATGGAATGAACATATTGAGTTTTGGGGACTAAATGGAACCAGTTAAGTTCGGTTTAACTCATTCAGTTGTTTCATGTTTCTTTGTATTGTTATGTTGAAACTTTCGCCATATTTATTTTAGTTCCAGCTTTTTTGTTCAGGTTAGGCTATTTTTTCATTTATATTGCAAAATACAAAGATAAATACATATTAAATCATAAATTAGTGTTATTAAATCCGTATGGGACCGATAGTTGGACCGGATAAACCGGACCCAAATCAATTTAATTGTTTGGTAGTAAGGAATCGGATATGCAACAAAACTGAGTAAAATTGATTAGCCCGCCAATTTATATGCAATTAAACTACAAAATACCAATGACAATCAACGTAATAACAATGACACATCTGAACATATATTCAAATATAATAAATAAGTTTGCAGCAAATTTCTTTGATAACACAATTTAGCATTTTTTACAGACTAATATATAGAGGGGCTGTTTGATTTGGAGAGCCAAGCGAGACATGACATCCATGTCATAGATATAAGCCATTGTCATGTGTTTGATGTGAAAGACAATGAATGATAATGATGTCTAGATTCCATATTTGTTCCTTACTTGTTGTCTCTCAAGAAATAAGGGACAAGACTTATATCCTTCATCTCAAATAATTAAATAATTAATTTCTTTTAATGCAAAAATTAAATAATTAGTTATTAAAGTAGGATACATAATTAAATGTTGTTGATAAATATTTGGCTTTATTTTGTTATTTTTAAATTTTTTATTCTTATGAATTATTCTACTTTTTATGGTTATTTTATAAATTATTATTAATATAATTATCTTGTGATATTTTATATTAATTGAGTTGTAATGTTTATTTTGATTTTTGTTTGAAATACCATAATTAACAAAATTTATGTAATTAACTCATATTTAATCTATCTAATTAATTTAATTTAACATAATTTATTTATAAGTTTTTTTAAACAATAATTATCTTTTAAATTCTCTTCGTATGAAACATTAAATTTATATCCTTCATCTAAGAGTCTACCACATCAAAAAATATGCTTCATCTATCTTACCTTCATCTTTTTGTCATGGTAAATGTCTATCATGTCTTGCAAATCAAGCAGCCCCTAGAGACCGGTGCGATTATCATTTACTGGAACCTGAATGAAATGCTGGCATTTGAAAAAGTAGTATCTACGTACGGAACAATAGGATCTCAGATCATGATTATTTCACTGGTGTGAACTAGTACTGGTTTACATATATTACGATGTAACAGCTATTTAATGCGTCTACATTTCAAAAAAACACAGCTATTTAATGCGTCTACTAATTATCGTGCCCTATTGCAGGTTTCCTATCATCTCACACCAGCTTTCTCACTGTTTGATTTGCCACATGTCACTTCTCTCGACCTTTTTCTTTGAAAATATTTCATCTCACATGCATTAACGAAATAATATTAGTTGGCAGACGCTTAATTAAATTTATTAGATGCCATTTTATGATTGCCAGGCCAGGTCAATTACGGCCACCTTCATTCATATTAATGCATTAAGCTAGTAAAATAAAAAAAAAATAGTTCAATACTTGACAAATTTTAAGAAACAATGACGCAATAAAATCTAATTTTGACATCCCTGAACTAATATAATATAAATTAAATTATGACAATTATATGATATATCACTAATTTTTTTTTTTTTATAAAGAAGAAAAACCTTCACTGATATGTAAATATGATACTTATGTGCAATACGAAAATTGTAACTACTATAAGAAGATATAGTCTATATTTAATAAAGCATTGAAGTTTTTAAACTATATGCAAAACTATAAAAAAGATTGAAAGATTTTTTTTGTTTATGTGTTGAATAATTTATATAACTTTGATAATTCAGTTCATGCATTATTTTACCGTGAAGTCACAGAATATTTACACTATCATTTAATTTATACCATGACAAAGTGTCGGCATCTCTTTTTTTTTTAGTAATTTTACTCATACAACCTTCGAGATTTTATGTATTAAACAGAAGAGCACAAATATTACTACTAAGTACTAGAAGTATATCATGTAAGGATTTCTATTGAATTATCATTTTACTAAGGGATGGGGCTTAAGGCCCCTCCTTGCAACCCCTTGGTTCCGTCCGTGATAATGAGAGGTAACCTCTCCCCATCTATAATAATAACAAACATGCATATAGGCGTGAGAAATTATGAAGAAAAAGTTTTTTCACACATCATTTGAACATATATATACTTGTTGCCAAACATAAAATCAGAACCTCCCTCTTGTGTTTCATTTTGTTATTCAATAGAAAGAAACTTAGTGTGCGAGACCGAACGGTGAGAAAGAGACGGAGATGACTTGTCGCGTAATCATATGGCTAGCCTTGTTATTCTCATGCAGTTATTCTCCTACTGCATTAGCGACAATCCGTCGATCCAAAGACTGGCCGAGTGGCTGTACCACCAGGTTCTACGATTTTAAGGTATGTAATTACGTTTCTCGTTTTATTCGAGAGTAGTTTTAATAACTAGTCACTTGATCATAAGTCCCTTTAACATGTGTAGGTATATTTTATTTTCAAGAGAGAACATTTGTAGATATAGATTTGAATGAATAATAAATATGGCGGTATGTATATAACTATGAAGCATTCATGAATATATTGTTCCGTGTCATGAAGGTGCAAATCATGAAGGTGACAAAGCTGTGCAACACCACAGACATCGTGTCAATAAATGGCATGTATCCTGGCCCAGTCATTTATGCTCAAGAAGATGATCGAATCATTGTAAAAGTCACTAATGAGAGCCCTTACAACGCAACTATACACTGGTATATAATATAGTTTATATACTACAAATAAAAAAAAGATTAGTTTAATCTTTTTTTAAATACTACAAATAAAAAAAAAAATCATGAAGAAACATCATTTGACTTCTAATATGGACATTTCTATTTTAGTCAATCACAAAAATAGCAACACACCACCCACAATTCTACACATCAAAGACTACACCCTAATTTGACACATTAATGCTTAATATAAATTAACAAAACTTAATCACTTTATTATAAACATATTTGACAGTATTATGATACACAAATATTTTATATATAAGTCCAACGTTAGACTAATGATCTAACATAACAAACTATAATATTGTTGGTTTTGAATCTTTGTTATGTGTAGGCATGGTGTGAAACAAAAGTTGTCATGTTGGTCGGACGGGCCAGCTTATATAACGCAATGCCCGATCCAATCGGGACATACTTTCACTTATGAATTCAACCTTTATCAGCAGAAGGGCACGCTATTCTACCATGCGCACATCTCCTGGCTCCGTGCTACTCTCTACGGAGCGATTGTCATTTATCCAAAAACCGGTGTTCCGTACCCTTTTCCTAATCCTTATGAAGAACATGTTATTATATTTGGTATTGAGCGTTGTTGTTTTGTTGGGTGTTATACTCGTTTAAGGTTTAGGGTTTAAGAAAGGATTTTGTATCAGTTTCCTTTTTTTCAGGAGAATGGTGGAGTAAAAACCCTTTTCAACTGGAGAATAGTACACTAGCGAGCGGTGGTGGAGCACCGCCAGCTGAGGCTTATGTCATCAATGGCCATCCGGGCCCGCTCTACAATTGCTCCGAAAACGGTAATACAAATCATGTACCAAGATATTATTTGATTATAAATGTGTTTTCTCAAAAACAAGTGTCGCAAAATATTGTATATAAAAAATAATTTCAGATGTGTACAATATTGACATTGTACCGGGCAAAACATATTTGCTGCGACTAATCAATGCGGCTCTCCAAATAGAGAACTTCTTCTCCATCGCCGGTCACAAACTAACCGTGGTTGATGCTGACGCGAGTTACACAAAACCATACATGGTGGACCATCTCATGTTAGGACCAGGCCAGACTGCCAATATCCTAGTCACAGCGATCAGCCAATCGCAACCTACCAAATGGCAATAGGCCCGTACGAGAGCGCTCAAAATATAACCTTCCAAAATATATCTTCCATTGCATACTTTCGTTACAAGGGTGCAGGTTTGACATCTTTGTCCCGACCCGCTATCCTACCGTTTTATAACAATAGTCAAATCGTTCAAACTAACATGGCATGTCTAAGGAGCCTTCAACTAACTAATAATCTACCTCTTTCGGTTGATGAAAATCTTTTCATAACAGTCGGATTGAATGTCGACAAATGCAACCGCCAAAACCCTAATCAGACCTGTCAGGGACCCAACGGCGGCATATTGGCCGCATCCATGAACAATGTTAGTTTGACAAAACCGAGTATATCGATCCTTCAAGCCTATTACAACAGTTTGCATGGAATATATACAGATGATTTTCCAGGATTGCCGATGAGAATTTTTGATTTTGTTAATGGAGCACCTAACAACAGTCCGATTGACACGAGTTCTATCAATGGAACTAGGGTTAGGGTTTTAAACTATGGGGCTAAGGTTCAACTTGTTCTGCAGGATATAGGCACGGTTACAACCGAAAACCACCCGATCCATTTGCATGGATATAGTTTTTATGTAGTCGGTTTCGGATCTGGTAATTACAACCCGTCAACCGCTAAGCTTAACCTTGTAGATCCACCACGTATGAATACAATCGGTGTGCCAGTTGGAGGATGGGCGGCACTCCGATTCGTCGCCGATAATCCTGGTATGTTAATCTTATATTCTACTTGATTCTATGATTTAGATATTTTTGGTATATATTATGATAATAATTGATGTATATATGTTATATAAATTTGTATAGGTGTGTGGTTTATGTATTGTCATTTTGATGTGCATCAGTCGTGGGGTTTAGCCAATGTGTTTATCGTGAAGAACGGAGTGGGCCCGTTAGAGACGTTGCCTCATCCTCCGGTGGACTTGCCAAAATGTTGATTATTAATTTGGGTACCGTGTATATTGTTTTGTCATGTTAATGAAGTAACAATTATGGTAATGCGGTGGTAATTCTCCGAAATTAGAAACATGAGTGTTATGTATATTTGGAAGAATTAATTTATAAATATGATGAATATATTTGACATTGAATATTTGCGTTAGATATTTGGTGTTGAATATTTGAGATTTGTATTTTCTTTTTAATCGCAACTAGTGCTAACTTGATTGCACCATTTGTGTTAATGATGGTGGTTGCAACTTTTGCCATGTTTATTTGGAAGATGAATACATTTGAATTTTAAAAGGCATTATTTGAAGTATTTAGTTTGTAATAAAAATAAAACTTTCAAAATAAACTGTGATGAAATTACCAGCAATTAATTATCATACTGGGAGTAATTTAGGGGATAATTAATGAGAGAAATTATCATATTGGGAGTAATATCTTAATTAATTTGAGTAATAAATAATAATGTTTAAAATGGGTAATTTAGTGTTTAAAGGGCTAATTTGAATATAGGAATATTAATGATAGTAATTAGCAAATTTTGTCACGTTTATGAATAAATTCAAATTTTCAAAGGCATTATTTGAAGGATTTTATTTACCATAAAAATCAAACTTTGAAAAAAAAATTATGAAAAAATTACCAGCAAAATCCATCATCTATCTTGGGTCGTGTGCAAATCCAGTGTCGAGTTGGTGGTAATACAATTAGTGGTTTGATGAAAGCTGATAAACTTTCCTTGTTTCTCATGTGCATCATTCTAGAGAGGCAAAATTACCACCAAAAACACCATCATGACATCATCGAAGGGTGGTGGGGTAAATAGAGGGGCGGTTAATAATTTTTCAATATCCAATAGCTGGAACAATTGACCTGATACAAGACAATGTGCCCGAATTTTTTTTAAAGTAGCACTTTTTTGAACAATAATCAATCAGATAACACTATTTTGCAAATAATTGAGTATCTAGCACTTCCGCCAGACCTTTTGGCGGAACTGAAATAGTTCCGCCAGAGGGTCTGGCGGAAGTAGTGATTTTTTTTTTGTTGATCCCAGCAATTTGACACCCATAAACACGCTTAATTAAGGAAAAAAGCCAGTTCCGCCATAGGGTATGGCGGAACTAGGTAAAATTTATTTTTTTAGATTAAACTCTTAATTTAGAAGGCCAATTAGCTCAAAAAATTACGAATTCAGCAGTTCCGCCAGACCTTCTGGCGGAACCTCCTATTTCATATTTTTTTTTTGCCTCTAAAAATATGTTCAATATAAGTTGGAATATTGAAAATAATAATATCACTTAAAAAATAATAATAAAACTATACTAAAATGAGAGGGGTAAAATTATCATTTTAAAAAATATAACTAAATGAGAGGGGTAAAATTGTCATTTTAAAAAATATAACTAAATGAGGGGGTTATTGATAATTTTAAAAAAAGTTAGGGGGTTTTTGAAAAAGGCTAAAAGGATAAAGGGTTTTTGAAGGAATCTAAAAAGATGGGGGGTTTTTGATAATATTCAGAAAAGTTAGGGGGTTTTTGAAAAATTTCCCTAAAAATCTTCTCCATTAATTATTTAACGGAGACGTCCATTACTTTAAATAGCATGTGCCATCAAATGAAGATAAGATTAAATGAAGAAGTCCATCATGCTGCATGAAAATACAATAAGTTGGTGGGCTATTGTGAAAATTTGTTAAGTGAATATGGTTTACGTAAACCAGCTCTTAAAATTAGCCGGTCTATACGGTACACAAAGTCAAGCAATTAATTTTTTATTTATTTAATAATTATTTTCCGTGCATAAATCTAGTTCATATGCACCGTTTCTTTGATAAAATTATGGTTCATCTGAATTCGCTTTACACAAAATATTGGATGGGATAGGGCCAAAAATATGGTATCTATGGTGTCACTAACCATATTATTTATGCAGCGGATCATTTTATAATATTAATTATAACCAGTTTAGAGTACTTAAACTGTGATTCAAAGAATATTAGTATTGAACTTGCTACTTTTTAACATTTGCAAAAAAGTCCCTATAAAATTATAAATTACAAACAAAAATTACAAAACAAAACTTGTATTATTTGAAATTGCAAAAAATCCTACTTCAATATTTTTTAAGATTTGCCAAAAAAAAAAAGCTATATTATTGCAAAAAAAAAAAACACTATTATTCCTAAATTGCAAAAAATCCCAATATTATTGGAAATTGCCAAATAAAAAGGCCCCTACTACATATAATGCTGAAAATTCCTAAAAAGTCCCCGCATTATTAAAAATTACAAATTGCCTCTACTTAAATGTTTTTCGCGAATTCGCAAAATGCACATATATTATCCTGAATTGCAAAAAGGTCCCTGAAAAATACATATGTTATCCAAATTGCCAAAATGTGCCTTTATTATTGGAAACTCCAAACAAATTCTACATTATTGCCAAAATAGCAAAAAAAACTCTATATAAACCAGAAAGTAACAAAATGCTTTTGGAAATTCTAAAGAAAAAAAGTCTACATACAAGTTCTTCAATGAGTGTGTACAAAAAAAATTATCTTATTCATTAACTTACAAAAACAAAACAAATAAATGTACGTAAGTAGTATATATCATTGTGAAAGAGTATGCCTAGTTTTTGTCCGTAGTTTGTAGTTTTTTTTTAATGATATATTTTTAACATCTCAAAAATTAAAATTTTATTATCTCTCATAATAATTTTATACTCACAACAACAATTTTCTCTGTATTTTTCTCAATAAAAATATTAATTTATTTTTCAATATCCTCTATCTTGTCAATACATTTGGAATAAAACGGAATAACTAATAATTTCTTATTTCACGATTCTACTATTTCAAACATCACCGAATGGGCACATTGGCAGATATTTGCATAATAGCACTTTTTTTAAGAATAATTAATTAGATGACACTATTTTACAAATAATTGAGTATCTAGCACTTCCGCCAGAGGGTTTGGCGGAACTGAAGTAGTTCCGCCAGAACCTCTAGCGGAACTAGTGATTTTTTTTATTTTTGTTGATCCCAGCCATTTGGAACCCGTAAACACGCTTAATTAAGGAAAAAAGCCAGTTCCGTCACAGGGTCTGGCGGAACTAGATAAAATTTATTTTTTCAGGTTAAACTCGTAATTTAGAAGGCCAATTAGCTCAAAAAATTACGAATTCATCAGTTCCGCCAGACCCTCTGGCAGAACCAGAAGTTCCGCCAGACCCTCCATTTTATATTTTTTTCCCTCTAACCAGTCATGAAAATTTAGCAAAAAAAAAAAAAAAATTACTTGTTCATAGTTCCGCCATACCCTTCTGGCGGAACCCGCCTGACCTTTTGTGTAAAGCGAATTCAGATGAACCATAATTTTATCAAAGAAACGGTGCATATGAACTAGATTTATGCACGGAAAATAATTATTAAATAAATAAAAAATTAATTGCTTGACTTTGTGTACCGTATAGACCGGCTAATTTTAAGAGCTAGTTTACGTAAACCATATTCACTTAACAAATTTTCACAATAGCCCACCAACTTATTGTATTTTCATGCAGCATGATGGACTTCTTCATTTAATCTTATCTTCATTTGATGGCACAAGCTATTTAAAGTAATGGACGTCTCCGTTAAATAATTAATGGAGAAGATTTTTAGGGAAATTTTTCAAAAACCCCCTAACTTTTCTGAATATTATCAAAAATCCCCCATCTTTTTAGATTCCTTAAAAAACCCTTTATCCTTTTAGCCTTTTTCAAAAACCCCCTAACTTTTTTTAAAATTATCAATAACCCCTCTCATTTAGTTATATTTTTTAAAATGACAATTTTACCCCTCTCATTTAGTTATATTTTTTAAATGATAATTTTACCCCTCTCATTTTAGTATAGTTTTATTTTTATTTTTTAAGTGGTATTATTATTTTCAATATTCCAACTTATATTGAAAAAATTATATATTTTACAAAAATGTAAAAAAAAAAAAAAAAAATTAATTGGAATATTTTTTTAAATATAATTTGGAGTAAAATGGCAATACACCCATAATCCTACAAAAAATATAGGGAATTTGCAAAAAAAAAACTTGTATTATGTCTAAAATACAAAAATAATTTTAAATATAATTGGAAAAAATAAATTATGAAAAATATTTTTTTTGAAAAAAAATTGTTTCACAAAAACATTTGTGTTTCGGAAAAATATTTATTTAACAATTTGTTTATTGAAAAATATTTTTTTTATAAAAATATTATTTTCTTAAAAAATAATAAATATTTTTTTTAAATTAAAGATTTTAATTTTTTTAAAATATTTTTAAATGTATATTTTAAGAAAAGAATATTTTTTATAAAAAAATAAAAAATATTTTTAATAAAAAATTGTTAAAATATTTCCTGAAACATTTTTTTTCAAAAAAATATTTTTCGAACAATTTTTTTCAAAAACAATATTTTTAATAATGTTTTTTTTCCAATTATATTTAAAAATATTTTTGTATTTTAGACATAATATAGGTTTCTTTTTGCAAATTTCCTATATTTTTTGTAGTATTATGGGTGCATTGCCAGTTTGTAAAATATATAATTTTTTCAATATAAGTTGGATTATTGAAAATAATAATATCACTTAAAAAATAAAAATAAAACTATACTAAAATGAGGGGGTAAAATTGTCATTTTAAAAAATATAACTAAACGAGAGGGGGTTATTGATAATTTTCAAAAAAAGTTAGGGGGTTTTTGAAGAAGGCTAAAAAGATAGAGGATTTTTGAAGGAATCTAAAAAGATGGAAATTTTTTGATAATATTCAGAAAAGTTAGGGGGTTTTTGAAAAATTTCCCATTTTTTTATGTATCTAAATTACAGGGGCTTGTCTTTTGATCCAGCATAATAGATAAAAATGTTTTTTTTAGCTAAATCAATGAGTTTGGATCAAACATGAATAAATATTTAGTTTCATGTTAAGTTAACCTTACAAATCCGGCCCAATAAGGACCAAAAACAGTACCAACTTCACCAACAAAAGACAAAATCAGCCCAGGTCCATGAGGGGCATTATCGTAATTTCACACCACCATGCATCCGCCACGTCACACATCATTCGCATATCCCACCCTTGGCTTCATCTGTATAAATAACACACTCATCTCTCTTTCTCTTTTTCTCTATATTTCTCTCCAGTTTCTCCGTTGGCTTTTCTCTTTACGCCGCCCTATTCCCCGCAAAGCTGTTTCTCTTTATTTTTCCGCTTTATTTGACTCTGAGAAACAATCACAACGGCTCAGATGTCGCCCACCAACAACTATCTCTCATTCTTCTCTCCGATCGACACTCTCCTCATGGCGCAAGCTCATCCTTATCAGTACCAGTTCATCTCATCCGAGCCGTCTGATCCCTGCAATCCATCTCTTACCCACGCTCAGGATATGTGCAACTTTCTTGAGGATTCTCTGTCTGCTACTGCTGGTGATAGTGCTGTTAATAAGCTCACTCACGGGTCGCCGGAGTCGGGGAATGAGGTCACGCCGGAGGTGGTGCTGTCACATCCTCCGGTTAGATCGCTCGCCGTCCAGGAGAAAAGGCCGGCGTTAGGGCCGGTCGGATCGTGTGTTAGAACCTCTATTTATCGCGGAGTTACCAGGTGTGTTATGGTTTGTTTGTTTTCGTTTTTGTTGTTATTTTTCAAGTTTTGGGAATGTTACTGATTGCCTCCTCAATGATTTGGTTATATCTCGGGTGGAACCAGAATGACTGGGCAAATAGTTAATTAATGTATCCGTTATGTTCTTTAAATACTTTGACCATATTAACTTATTTCCCATTTTTTTTGTAATTATGCTGCATTACAAATATGCTTTTCTGTTTGTTATCTGATATGTATTTATCTTACTCATGATTATAAATTTATAGTAAGGTTTGATAGAAGTTTCAAGTTTATGCCACATGATAAGCGTGCTCACATTCGCTGTTTCACTTCACGTTGTATTTCTCTTTTTGGAGCGTCAACACATAAACACTGGAGAAAAGAAAAGTTTTCTTCAGTTTCTTTCTCCACCTTTCTGTTAGTAGTTGTTATGATTGCTTCGTAGCAAACAAAGATGACGATATCACTTCATATACCATCCATAAATATCAACACACATACATCATTTCTTCCATATCCCTTTATTTTCTAATCTTCCTCTCACCATTAGTAATCTCCACACTAAATCATTACATTCGGTGAAGTTTTATGATGATTGAAGTGAGCATCTGTTAATCAAAATAAGAGTGGGATTGCAGGCACAGGTGGACAGGAAGGTACGAGGCGCACCTGTGGGATAACACGTGCAGACGGGAAGGGCAAAAACGGAAAGGCAGGCAAGGTACGTACGCACGCTTTGTTTTATCTATCTATCTATTTACTCTTATCTGCTTGTTAATCAAATAACTAATTATTTGTACAGAGTCTTAAATTCTGCCAAATCCCTTTGTTTGTTTGATCTGTTAATCAAGTAAATAATTATTTATGAAAAGCCATAAATTATGGGGTTAGTGTCTATGCTAACTGTGGGACCGGGTGGTATGAGTGGGGATTTGATTGATGGTATTTGGGATTTGATTGATGGTATATTTTTCGTGTACTGTTTGGGGTGCAAATATCTCTGGGGCGAGATGCCGCCGTTTTGGGGATAACGAAAGAAAGAAAGAAAGAAAGAGTGTTTTGTTTGAATGGGACAAATGGGGAGTGTCATTTTCAAATAATTCGAACAGTTGAGCCCTACGTGGCTTTCTTTGCTTGCTGATTTGAAAAAACTTTTCCAACTATTTTAAACTTTTATTTTAGAATTTATTTTTTGAGGGACTTTTATTTAGAAAAAATAGTTGTTTGGTTTTTGGAAGGATAGAAAAAATGGGAAATAGAATTGAATTTGGATTATTTGTGTGCGTGAGGTGAGGTCTGAGGTAATTAATGGAGTGAAATAAGTTCATTGATTTTGGTTTGACTGTATCTGTTTGCTCCTTGTTCAGGGTATGTGGATAAGTCAATAACTATTTATGATGTCAGTATTTTGTAACTGAATACTTTGACCTTATATGATGCATCTGTTTTATAACAGAAAATATGGGTTTCTTGACGATTTTAAAATGAAAATCATTCAAGTCCTTTCTTTTTAACTTTTAATAGATATTTCAATCAATTGAAATAAAATGTAAAACTAGAATTTCTTTTGAGGTCCTTTCTATATAACTTCTAACAGATATTTAATCAATTGAAAAAAAAAAATGTAAAACTATAATTTTGTTTAATTGGTACGCACATATAAATGAGGCTCCACCTTTTGTTGCAAGATTTGGGTCTCTTACTTAATATGACTGCAATTCAAAGAGAACTTAAAAGATACATACTTCTAATATATATAATCTTTATTATTTTATTTACTTTGTAAAAAATTATAAAGTTTGTTTTCAAAGAAATTTGCTTCAAACTTATTTATTATATTTAAACATATGTTTAGTTTAGATGTCATGTGTCATTTTTATTATATCAATTCTTTGATAAATTGTTGTCTAATTGCATTTTTCTCGTACGTTAGAAGTATTCAACATACATTATTAAGAGTATCTAATATATATTTGATAAATATTATATAAATTATATCAGCATCCATTGCGCATACAATATATGTTTGTGCGATGACAAAAAAAATATATCAAAATATGTCATGCCACCTTTAAGCCCCTGAGATCCGGCCGCAGAAAGAGAAAAGAAAGAAGAGCAAAGTTTTTGATTGAACATGATTTGACAATACATGTATATAGACAGAATAGCTAAGCTACAGGCCCATGGTTTCATAGCCTTTATTTCTCCTTTTTCTTTTGGCGCTGCAATGCTATATTACCAAGTACAAAGTAGCTAAGGACACCTGATGCCCCACATTAGTATCTTTGACCAAACGGTTTTCTTTCATATAAATTATTGCGTGACATTGGTCCAGCGTGGCCTATAGTATGTCATGTCAGTTCATTATTGAGAAAAAAATTGTCATTTTGAAGTATTTAATTGTGGAATCATGCTTAAATGCTTGTATTTGTATTTGATTTGATTGATTGTTCTGAGTATACATGTCTGACTAATTTAATGCCCCTGTTCTGTGCAAAAGCATTTTTTGACTAATTTAATGACAAGTTGATTGTTCTTTTCATGTCTCTCACGTGGGATAACACTAGGAATTGTTGTCTTTCCATTTTATTAATTAATTTATTCATCGTGCATTATAATATTTATCTTTATTGTTTAATTACAAACCTGATGCTGTAACCAGTGTTTGTTTTAATAAATCAGGAGCTTTATCTTGCATTGTTTCTAACTCTTTTTTCCTTGTACATGTGATTGCAAAATGGTGTTGATGACCCTCGTTATGATTCTTCAGTCTATCTAGGTATGCCAATTATTATTTATTATTATTGTTTTGTCAATATTATACATCATTGAAAGAAATGACTTCTTAGACAGTTTGTGTAACTTACAAATACACAACAAATATTACAGGTGGTTATGACAAAGAAGATAAAGCAGCAAGGGCTTATGATCTGGCTGCTATCAAATACTGGGGCCCTTCTGCCACCACAAACTTCCCTGTACTCTCTCTCTCTCTCTCTCTCTCTCTCTCACACACACACACACACACATTGTTGATCTGAATTGATAAAATAGTTGTTTTGTAGATTGAGTGTTACGCAAGGGAAATAGAGGAAATGCAGGCGATGTCAAAGCAAGAATTTGTGGCCTCACTTAGAAGGTGCTGCTCATTCTATTATAATTCTATCTATCTCGAAAGACTTTTTCATAAAGTCTTATACAAACATTTCAAAAAAAATAGTCTTATACAAACATATTTACATCATTTCTAGGAAAAGCAGTGGGTTCTCTAGGGGCGCTTCTATCTACAGGGGAGTCACTAGGTAATATATAATATATTCATCAATTTATATTTCTACATCCCATTTGTACATTTGAACATGTTTATATCCTGTTTTATCTAGTGCTTTAGTTCTTACTTCTTAGATATCTGTGTACTACAGAACCTGAGGCACAGTACATCTATGTGTTTAGTTAGGCCTTGAGCTGAATACAATAAACTAGCCTGTTTTATAGGTGCATCATCAGTAAATATATATATGGAAAATAATATAATTATAATAATTATGTATTTTTGGATTGAATAGGCATCACCAACATGGCCGTTGGCAAGCAAGAATCGGCCGTGTGGCTGGCAACAAAGATCTCTATCTCGGTACTTTCGGTAAGCTTTTAATTAATTAATCTAATCCCTTATAATTCAATTAGTTTTTCATTTTTTAATGCCTTTAATAATTGTATATTATCATTTTTTTTCTGTATTTTTAGCTTCTGAAGAGGAAGCAGCAGAAGCATACGACATAGCAGCGATAAAATTCAGAGGCTTAAATGCAGTAACAAACTTCTCACTCAACCGATACAACTTAGAAGCCATATCAGCCACCGATTTACCGATCGGAGCCTCTGCACGGAAATTAAAGCTAGCGTCACCTCAGCACAATACCCTCAATGCCCAAATCTCGTTCGACAACACATCTAATAATTCTCCCTCCCCAAACCCTAACCCTAATTCCGTCCCTTCTTTCTTCTTCCGTAATCTCCTTCAAGTGAATCCATCTGAGCCGATGGGTTGTTCTTTCATGCCGTCTCTGTATAGTTTTGCAGAGACTGGTACGGTACCGGTTAGTCAGGCGTTTTATAGCTATTATGAGGGTTATGAACAGAAGGGTATTTTGGACAATTCGCTTCCTTTTGGGACTGGAGTTCTCCAGTTGGCTAATGCTTCTGCGTCTCTTTAAGTGGGGTTTTGGATATGCATGGCTTTGTTTTGGTTAGGGTTTAATATTTTATGGGGTGGAACAAGCTGTTTTGGGATTAGTTATTTAGGGTTTAATATATTTTGTTGTTAGTGCTGCTGACAGTTGGTTGGTATAGTATGAAGCCTTTTTTGGTTATTATATGATAATATGATATAACATGAGAGAAACTAAGCAGTCTAATGATATTTCCCTTGGTTGTATTATAATGAAATGTTTATGGCAGATAGCTTTTTATTTCTGATCTTTTTTTCTTGGAAATTATTAATAATACTTAATTCTAAGTTTTTTTTTTCTTGAGAGAGCTCCCTATCATTTTTTTTTCTTGAATCATTGGATTAAAACCCAAATAATTTGTATCCATTGGATTATGATTCTTTATATGTATCACATGTCTTGAATAGTAAATATTATCATTTAATTTGTTGACCTATTGAATTGGCATTCAAATGATTTTTATAATTACTAATAGATTATAGTTCGAAACAAATCCTCTAATTTCATTAACTCACATAGACATTTGATATTGACCATTGGCATTCAAATGATTTTTATAATTACTAATAGATTATAATTCTAAAAAAATCCTCCAATTTCATTAACACACAAAGACATTTAATATTCACCATTAGATTGGATAATTTAAAGGTTAACATGAGCCGGCAGGGAGACTCGTCCATCGTTTCCAACCTGCGAGTAGCAAACAACATTTTTTTTTCTCCATCCAATTCTCTGTCTCCCTCCTAAAATTGCAGCCTTCTAGTTCTTTTTACTCCCCTTCTTTAACTAAATATTTGAGTAATTTGATTGTTAGAATATGTAGTTTGACTTGTTTTATTTATATTATTAATTTGGTTATTAACTAAATATTTGAGTAATTTGATTGTTAGAATATGTAGTTTGACTTGCTTGTTTTATTTATAATATTAATTTGGTTATGAGGTTAGACTTTTAGTGCTCTTATTTATTTGAATTAGAGTATTAATTTGGTTATTGTGTTAGAATTTTGGTATTTTATTTGTTTGATTTAGTGTGTGTATATATTTCATGATACCTTGTACCATTGTAGTACGCAAGGCACAATCCATCAATCTATCAGTCCAGCCGAAGATTGTATTGGGACAAAGAAAGCATCAATTGTGTTTCATCATATCTTTGTACCATTTCCAGCTACAAGCATCATATCATCGCAGTATTTACTATTTAGCCCCTCAAATAGACCTTTCACAAAGTAAAATAAGATTCATGCAATAGAAAACAAAAGCAGATATCGTTTTTGGTTTAGGCCCAAAATTATGTATCATTGAAGCTGTTTTATTATCTACAATTAGGCCCAAATAATATATATCATTTAACAATTTAATCCACACTATGATCTTACAACTTTGATTTAGTAAATAAAGATTATCCGTATGCATTAATATGCTTTAATTTTAAGATCTTAAAAATAAAAAAGGATCTCAAAATTAGGACAAAAACTAATGTTATTTAAGAACATACTAATACATACAATGATATATAAATAGTAAATAGAAAACACTCAACCCTAAATCATAAATACAACCATTTTTTAGCTCTTTCTGAAAATATCAATGCTCAAGGAAAAAAAATACTCTTTTTCATATATAAATTTTAATAAACATTACCAATTCTCAAGATAAAATACCCATTTTCATACATCAATTATGATAGAAGTGCAGTGTACGCATGTGTTTCTTCATGTACTACCTGTTAAATGCTCCTTTCAAGAAGAGAAACAAAATTAACACAGAAAATACAGTAATTATGCAGCATCAACAATGACTCCAAAACTAAACTGCAGCAAATAATCTGCCAAATTCTTTCAACACACAAGCAAGCATCTACAATCCAAATAAAAAAACCAAATCAGGTCTTGTCTTCAACAAGTATTTCCCCACAATTATTCATTCTCTACCTAAAACAAAATCCAAACACCGAATCAACCACCAACATTTCCGCACACCTCAAAAAAAAAAAAAAAAAAAAAAAAAAAGGAAAAAAAAGTAAAGGAAAGTGAAAATTTTCAACTATTCATCTTTCTTTTTTTCCTCTGTAAGAGGCTTGGAAGAAGTAACGGCGTCCATGGTCTTGAAAAACTCTTCGGGCAGTTTGACAGGCTTGTGACGTGGCACATGTTTTGGGATCGGCGTATCGTCTTCCTCCATCTCGCACTCGTAGTCTGAAGGCAAACCCCACGGGTCCCACTCTACATTAAAAAATATAAAAAATAAGGTTCATTAATCAAACATTGTGATGTATGTGGTATAGTAGATAGTTATGATGTATGTGTGATTCACTCAATAGGTATACAATACATATGGGATACGATGATGTTATGGATAGCTTATTTTACTGAGACCGAGACTATTCTAAGTTCTATGATACAATTTAGATAGTGATAGAACCAAAGATTATTCACTTCCACCAACATTTCTTAAATAGGAAAAATGAATGTTTTAGCTTTAAGACTTTATTGTCGACCATAGAAGCTTCAAAATTAAAATTGTTCTTTTCGGGAAGAAAATAAGTAAGCTGCTCTACAGTTTCAATCAGCAAGCCGTCTGTTTGTAGTCCCTAAATTTTGATCTAATATGACCTCAATAATGAACTTACTTATTTCACAAATATAAGATCAGACCTAACTAATTCCTAGCAAAGACAACAAATTGCTAACACATTGAACCAATTTCACAAGTACAATCTCAAAACTAACTAATTACCAGATTAGATTAGATCTCCAATCAAACTCATATTACTCCTACCAAAACAAAAATCCAGAGAAAAAAATAAACAAAATCAGACTACTAACCGATCATCTTGGCGATGAGCTTAAGCTCATCCTGCGCCTCCTCAATGAGCTCCTCGACCTGGCCGCATCCGATCTTCCTCTCAATCTGCTCCCAGTCGTCCTCCTGCTGGCAGATCTGCAGCCTGTGCTTGGTAAAGCTCTCCACCGCCTTGCGGTACCCCTCGTCCTCCGGCACCGCCTCGATCTCCTTCAGCGTCCTGCTGTACAGCCCGATCAGCACCTCCCTCGCGTTCGGAACCACGTCGAGCCCCACGATGCCCGTCGTCTCCTTGATGCGCGCCGCCATGGAGAGCGACCCCATGCCGCCCCTCAGAATGCTCCGAAGAAACATCGTATCGCTTGTGTTTTCTCCTCGATTTGTTGATCTTTGGGGAAATTGAGAGGGTTTGGGAGAGGAGGAGGAGATGAGTGATGATTGACTGGAAGTGGGGAGTGGGATGGATGTTTGTTAGTTGCTGGGCTGGGCTGGGCTGGGCTGGATGGATGGATGGATGGATTAGTGCTCGGCCCGCTTTTTACTTAGGATTCAGATATGGACTGTCAGCATTTTGGAGCGCTCAGCAGCGCCCGATTACAAAATATATGATGAAATTACAAAAAAATATTTTTGTAAACACAACAAAAAGATATAGTGAAATTACAAAAAATTATATTTTCAAAAAGATATATTTGTAAATACAAAAAATATATCAACGTGCAAATATATATGTGTATAGCTAAAACTGTATGATGGACGCTTCTGGACACTCCGAATAATTTCTCTTTTATTTAAGCACTATTTTATCCTTCATTTTTTGACATTATATCAACACATTTTCAATCTTAATTCTTCAAAATGTTCGTTAATTTTTATTTCGGTATATTTTTTTTTCCTTTTTAATATGTTCCAACATAATAAACAAAACTATCAAAATATCAAGCTGGCTCTCTGTGTATTTGCAACAAAAAGGTTTGGCAGACTATCATTAAATCGAGGCTATTTCGCCACCAGTTATGTCATACTTTGGACTACACAACATTCTAGCTAACTAATAGGAACAAGGGGTAGATTCTAACTGGAACAGAGTCTTACAAAATACATTACATTATCCCTCACAGAACATACATTCACTGAACCAAAATCGCTTTGCATAATAAACTAGTCAGATCCTCCATTCCATTACATCACACTAAAACAACAAAAATCATTCATCAAAACCTCCCACAATCCCAAAACTTCAATCGACCAACAAAACTAATTACTCAAACCCAAAATTCCACATAATTCATATATATAACACTTACACCCCTTTCAAAAACCAAACCGATACTCTTCTTCATTCTCCCCCTCCTCCTCCTCCTCATCCTCATCCTCATCAAACACAACATCATAATCTTCCTCTTCATCCTCATCCTCATTCATCATGCTTCTTCTAGAAGATTCTCCCATTCTAGAATCTTCCTTGTTCTTCAATCCGGTACTAAGCACCACTGTGTCCCCTTTAGACTTCTCCATCTCCTTCTTCAACCTCTCCATGCTCTCCTTCCTCCTCTCCCCCTCCAACCTCTCCTTCTCCGCCCTCCTCATATCCAACTCAGCCCTAACAAAATAATAAAAAAATAATAATAAAAAAATACATATATACACTAACAACGTATGTATATGTTCAAAGAGAATAACAAACTTGTAGGTGTCCATGTACTCAACCGCGCTAGCTTCAACCGCCTCAAAAAAGGAACTCATTCCTTCGCCGGAAACAGCTGAGACTCCGATAGATTTAATGTTTTTGTAAAACTCATCGAGCGCAAGAGCTTTACTTCTCGCCAGTGTTGATGCGTAAGAAGAGTCCGAATCAACAGCCGCTAGATACGCCTCAAAATCCTCCATCCACTACATTTAAAAAGTTAATTAATTAAAGTGAGATTTGCAAAAAAGCCCCTGTATCATGCCTTAATTGGCAAAAGAAAAAAAGTCTTGTATCTTTTTGTTTTGTTTTGCAATTTAGACATAACGCAAGAGCTTTGTGTAAATAACATATCCATACCATAAAAGAAAAAAAGTAGATTTGCAAAACAGACCCTCCATTATGCCAAAATTGCAAAAACAAGACTGCATTATTGAAAATTGCGAAAAAACATTACTGCAATTTACAATAATTCAGGGGCTATTTCGCAATTTCTAATAAAACATGGGCTTTTTTGCAATTCTGGCACAATGGAGGGGCTTTTTTGCAAATTTCCCCCAAACAAAGAATAAAACACAAACCAACCTCAAGGGCGAACTCATGCTTGACGACATCGACCTTATTAAAGGCGAGAATCAAAGGAAGCCTCGTCTTATAAAGAATACCGCAAGCGAAAAGCATGTTGCTCATGAACGTAATCGGATTCGCGGATCTCGGAGTGTCCACCACGTACGCGACCACCGTCGGAAACGTAGACGCGAAATACTCCGTGATTATCGCGCCGGATGCGGACCAGGTGAAGATTTCGATCTGACCTGGCAGCAGGAAAGAAAATAGGGTTTAGGGTTTAGCCTGGATTTGTGTATCGTTGTGTGCGTTTGTAAGTTGTTTTTAAACAAAACAACATATCGTCTAACAACGCATCATTAACGCAATACAAAACAATTAGGGTTTAGGGTTTAGGCCCGAATTTATGTGTCATTGTGTGCGTTTGTATGTATGTTATCTTGTGATCTGAAAGGTAGGCCCGAAACAAAACAACATATCGTTTAACACCGCATCGTTAATGCAATACAAAACATAAATATCGTGTTTTGGGCCTAACTTTCATATCACAAAACAACACACAAATCTCAGGCTCAAATTTACATTTCCTTGGCATATTTGATTATCTGATCTGACCTGGAGTGTCGACCAGCACATAGTCGAGTTGTTCTGCGCGGTTCTCAACGATCCGCACGACCTCATGTACTTTCGTCGAGAATAAATTCAGCGACGTCATGATGGCGCCGTTCGGCCCCAAATTGTGCTCCTTCATGACCTCCTTGTATTTTATTGTGTCTCTAATGTCGATGTTCGCGCCGAACGGGAGCGTCATCACGGCCGGATCCAGGTTGATGACGTAGCCTCTTTTGTGCGTCGATTGAACGTGCGAGATTAGTCTGCTCATTAAGGTCGTTTTGCCCGTGCCTGTCGGAAAAAAGGACCGTTTGATTTTATTAGAAATGACCGTTTTGCCCTTGTGTTGTTTAAAAAATTGATATTTCAAAAAAAAAAATAAAAATGATTAACAGGCCAGGGCGAAAATCTCATATTTTTTTTAAATAAAAATAAAAAAAAATATTTTACCGGAGAGAATCATTTAAAAAAAATACAAGGGCAAAATGATCATTTTAAGAGAATTATTAACAGGGTTGTTAAACCAGGGAGTAAACATGGATATTTTATAAAGTTCAGGGACTAAAAAAAAGTAATAAAAAATAGCACCAGGACTAACTTGCAACCCAATTAAGTACAAGGACTAATGGTGCCATTTATCCTTTTAATTTATCGAGGGTTTTGAAGAAATTTTGATGGAAATAGTTAGGGGGTTTAGGGTTTAATTACCTGCCATGCCAACAACAATTACAATGACCGGCTTCCTTTTAAAGGTGGAAGAAGGCTCAGCAATGTTCAGATTGTTTATAGACTCTGTGATTTGATCTTTCTCTTTACTCTTTGAATCCTATAAACCAATTTCATGAAATGCTTAGATATTTATTTGGAGAAGATGTAAAAATTTAGGAAAAAAAAATTAGGGGTAAAAAGGGGAAGAAGAGTATACATACACTGGTGCTCTGAGAGTTATTTTCGGTTTCCATTTGGACTGGATCGGTTGAGTCGATATCCATTGTTACCTGATGGAAATTGAAAATTAGGGTTTTAGGTTTTAGTGGTCATAATTGTTATAAAGAATGGTTGAAAAATTCGACAGTTAGGGACAAGAAGGATTAATGGGTACTAGGAATATAATCCCAAAATAACATAAATATCATTCACAATAAAAATAACAACATAATTATAAACACTAGTGAACAGAGAAAAATCCTAACTAATTAGCAAAGAACACTGATTAACAAAACCCTAATTATTCCACTGCAGAATCAAGACCGATTTGATTGATAATTATTTGCTCGGCGAGCGCACACATGAAAGTATTCCTTCCATTTCCCATTAAAAAACCCATAGAACATTCACGCATCATCTCAATTCAAGAGAAAAATTATGGAATAAAAAACATGAAATTTATAAAATAAAATAAAAAAAAAATGAAATTTGCAGCTCTGCTAAGTTTCAGATATCAGAAGAGAAAGAGCAGAAGCATAAGAAACCTAGAGCGGAGATGGACTATGAAGACTGGAGAGAGAGAGAGAGAGAGGAGAGAGAGAGACTAAACCCTATGTGCGTTTTCTGTAGTGGATTCTGCAGCGGAGAAGAAATAGAAAGAAAGGAAAGGCGTGGTTTGGGCCAAAAATAGAAAAAACTGTTGGTGTGCTTATTCAGCCCAAATTGAAGAAATGTTTGTTAAAAGAATAGGTAAAGAGGCTAAAATAGGCCCAAGTAGAGGACTAATTGATCTGTTCTCCTCTGATTTATATTTCAGATCTGTGCATTCTCAATGCCATATTTCAGTTCTTCTCTTTTCAAATGATACTATGCTATTTTTATTTACATTTTTCTTTGAAATGATGATTTTAATTATTGACATGATTTATATGGAATTTTAAATTGATTTATTTGATATCGAATTCATTGAAAAAAAATAATAAATAAATAATAGAATCGGTGCAAAATATCAAACCATTAAACAGTTAGTTTCCAAATCAATTAATTTGTGCATCACATCATTTTTTTTAATGTAAGCTTGAGACTGCATAAGCATCACATCATTTAATCATTTCTCTTAATTTCTTGAGCCTAATCAGCGGTACATTAGCTTTACATCCAATCCAACGGTTTCCAAATGCAAAGCTGCTGCCTGCTCCTCTTCCCTCCCAACTCAAATCGTCCGTCTCTCTCACGCTCACACTCCTCTCATCATTCCCGCTTTCACAGTGATGAATTTCTCCAAGAGCTTTCACACTGATGAATTTCTTCATGATAGTTTTTATGTCTTCTCCCTCCTCTCACGGCAAATCATCAAACCGCCACGCTCATCTCACCCATTTCTAAACCTGATTTGTACCACAATCAGCCAAATGTGATCGTTGCCGTTGTATTATCCGGCGGAGCAGACGCCGTCGAATATTCCGTGAACAGACAGTTCTGTACACTAAAAGTGGACGCATCTGATATTACTCTCTCCGGCCGTCGAGAGACAATCAACGCCATGAAGGATGCTATGAAAGACACGATTTCTCCACCCTTTCATTATCCTGATAACGTGACCTGATTTTATGAATATATTGAGGGTTATTAGTACAATTTAGGATTACTTGAATTATGTCATTTATTCTGTAGTTGACAAGATTAAATGAATTATTACCAGATACACCTTGTTAATCTAAATATATTCGTGGTGTCAAACCACTTCAGAAATCTTAATATAGACATTTGTAGTCTAGTAGTCTAAATATAGTTATTTTTAATCTTAACAGAAAAACAAAAGTGAGAGGGGAGGGGAAATAGATATATAGAGAGAGAGAGAGAGAGAGAGAGAGAGAGAGAGAGAGAGAGAGAGAGAGAGATTGAGAGATTGAGAAAGAGAAAGATAGAGAAATTGAGAAAGAGAAAGATGAAGCGCCCCAAAATTTTTATTAAGAGAATTAAGAACAAGATAAAAAAATGCTTTCCATGCATCCGTGCAGGTAAATGTAAATAATTAATTTTTTTTTATTTTTGCTTCCTTGTATTTCTTCCTAATCTGTTCTTAATTTTGATTGTGTTTCCCATTTTTTCTTAATTTTAAGCGGATGACGATGAAGATCCGAATATTCAGAAAAGAAGGCAGCTTGCCATAAAATGTGGAGCTGAAGATGTGAAAGGCAATTGCCAGCCATCAGAGACTCCTTCTCAAGGTATTTTCTTTTAAAATGTTCATGGATCTCTTTTTTAGTTTTCTCTTTTTGTTGTTTATTGAATTTTAGCGTTTGTAGTAGTATATTTCGTTTGTAATGTAATAGTAGTTTTTGTTCTTAATTATTCTGTTTATTTGAAATAGTGCTTTTCATTTGTTATAGTATTTGTCAGCTTTTTAACTACCGTTAGTTTTTAATTGTTTTTCTTGTTTTTTCAATTCATTTGTGGTAATATCATTAATCTGTGATGGTACTCTCTGGTCGAAAACTTTCAGCCATTTTTTTATAACATTTTTGCAGTTCCCGAATTCGGAGATGCATCTATTCCACCTCAAAATGTAATTTTTGTTCCAGTTCCCGCATCTGGAGATGATGAAATTCTGGCAATTCCTGCAGTTCCAGTTCCCGTATCTGAAGATGATGAAATTCTGGCAATTCCTGCGGTTCTAGTTCCAGCATCTGGAGATGATGAAGTTCGGGCAATTCCTGCAGTTCCAGTTCCCGCATCTGGAGTTGATGAAGTTCTGGCAATTCCCACAGTTCCAGTTCCCGCATCTGGAGATGACGAAATTCTGGCAATTCATGCGGTTCCAGTTCCAGCATCTGCAGATGATGAAGTTTGGGCAATTCTTGCAGTTCCAGTTCCAGCATCTGGAGTTGATGAAGTTCTGGCAATTCCTGCAGTTCCAGTTCCCGCATCTGGAGTTGATGAAGTTCTGGCAATTCCTGCAGTTCCAGTTTCCGCATCTGGAGTTGATGAAGTTCTGGCAATTGAAGATGCGTTAGTTCCAGAATCAGAAGATTCAATTCCCAGATTCACAATTCTGGCAATTGAAGGTGCCGTTGCTGCAGTTCCAATCCCCGGATCTGGAGATGAATCATCGGAAGTTACAGAACAAACTCGCACAGATGATGTTACACTTTGCAAAGAACACAAAGAGATCACAGAGAAATCTGTCATTCAACCAACGATCATCAATCAAGCATTTCCTGATATACTCCAAGTCGGCACTGATTTACTCAACGGCATGCTCGAAAGTAAGTAGTTTATTCCATTCCTTTAGCACATTCTTCTATTATTTAATGATTTTGTGTTTGCTTTTGCCTCCCATATGATAGATAGTATGAACTAATGTTACATATAAATCTTCCTTCTGAATTTCAGCATTTCATCTGAAGTTAGAAAAGGACATGAATGGGTCCACGTTAACAGAGCTGATGCCTATCAAGTTCATCAATTACTACAATTATGACTTGAACTGTTCTTCTGATTCATATTTTCTCGAGTTCAATGAGACCAATGGCACCAATAATTATAAACGTTATGCAAGTACCCCTCAAAGTCAAACTGTATTAATGACATCAGTTAAGAAATGGGAGGGAAATTACTTTGGACCTGGAGAGTGCATTCTACAGGTACAAACATTAATAAACTGAGCTAATTGATTTCTTAGATAATTTCCTTATTCATGTACATTGGTTTATTGATCAGTTTTTTGTTTGAATTAAACAGATTGATGGAAGAGCTGGTCATCGTGGAAAGCAGGAAGGCGGCCTTTCTGTTATCTTGATATATGAGGGGGTAATACAGATATACTTTATTTGCTTTTATTTTCGTACTCCACAATACTTTATTTTCCATCTAATTCATACAGTACGTATGAAGAGAATGCAAGAAATAAACCTTAGTTTTTGTTTGTTTGGTTGGTTTTTGCAGAGGGAAATTCAGGCTCTCATGGAGTTGATGTCGCTTAAACCGTCCTTTCCAGATGAATTTACAATTTATTGTAACAGAACGAGTTTCTACATTCTTTTGAGTCTGATGAGTCGAGGCTCTAATGCAGGCTCTAATAGGTTTCAGCTTGATAAGAAGGTCCCATTTTTCTTTTTTTTTTTTTTTATTTACGCGATTAATTTATCTTTTCCACTTTGAACTGTTTTATTCAAAATTTGTGTATCTTTTTTCTTAATGTTTGTGCAGGGACATCTGGAGGAGCTTGACGGAAGGATGATGTCAGAGATCATCGGGCCAATACAATCTGGTGCAATGGTACGCTTTACATAAAAAGTTTGTACCTAAATAATTAAATTATATAATGTACAAAATATTAGAGGCGTGACGCTAAGAGTTATTTCTGTTTGTTTGTATGTTTTAATATGTGAAATGAAAACACAGTATGAGGGGTTAGAATGCAAAAGGGGAGTTGTGCTGAATGTTGGAGAGGGACCTGAAATGCTGCACTCGGTCAGTTTTCTCATTATTCAAGCTGTATGTAACAAAGAAAGAAATAATAAACTTCCTTTTTATCAGTTTGTCTCTCCTTTAGTACACTGTTAAACTAATTTATCAAAGGAAGTATGATTTCATCATGACACTGCTTTTGTTCGTGTTAAATCGCAGGTTGATTATGACGCAGCAAATGATACGGTTGGAAATCCGGGCAAAATTGGAGCCGCTCTTACTGAATGGGTTCAGGTTCAAACCCTAACTGGACCCAACTTGGCACCAGCTGACCTTATGAAGTTGACTGCAGCTCAAGCGGTCAACACTAATGGTAAAATTTTATATTCTTCTGTTGTGGACTTTTATTATGTTTTGAAACTTGACTCTTATTCAACTGCAATTTGGTTTTTCTACATACAGTGTATGGATTGGTTAATAACAAAAGGTCAGCTCTCAAGTCTGACTCGGCACCAGTTGAGCTCAACAAGTCTGTTGCCTTGACTTCTACAAATGATGGTAGTTTTTTTATATATTTCTTGTATTTGTTTTGTTTAGAATTTTTTTTTTTGTCTCATAGAACATTTTGGTTTATTTACAGGGTTCCAAATGGATAATAAACCCCAAATAAGCCTACTTGGAATCAGGTCAGAAACTGGACTGGGTTCAGTTTCTGACTTGAGCGGAAATCCTTCGGCAACGATGGACAATCCAGCAACTGCAGTAGAAAATCAGGGTAAATTTATTGTATTTCTGTGCTTATTTTGTTTCAAACTTAATTGATATCTCTTAATCCATATTGGTTTGCTTACAGGGACGCTTGAAATTGAATCGATTAATGGAAGCATGTCAGAAGCAGCTGGATTAATGAATCCAGCTTCTGACAGAATTCTTCGAGCTACTGAAGTGGGGAAAGATCATGGTAATTGTTTATATATATCTTTGTATTTGCTTAGTTTGAAACTCTTTTTTCTGTCTCATAGTGTATGCTTTGGTTTCTTTACAGGATTTGAAATACGCCAACCTGATCTGCTTTCTTCTTTTGATTTGAACGGAGCTCGTTCAGCAACCACAGCTCAAAATCAGGGTAGATTATTGTCATTCTGTGTTTATTTTGTTTCAAACTTAATCTGTGTCTCACAATGCATTTCGGTTTGTTTACAGAGTTTCAATCGATTAATGGAATCAAGTCAGAAGCAGCTTCTGACTTGAGCGGAGGAGCTCTCCCAGCAAGCATCGACAAAAATCGAGCTACTGCCGGAAATAATCAGGGTAAATTATAGTATTCTATATTTATTTCTTTTCAAACTTGTTTAGTGTCTCATAGCACATTTGCGTGTTTACAGGTTACAAATCTGAAGATGAGATGGACCTTTCTCACAACAGTCTGTATAAGAGCTTGAAAGAAGAAGTCGAAGCAGTTAGTGAGATATCCACATCAGTCAACAAACCTGTAACTAAATTGACCCTATTTGGACCTGACTCGACCCTGATTCCAGCTGAACCCCAAATTACCGAACCAGACTTGGAACAACTTGAGTTAAACAAACCACTGCTAAATATAACGGAGCAAGAGATTAGTGCAGGCTCATTAAATACGTCGGATTATCAGATGAATCGTGACAATGATGCAGATTACAAGACGGTAATTGATGAATTTGGTGAAGTATTAACACCAATTTATGGAGTTTTCTCTTTCTTCACCAATAGGATGAGTGCCTTTCTCCACAACTAGACATGCAGCAGGTATGTTTTGTATTTTTGTGTTTATTTAAGTCTTGTGTTTATTTATTTATTATTAGTTAACGGTAGCAGTTAAATATATTTATGCTTACCTGAAAAGCGGGGGCCTAACTAATTGATATTTCTAATTCAGAGACTTGTTAACGTGTTTTTCCTCTTACTGCAAATGTAGGTTTTAGATGAATTAAGTGATGTAACTGGAAGTAGCAAGAGACCCGTTCAAAACTGATTTTTTAGTTTGATTCGTTTGCTTGTTTGTTTTCTTGATAAAAAATAAATTCTTTTCTTTTTTCATTTTCTATTTTTTCTAGTTGAATTTTTTTCAGTCTGCTATAGACAGAGCTTCATAAGCTGGCAATTTATGTTTGGTTAATACTGTTCAGGAACATGAATTATTTGGGTTGGCATTTTTTTTGAGTGACTTTATTGCTTTATTTATTTTTGTGTGAAAGAATCTATTTGTTCTACCTGAAAAAAAATGATATCAAATATGAATTATTTGAAACAAAAGTGTATAGAGAAAGGAACCTGATAATGTTGGGCATCCACTTCCATGCGCGCCAATTTTTTCAGTCCCAGGAACACTATATATCTTGTACAGTATATAAATTCATACAAGTATCATGTATAAAAGTATATATTTAAGAAAAACAATATCTATTTATTAAAAAGATATATATACGAATACAAAAATAGTGTATTAGGGATTAAAAAAAGTATATGTAAGTACAAAAGAGTATCAGGACAAAAAAAAAATAATATTTATAGTACATAAAGTGCAAATATAGTTCAAAACACACAAATAGTATATATGACACAAATAAAGGACATAACATATGCAAAATAATATTATAAACATTCTTATACTCTTTTCAAAAATATTATCATAAAACAAAAAAATATTATTTCGTTTTTATCAAAAAACTTGTATTCATTCTATTATTTAGCATGATACTTCAGGTAAGTTTTTTTGTAAAGCTACAATTATTTTCTCTTTTCAAATGATATTATAATATTTTATTTATTAATAGTTATGAATAGTTACAACTATTATAAATTTAAAATGACGACTTAAATTATCGACATGATTTAAATATGGGGACATGGTAAATCACTCCCTTAGAACACTTGTAACACATTATGAGTTTTTTTATTCTTTTTTAGCGAAATCGTATACAAAACTGAAAAGTATATGAAATAAAAATAACAATATGGAAAATATATTTTTTGAAAACAGTTTATATAAATAAAACACATAAAACAATTACAATAGTAAACAGTATGTGAAAGCATAAAAATAATATACAAGAATAGAAAAAAAATATAGAAGAACAAAAAAAAATGTATATAATATATTATTAAAAATAATATATATAAATAGAAAATAATTTTACAAAAATATATATAACGCATAAAAAATAAATAAAAAGTCAACAACCGGTCAAAACTTGACCGTTGAGCATCAATTGATCATCTCTCTTTCTTCGGGCTAGGTCTAATCAATGGCCCATTCGTATTATCACAGTCTATCTATCTAACCGTTCCTAAATGAAAAGCAGCCTCCTGCATCGCTTATACCTCAATCAGAGAAATATGATCGTCGTTGTTCTAATCACCGGCGGACCGGCCGTCGTCGTATATTCAGGGAACCTCAAGTAGACAGTTCTGTACACTAAGTGGACGCATCTGATATTACTCTGTCCGGCCATAGAGACAATCAAATCGGGGGGAAACTCAGTTCGAGCAGATGAAGGATGTTATGGAAATCACGATTCATCCGCCTGGACATGCTGGTGGTGTAACGTTGTGCCTGATTTCATCTAGATCGTGTTATACAGCTCTAGATTTTGGCCTAATACATGAGAGCCCTGCTTGTATTGTAGGCAGTTTTTTTGCTGAATTAATGGTACATTCCAATTAAAAGCCCTAAGTAGTACCAAATCAAGTACAAAAAAAAAATAGAATATTCAACATTGGCAAGATTGACTCTTATTCAACTGCAATTTGGTTTATGTACATACAGTGTATGGATTATGCACTAACAAAAGGGCAGCTTTCAAACCTTGACTTCCACAAATGATGGTAACTTTAAATATTTCTTGTATTTGTTTTATTTATAACTTTTTTTGTCTCATAGTGCATTTTGGTTTCTTTGCAGGGTTCAATTTGGATAACAAACCCCTAATAAGCCTACTTGGAATCAGGTCAGAAACAGGGCCGGGTTCAGTTTCTGACTTGAGCGGAAATCCTTTGGCAACGATGGACAAGCCATCAGCTGCAGTAGTAAATCAGGGTAAATTATTGTATTTGTGCGCTTATTGTGTTTCAAACTTAATTGGTGCATCACAACAATACATTTTGGTTTGTTTACAGGGGGGTTTGAATCGATTAATGGAATTATGTCAGAAGCAGCTGGATTAATGGTTCCAGCTTCTAACAGAACTCTTTGAGCTACTGAAGTGGGGAAACATCAGGGTAATTTTTTATATATATCTTTGTATTTGCTTAGTTTGAAACTCTTTTTTCTGTCTCATAGTGTATGCTTTGGTTTCTTTACAGGATTTGAAATACATCAACCTGATCTGCTTTCTTCTGTTGATTTGAACGGAGCTCTTTTAGCAACCACAGCTCAAAATCAGGGTAAATTATTGTCATTCTGTGTTTATTTTGTTTCAAACTTAATCTATGTCTCAAAATGCATTTTGATTTGTTTACAGGGCTTGAATCGATTAATGGAATCAAGTCAGAAGCAGCTTCTTACTTGAGGGTAGGAGCTCTCTCTGCAACCATAGGCCAAAATCAAGCTGCTGCCGGAAATAATCAGGGTAAATTATAGTATTCTATATTTATTTCTTTTCAAACTTGTTTAGTGTCTCATAGCACATTTGCGTTTTTACAGGTTACAAATCTGAAGATGAGATGGACCTTTATCACAACAGTCCGTATAAGAGCTTGAGATGGATAGTGAATATCTTTGGTGTCTTGAGTTTATTTATTATTTATTTTTAATTATAGGTAGCTGATAAGAAAATTTATTTCTTCAGACTTATTAATATTTTCTTTCTTTTACTGCAGCTGCCAATGTAGCTTCTAGTTGATGAAATTGATGCTACTTGAAGTGAAACTCAACTATATTAAAAATTGATCTTTTAAATTCATTTATTTTCTTTCTTTTTTTTTTTTTGTTTCCTATTGATATTTTTTGGGTCTGCTATAGACAGAGTAACTTCTTGAGCTGGTTAAGTTTTGTTAAGGAAAAACGAATTATTCGGTTGATATGTTTTTAGTGATCAGAATAATTGAGATGCTTTATTGCTTATTTTTTGTATGTGAAAGACAATCTATTTATTATTCCATGCGTGTCAATTTTTTCATAGTCTCATGAACAGTAAATATCTTATACAGTTTAAACTAATACAAATAGCTTGGAGATGTGTCGAGCGATGTTAAATGAAAAGCGCGTTCCGACAAAATTCTGGGCCTATACGGTGAACACGGCGGTTTACTTGTTAAACCGGTGTCCCACAAAAGCGGTCAAAGATAAAACCCCATTTGAAGTGTGGTCGGGTGGAAGAAAGCCATCCGTGAATCACTTGCAAATTTTCGGATCCGTTTACTATGAGCATATCCCGAAAGAAATGAGACATAAACTTGAAGAAAAAGCCGAGAAATGTATTTTTATCGTTTATAGTTCTCAATCAAAGGGTTATAAACTATTTAGTCAAAAAAAGAAATAAAGCAATCACAAGTCGAGATGTGGTTTTTAATGAGAAAGAAAAGTGGGCATGGAAAGAAAATTGAGTTGAAAACATACCGATATTACCGGTACATGAAGAAGAAAACGGCGTAGAAGAAGCCGAAGATGAAAATAAAAAGAATGATGAAGAAGAGGAAATACCGCAATCTCCTCTGACTAAGGATGGGTCAAGTTCCTCTACGCCAAGTTCAACACAACCGGTAAAGAATCACATATTTAGAAATATAAATGATATTTATTTAAATTGCAACTTTTGCGTTGTCGAACCGGATTGTTTTGAGCAAGCGGTAAAAGAAGAGGTTTGGAGAAATGCGATGGAAGAAGAAATAAAAATGATTGAGAAAAATGAGACTTGGGAATTGGTTGAAACACAAAAAGAGAAGAGTGTAATCGGGTTAAATGGGATTTATAAAACAAAAACAAATCCAGATGGATCCGTTCAAAAATACAAGGTAAGATTAGTTGCGAAAGGATACGCACAAAAACCGGGTGCCGACTATCAAGAGATATTTGCACCGGTTGTGAGGCATGAAACTATTAGGTTATTGATTACCTTAGAGGCACAAAAAAGTTGGAAACTATATCAACTTGATGTAAAATTCGCTTTTCTAAATGGAGTATTAAAAGAAGAAGTGTATGTGGAACAACCGCAAGGGTTTGTGGTTGAAGGAAAAGAAGATAAGGTGTACAAATTGAAGAAAGCGTTGTATGGGTTGAAGCAAGCACCCCGTGTAAGGTATAGCAATATTTATGCGTACTTCACCGACAAAGGGTTCAAAAGAAGCCCGAGTGAGCCGACCCTCTACATCAAGAAATACAAAAATGGTATAATTGTCGTTTCTCTTTATGTTGATAATTTAATCGTTACCAGAAGTGATGAAGGAATTGTTCAAGAATTTAAGAATGAGATATTAAAAAAATACGAGATGAATGATTTGGGGTTACTTCATTATTTTTTGGGTATTGAAATTGATCAAAGCAAAGATGGCGTTTGTATTTCTCAAAAGAAGTATGCCCAAAGTATTCTCTCCAAATTCAAAATGGAGAATTGCAATCCGGTGACGACACCGTTATTGGTGGGTGAAAAATTGACAAAAGAAGATGGTAGGGGTGATGCTGATGAATCGATATATAGAAGCTTAGTTGGAAGCTTATTATATCTCGCCATTATAAGACCCGATATTATGTATGTGTCGGGTTTATTATCTCGGTTTATGAATCGACTGAGTAGATTTCATATGGGCGTAGCAAAGAAGGTGTTGCGCTATATTTTAGGAATGCAAGATTTCGGGCTCATGTACGAGAAAAAAAAAAGGAAATAGAATTGTTTGGATTTTGTGATAGTGATTGTGCCGATAGTGCGGATGATTTGAGAAGCACATCCGGTTATGCATTCACTATAGGATCAAGTATATTTTCGTGGGCTTCAATGAAGCAAGAGAGAGTGGTGCTAACCACCGTGGAAGCGGCGTATGTGTCGGCAAATGAAGCCGCACGATAAATTACTTGGTTGAGGAAGGTGTTAGAAGACATGGGGGAGAAACAAGTCAAAGCGACCGTTCTATTCTGTGATAACAATTCTGCGATAGCTATGTCAAAGGATTCCGTCTTCCATAACTGCACGAAGCATATCAAGCTCAACCATCGTTTTATATGAGAGGTTGTTGAAGATGATGAAGTTCTTATCAAGCATATCAAAACTGAAGATCAGTTGGCGAATATCTTCACGAAAGCACTTCCAAGTGAAAAATTTATTCGCTTCCGAGAATTAATGGGGATGAAGAGTAAAAGCATTAAGGGGTAGTATTAAAATTAATACTTTTATAAATTAATAAGTTCATTTAAATTAGTTTGTATTTTATATTATATTTGTAATAAGGTCCTTATCCCATAACATAATTAGGTGTTTTTGAAAAGATGTCATGTATGGGTGTAATGAAAGGGTGTTATGTAAATGTGTGATTGTAAAGGTGCAAGTAGGAGGTGCTTAAGAAACTATAAAAGAAAGAGTGGATGGGTAAAACAAACCGTATCACTCCATAACTCCCTATACCGAAATAATAATAAAAAAAAGATTTGTGAAAATTATTTTTGTCTCTTTCTCCCTCTCTCCTTGTTTTCGTCTTTTTTCTCTATCTAAATTTCGTTTCAGTGACCAAAAGTGGAACTCAATTCTCTTGAATTGATACACCTCTCCAAACACTTATTCAGTTAATCTCTTCATCAAACGAATAAATTGATCCAAATTTTCAACATACAAAAATAGTGTAGTAGGGATAAAAAAAAGTATATATAATTACAAAAGAGTATACATGGCACAAATACCTATATAAAACATTCTTATACAAAAAATTCTTATTTTAAAACATTATTATAAAATATTCTTATTTGTCATTCTTCACCTTCAGAACTCCTCTTTGCGTCTCCTCTCTTCTCATTACCTCTGCCACTCATAACCAATAGATCTACACCCCTCACACCAATGTATTTGTATTTTGCTCATCGCAATTAGTGTATTCGTCTTTTGCACCAACCTCTTCTATGATCCATGTTCATTGTATATTGATGGTAGTATTGTAACCAACACAATATATTGTTTTGAAAATACATGTGATTGTGTATGTGATGTCCTGAAAATAAACGGACTTGTACAATTAAGTCGAAAAAATACTGGAGATGATCATCAATGCAAAAATGGAGAGCAAATGATTAAGTTGTAACGGTCAAATGAAGGGTTCAAATGCACAGCAAGTTATAATTTAATGGCTGAGATTAAAGAGTTTGTTAGATAAAAAAAATTTGACCTTAAAATAGAACTCAATAATGTAATGGCTTAGATTCAGTCAGTTACAATTTAATGGCTCAGATTAAAATAGTGTTAGATCAATTTACATTCCAGTCTAAAAACAGGTTTGAGTGAATAATGTATAAATCGATCAGATTAGTAAAGATTTTACTTCAGCCAAATCTTCAGAATTATCACAAAAAACCAACAATTAAATCTTCTGTAACAGAAAATAAGAAATAGATTTTAAATCTTAATCTACAGATGCAAAAATAATCAGAGAGGTATTGAAGCTCAGTATTTAACGGAATCATAGTTCTGTTTACTATTTAATGGAATCATAGTTCTGTTTGAAAATCATTTACTGTTCTTGTATATATCATTATACTTTGTTTGGGATATTGCTAATCAACATGGAGGAATCACATTTGCCCAATTAATTTGCATTCATATCTTGTATTATACTGGATTCTTTCCCACATAGGCTATAGCCACTCAATCAAACACAATAAATACCAAATTGAATCAAATAAAAATTACTTTAACAATTTAACCTAAATTACATTTAACCCTTCCCTATATCACATACTAAACATACACACAGAAAAAAGAAAAGAAAAAAAGAATCCCTAAAATACCATCAATTCTTAAACAATGAAATACAGTTGTTCCTACACTCTTTCTCCTCTAATTCTTCTCGCCAATTGAATATCTTTCAGCATAATCGTAACTCTCTTCGCATGGATGGTGCAGAGATTGGTATTCCGACCAAATACGCTTCGGCCGCCTATTGAAGCGCCAGCACAGCATGAGACTGAAACCTCAAATCGGTCTTGAAATCTTGCACAATTTCCCTCACGAGTCGCTGGAACGGTAATTTCCTGATCAGCAGCTCCGTGCTCTTCTGATACTTTCTGATCTCACGCAACGCCACCGTACCGGGCCGGTACTGGTGCGGATTTCTTCACGCGGCCTGTCGTTGGGGCCGATTTCCTTGCCGCCTACACAGAAGAAAAAATCAAGAAAACGGCGAATTACAACAAGATAAAACCGAAAATAGATTAATTAAACTGCAATTCATCGAATTCAAAGAACAAAATTGAGAGAAAGGGAGGATTGAACGTTACCTTGGTTGCGAGGGGCTTTGCCGCCGGTCGATTTGCGAGCGGTTTGCTTCGTACGAGCCATCTTTGTTGTTAGCCGTGGAAGTAGGGTTAGGGTTTCGGTTTTTGATGGAATTAGGGATTTATTAACCTGCGTCCGAAGTGATTAGAAAATGATTAGACTCGATGGTTTTATAGTGGGGGAGATAAGAGGATAATTAGAGACGGTAATTTTCTGGTTTGATCGTGTTAATAGGACGGCTGTGATTAAAGAATGATTAGCTCCGAGTGCTGCGTTCTGATTAGTTGTCATGGTTCTCCACGGATTGATGACGTGGCATTCTTATTTGATATTTGGGGTCCAGAAGACCTTGTATAAAAATAACTTCCAATTAAGTTTGATGATTGATCAATGAGCAATAATTAAAGTTTACAACTTAATCACAAGACCTTTTTTGCAGTTATTTTTTAGCTGCATCTGGTTATTTCATATTAATTCGGCAATGGATATGTAAGAAAATAGTGTGCAAAGGGTAATTATAAGTTGGGTTTATTTACTATTTTGTAGCTTTTTATTAACTAGTTCTGGAATTTATACTGTTCAAAAAAATGTTGAATTTATATAATAATTGATTCATTATTAATTTATTGTCTACATTATTCAACAACTGAGTATATACTAATATTTATGAGGCATATATAAATGCAATGTTATGTTTAGGTTTCAAATTTAACTATCTCAGATTTTGTTTCATTCTTAATTGTTCTTATGCCCTCTTAAGTTTGTTATACTTTAGTGGGGGTTAGCAAGGAATATTATAATACAGAACTTTTAGACCTCATGGTTGTCAACTTAGAGTTGTACAAGTGAATTTGATTGATATATGTTTTGTTTTGTTTTATAAATTCTAGATGTTTAATTTTGAAAAATTATTACATGATGTGATATATTTTTCAATTTGGTGTTTTCAACAAAATCTTGAAACATGAGCCAACCTAGAAAAATGATTATTCTTTGCTAGCCATATAAATATATTTCTCAATTAGCAAAATAGTTATAGCAACATTAGAACATTTTCTTTAATACTTTATTCCTATATTTGATTAATGTATTGGTTGGTTATTTAAGATGTTATATGTTAGAGATTAGAAAGTAGAAAGTAGACAATAACAAAAAATTCCAATCAATTATTTTCTCTCTTCTTTATATCAAATTTTTCATGGTACCAGAGCGATATTACTAAAATTCCAACAATGTCAAAAGACGATACTACTAAACCAATGGAGAAAATCATCGCAACCACCATTGACGCGCATTCTCCTAACTACATCCACCCTTTCGATAACCCTGGGGCAATACTCGCCACACATAACCTCGTCGGCGATAATTATGGAACATGGAAACGCTCCATGACTATTGCTCTACGCAGTCCTACTGAACTTGTTAAGGCGTGGGAAAGGTGTAATCACATGATTTTCTCCTGACTAATCAACACTCTCTGTAAAGATCTCCAAGAATGTGTCATGTTCCTTGAGACGGCACAAGAGTTGTGGGATGAACTTAAGGAAAGATTTTCTCAAGGAAACGGCCCAAGTATCTTTGAAATGAAATGCGCAATCGGTCAAACACGTTAGGATCAATTGTCGGTCACTGCTTACTTCTCGAAATTAAAGCAAGCATGGGATGAGTATGAGTTGAGTTTCTATTCCACGGCCCCGATTTGTAGGCAGGACGCTTAAGAAAATCCAACATGCACGACAAACCGAGCACATCTACCAATTCTTAATGGGATTGAATGATGCGTTTGGGACTATACGCACGCAAATTATTTCCATGGAACCGCTGCCAAGTCTCTCAAAAGTCTACTCCCTTGTTCAACAAGAAGAAAAATACCTCGGTCTTCAAGCTTCTCATTCCTCAACTTCAAAACCAAGTTCAACCGCCTTCATTGCGAAGGGTTTCTCCCATAACCGACATAACAATACTCGTTCTACTAAGCCGCGCCAAACCTGCGACCATTGTGGCAAAGTAGGTCACACCAAAGCTCGATGTTTTGAGATTGTAGGCTATCCTGATGGTCACCCTAACTCCCTAAGCATAATATGCGGAAATTTGGGAATCAAAATTTGAGAGAGTACAAGAGTAAGAATGAAAGCATCATAAATTCAGACGATGTCAATGTTCAGGAGTTCACAGCAACATTAAGCTTAGATGAAAGCGGTCAGACACGCCGTGAATCGCCATTGCCTCCTCTCACTAGCCAACAATACCAACAACTTTTATCTCTCTCTTGAATTTCGATTCTCCTAATCCTGGAGCAAACTTTGCTGGTAAGGTCCCTCCACAAACTTCCTTAAATAAGCATTCTTCGTGGGTGATAGATTCGGGTGCCTCAGACCATTTTTCTAATGATTTCTCCTTTCTATCAAATGCACTCTCAACTAATGATAACAAACCTGTCTTTTTGCCAAATGGTTATAAAGTATTTGACTTAGAATCTAATAATATATTTGTTAGTCGTGATGTAATGTTTCGTGAAGATGAATTTCCTTTCGAGTCCAACATTGATAAGAGGAATTAAGAAATTATCAACCCTACAGTCGCTCAACCTATAGGAACTCTTTGTGATGAACCGACCACATTCCATGTACCAACAACACCACAAGAATTTGATATAACATCACCAACTTCTAATGAACCCACAAATGCCGAACTCCCCGAAACTGAACCCGTTAGACGCTCTAACCGTCCTAGTAGACAACCTATTAAATTTCAGGATTATGTTTGTACTATGGCTACCGTACGTACATTGACTCCTTTAGACTCCACAATGTCAGGTATCCCTCGTCCCTTGAGCTCTGTAATTTCTTATGATAATTTTTCCCCCTCATATCGAGCTTTCTTATCTTCAATTTCTTGCCACGAGGAACCTAAGTCTTATACACAGGCCGTTAAAGATCAAAAATGGAGGGAGGCAATGGAAGCAGAGCTTAATGCTTTGAAACTTAATAAGACATGGACTATGGAGTCATTGCCACATGGGAAGAAACCTATTGGTTACAAATGGGTTTTCAAGATCAAATACAAGTCTGATGATAGTATTGAACGGTACAAAACTCGTTTGGTTGCCAAGGGGTATACTCAGAAAGTAGGTCTCGATTATCATGAGACATTTGCACTGGTCGCGAAACTCACAACCGTTCGTTGTCTTCTCGCCATTGCCGCTGTCCATGAATGGAAATTGCATCAACTTGATGTAAATAATGCTTTCTTACATGGCGAACTTGATAAAGAAGTTTACATGGTGCCGCCGCTGCTCGAAACGGGAAGAACCTTGTTTGTCGCTTGAGAAAATCATTATATGATTTAAAGCAAGTTCACCGCTATAAACAATCCTTAGCGGATTACTCTCTTTTCACCAAATCACGAAATAACAAATTCACCGTAGTTCTCGTCTATGTAGATGACGTTATCGTGACAGGAGATGATGAATTTTCTATTAATTGGTTGAAGAAGTATTTGAACTCACTTTTTCATATTAAGGATTGGGTTGTTTGAAATATTTTCTCGGTATTGAAGTTGCAAGATCAACTGAGGGTATTTTTCTTAGCAAAAGAAAATATATCTTCGACATCCTCAAGGAAGTTGGCATGACAGAATGAAACCTTGCTTATTTCTAATGGAACAAAACCACCATCTAACACCGAATGAAGGAGAATTATTGCAAAATCCTGGAATATATAGGAGGCTTGTTGGTCGTTTGATTTATTTAACAATAATAAGACCTGATATAACATATTTCGTAAACCAACTCAGTCAATTTATGGAGAAACCTAGAAGCTCTCACTTGTTAGCAGCGCGTCGCATTTTGTGCTGCCTCAAAAGTTTGTCGGGGCATGGCATGCTACTTTCTAGTTCATCACCATTATCCATACGAGCATATTGTGACTCAGATTGGGCAAGTTGCCTGATGACGGATGGTCCACAACCGGTTACATTAGGCTACAGGGGACTAGTTCGATTTCATGGCGAACTAAGAAGCAAAGTGTAGTGTCGAGATCCTCTGCTAAAGTGGAATACTTGTAAGAATGTGAATTTGTCATTTTAATTCACAACTTAACAAAGATATTTATAAGTTCCCTAATTCATTCACAAAATGTATATGTGAAAATTGAGTTTAGGGTGTCGAACACAAGGAGACTGGGCTTATGTAAAACAGGTTCACAAAATCAATTTCAAGTGATAATCGTTTACTGCAATTCCAAGGTTACAATTTAAGGCAAAAAGAGTGTGATGAAGTTGTTTAAGAGAACATGAACAATTTAAAGAAAATAATAAAAGAAATAAAAATATTTTTTTGTTGATTTTGAAAGTTAATAAAAGGTAGGAAAATTACGACAAGTTGTATAACTTGTAAATTATTAACCACACAAGATAACAATTTTAATAATTCTAGAAGCAAGGCTTAACTAATTTCCTTCCAAAAATTAATCAATTAATAAATCAAGATTATGTTGAACTTAAAAACTTCCACTTTCAAGCTTTTACATAAACTCGATTTAAAACCTAATTTAATCACAAAAACCTCTTCCAAGTGTTCAAATGACCAAATAACTCCTAAACACATCACAATTTAAATCAAAACTAATCTTCTAATTAGAATTAATTTAATATTCAAATTTTTGAATCAAACATATTCTTCCAAATAATTCGACACAAGCATTATAAAGTGTTCAAGAATTAATCTTCTAAAATCACACAAAATTGTATAAATCAAACATAATATTTTATCACAAAATTACACAAAAAGTCTTTCCCTACACAAAACTACTCAAGCATGCACACACAAATAATATTCACACGCATACTTGACAAATTATTCATTCAACAAAAAGAGAGAAAAATTAACGAAAAGAAAAATAAATCAAATCACAAATGGATGGAGAGTCAAGCCAGATCTTCCTCTTGGTTGATTTGAATCTTCCTTCAAATCTCGCTCCTTCTAGAACAAGACAATCTTCTTGAAGCTTGGCACCTCTTTTGTCTCTACTCACCAAAAAGAAATTTTTTAGGGTTTTGGGACAACCTTATAGAAGATCATCCATGGAGAAAGAGCAAGAGGAAAAAGAAGAAAATGGTATTTACAATGGATTAGGGAAGAGAGAATGTTGTGTGAGAATGGTTGTAGAAGGGTTTATTTATAGAGGATTTTCCCTTGCAAAAGTTGGAAATAAGAGTTGTGAAACTAAAGAATTATTTAGGTCCGGTTTTGTCTTTAGGTAGTAATTTGTGAGATGCTTAACACCCTTTTTCCAATCTCAAAACATCGAGCTTTGGTGTGACCTACTTTGCCACAATGGTCGCTGGTTTGGCGCGGCTTAGTAGAACGAGTATTGTTATGTCGGTTATGGGAGAAACCCTTCGCAATGAAGGCGGTTGGTTCCATGGTTGTTAAAATCCCGATTCAACTCCTAAAATCTTACGATTCTACGACTTTGAGTTGAGAAAACGATTCGACTCCCACTTAAAATCTTATTTTGGTAGAATCCCGGTAAAATCTCGATTTAATATGTAGAATCTTGTAGAATTTCACTTTCATTACGATTTTATGATTCTACACCAAACTTGCAGTTTATGATACGTGATAGTCGTGAAATATAAATATAATGCAAAAAAATATTTTTAGACTCAAAATAACTTATTTAGGATACGCATATAACTACTAAAATAAAGATAACCTCTATATTTTGAACATTTTAATTAAAACCTAACAATAACAGTGGGTCATTTTGCCTTGGTCCCGTGAGTAATTAAGTATATTTTTGGATTTATGTTACAAACCAAATTATGTACAATATCTTAGTAATCAACATATAGCATATAAAATATTTATTATTAATTTTGAGTTTTAATATATTTGCTTCAACAATTTAGACATTTAACGTGTATATATATAGGAAAAATGAACCGAATGTCAAGTTTGTTATGAATTATTGAGAATAGAATGACTTTAAATTTGTTAGTGCACTAAATAATTTTATTTTCATTCCATGATTTATTACAGGTTGATTATTCTTACTACATGTTTGTTCAGTTATGAATATTGCTTTTTTAATTAATAGGCAACCTATAACTATTATTTACATTCCATGGTTTTGATCTTGTTCATCAATCTTTCATATTTCACAATCAAAATAATGAGCTTTATTATTTGATATTCATTTACTTACAAAATAGTTTCTTAGAACATTACTTTCTAGTCAATTTATATTTTCCGTAGAATCTTACGATTCAAATACGATTTTACGATCCGATTCGATTCCATCCCCTCCACAATTCAAGGTTGAATCCCGATTCTGACAACCTTGGTTGGTTCTGAAGTTGAGGAACGAGAAGCTTGAAGACCGAGGTATTTTTCTTCTTGTTGAACAAGGGAGTAGACTTTTGAGAGACTTGGCAGTGGTTCCATGGAAATAATTTGCGTGCGTATAGTCCCAAACGCATTATTCAATCCCATCAAGAATTGGTATATGTGCTCAGTTTGTCATTCACGTTGGATTTCCTTAAGCATCCCGCCTACAAATCGGGGCTGTGGAATAGAAACTCAACTCATCCCATGCTTGCTTTAATTTCGAGAAGTAAGCAGCGACCGACAATTGATCCTGACGTGTTTGTACGATTTCACATTTTATTTCATAGATACGTGGGCCGTTTCCTTGAGAAAATCTTTCTTTAAGTTCATCCCACAACTCTTGTGCCGTCTCAAGGAACATGACACTTTCTTGGAGATCTTTACAGAGAGCTTTGATTAGCCAGGAGAAAACCATGTGATTACACCTTTCCCACGTCTTAACAACTTCAGTAGGACTGCTTGGTTTTGGCAAAGTCCCGTCAACGAAAGAAAGTTTATTCTTTGCGCCTAGAGCAACAGTCATAGAGCGTTTCCAAGTTCCATAATTATCGCCGACAAGGTTATGTGTGACGAGTATTGCCCCAGGATTATCGGAAGGGTGAATGTAGTAAGGAAAATGTGCGTCAATGGTGGTTGCGATAATTTTCTCCATTGGTTTAGTAGTATCGTCTTTTGACATTGTTGGAATTTTAGTAATATCGCTTTGGTACCATAAAAAATTTGATATAAAGAAGAGAGAAAATAATTGATTGGAATTTTTTATTATTGTCTACTTTCTAATATCTGACATACAACATCTTAAATAACCAGTACATTAATCAAAGGAAAAATATTACGTGCCCCGGTATTACCCCTCATTTCTGCCCTATACGCAAAAGTGACATCATTAGTGGGAATTAGGTAAATAAATAGAGTAGGAATCCAAGTCATAATACCACATTGACCAGGAAAGATGTATCAAGAAATGAAATCCTGGATTACCACCCTGACAGCTGCCCTGTTCAATTCAATGCACCTGTCTCCTCTCTATCACATCTACTCACCTCTTTGCAATGCATCCTGTCCTCATAGATGCTAGTTTTTCCATCATTACACTACCAATGAATCTCTCTCCACGAATCAAATCCATGGTTCCATCTTTTCAGGCTGAATTTCGGTGGGAAATACATTCAAAATTTCAATACACTCCTAAAAAAAACAAGGCCCCGATCAATTTTCTATATACGAAACAAAGTTCGAAAGGATGGAGTTTACCAAGCTCGTGGGAGACGGCAAGGCTGTGCTCGCTGCCTTAGAAAGCTCCAATTAGGGGATCAGGTAACATCGCAGACTTCTAACTTCAATGACAATCGCAATACAATACTATTAACTTATTTACTTCAACCCTCAACCAACATTCACCCCACAGTTTTCCATCTGCTGCTGACACGACAACTTTACCAGCATCATCAACTGCACGATGGACTAACATCAACCATTCAGCATCTCCGCCTGCTCAATCGACAACATGCCCAGCCAATCCAGCTATCAGGTTTCAATTTCCCCCCTTTGAATAAATTCTGTTTTTCTACAGAGCCCACATTGTGCAATTAGGGTTAGTGTCAAGTACAATCTACTCAATTTTCATCCTACACTCAATTAGAATTCACACAGACACGTAACATTCAATTAGGCAACATTAAAACACACCATGCAGATCTTAGGTTTCAGTTTCATTCTCATTCATTTCAGGATTCACATTAGGATGTCTTGTCCTTTTTGTCACTATTTCCATTCTTATCAAATTTCTCACTCACATCTTTCTACAAGCAGCAACTCTTCCGATGAATCTGATTCTGATTTCGATGATGAATCCTGCACCGATCAGTCCGACGATGATGACTCCGATATCGAAGGTGGAACAGACCATGACCCCCACCCACGGAAACCCCTGAACATCCCTTTTCCAACAAGTACGTCTCCAAGTAAAAAATATATCCATTGGGAAAAATACTTTTGTATTATCTCGACCTACCTAACGTGTATAATTAATTATTCATGATACACAGGGTCGGTGACCTAAGACGGAAACATGCAAAACCAACCAAACGCAATAGCAAGATTGCAAAGGGCCTCTCAGACATAGACCCCATTATTGTTCCCCAACATGGAATGGTATTTACCTCACCTGATGAGGCATTCACTCTATACAAATTATACGCTGTTCGTATTGGTTTCGCCGTACAGAAACGTACAAGGCACAAGGTCGATGAAGTCACGTTCAGGAACACCTTCATTTGTAGTCGCGGACGTAAACCCAAATCTAAGCAAGGCGACAAGAAACTCCAAAAAATAATCGACCCCCCAGTCCCCCCTTACAGAACCCTCCGGTGCGACATTCACTCCACAAATTGCCAATGCCGTCTTGTTATTACCGACCTGATGCTGCAAGGCCATTGGGGGATTGACACCATCGAATTCACACATAACCACGATCTGACAGTAGAACACCATTCACAGAAGATGAATTGCTCCAGTGTGATGTTGATTACAAGTACAATGACACGACTAAATATGACTGGCGTGACTACGAATTGAACCACGTAGCAAAGGGAATCATACCTCCTTACATGCTAAGGGTTATATTCGCATGGAGAAAGGGATACATATTGCAGAATGAAGAACTCCTATTCAAGCGGGGCCCGTATGAGGTTAAGCGCTACGATGCGGACTGTCTACTCTATAACAGGGTCGCAAGCACGCAGGTAATAAATCACGTGAATTGTCAATACTTGAAATATTTAACTATTCTCACTTAAATTTTCATTCAATAAGGTTATCGATTCCCTGATGTACATCCTTCATTGCTTGAATCGCGAACCTGGTGCAAATTGGAGTTTTGTGCGATGCGCCCACACGGTAACCTAATCATCTTTCACAAAAAAATACTCATCAGATTTGTTCGCATTAAAACCTTTACTACCACCACTCATTTGTACAAACAGGACACCGTCCCTCACCTGACTCCCCTTAGGCTCCGCCTCCCTGAATTCAAGTCATACAGTAGTAAGGAAGAGATGTGCGGCTCCCGCTGGGTCTTCATACCTGTTGAGTCCTTGGGACATTGGTTTCTTGTCGTATTCGACTTTTACGACAAAGAAGTCAAGGTTTATAACTCCTTGCAAAACAGTGAACGCTTCAGCCTAACCGCCAATCACGTAACTCGACTTTGGAAACCATTCCTAAGACACGTGATGGGAAGGGATGATGTAATGTTGTGGCGGGCCCTCAACAAAAAAAGCCCACCTATCAAGAACCTGTCGATGTTGCCCTTTCTATTGTTAAGATAGTTCATTGTTTGGTTGTCAGACGCCCTGTGAACTTCATGGCAGACGCAATTAAGGGAGATCGTGGGCGGATCGTATACAACCTAATAGTGTTATCTTTCTTCCCCAGCGTCATACCGGCCTAACTATGGCGAAATTATGGTTAACATTAATTTTGTCAACCCATGGAATGCATATGCCATGTGTTTAAATTAGTTTAAGAAAACAAAACTTTCGTTGTTTGGGGTATGGATGTTAAATTCACACAAACCCTAGTTATCTCTATGTGTTATATCTTTTGACAGAACTTCATATCGTGACAACTGATGACGTTCTATTTATAAGGCAGATTGTCACCACTTGAAGTTGTATGAATGTTGTATTGACCTTCTTTTAATTAATGAATCTTTATTTATGTTTCTTTAAGTTAATATAGACATTTGTTTGTTTGTGCAGACTAGTGATACCCCCTTGAAATTTTTCCATTTATCTACCAGCTGACATTTATCATTGAGGATTGCTGGAAAAAAAAAAAAAATTCCATACATGTCCAACTTTTTGCTTCCATTGATGGAACTCCATTTTTCTTTTAAAAAAATGCACATAAGAAAACAAAACAAAAAATAATAATTACTACTTATGATTACTACATCATACTTCAAAACAGTAACTACAACATCCATTGCATTTTTTCTGGCTACTAATCTCGCATAGTTTTATAAAAAAATAATAATAACAGCAATGACAAAACGAAATACACTCATGTTACCAAACCATTAGAAAGGCGTACGAACAACATAAACATACAATACAAATAATGTCACGTAACAGGTAAACTCCCCCTTCATGCCAATAGACTCAAAAATTGGTGGGCTTGAACCAAACGATGCATACTAATTCAGACTCATACCACTCAAACATAACCGCTTCGCCCTTCTCCCTTCCCTGGCAAGGTCAAAAATCTCACCATAAGACAATCCGCATCCATTGTAGCTAAGCGCATCGTAACGAAGTATGTCCATCTCCAAGATAACGGAATTAACAACTTGCCTCCTATATAGTCCGTCAAAGATAAATCCCATATGTCGCGGTATATCCACAACGTCATGACAATCCACCATTATATCAAACGTTGAAAAATCCACCTTCGTCTTCTCGAGGTCGATCGCCGAAAGCCGTCCGAAATGACTAACAAGGCTCTCCGCGCTCTTCTTCGTATGGTGATGTTCAGGGATGTTCATAACCCTAAGCCACACCTAAAACCGAAAATAAACCAATAAACTATAATTCGTACATATGTTTTTTGCCACATTTATTCCAAAAAAATATACACACCTTCTTGACGTATCTGACCAACTCAGCGTCATTCCTTGGTTCCCACGCCTCGAACTTGCATATGCAGTCATCAAAATTGCCCGTCTCATGCTCTTGCAAGAAGAGGTTCCTCCTAAATCTCTCTAGAAATGTTATTAGATACATGTTGTGCCCCGCAAACAGATACCTAAATTCCCCAGCCACCGAGATTGTATGCCACCCGATAAATCCTATTATGTTTTCAACGGTGAATCCGCGTGGTGCAAGCCCTTGAATCACCGTGTAAACTGATCTTTCTAGTACCTCCTGCTTAACCCTAGACTCCTCCGATGATTCGACAAATACCGGACCACCCATTATTAGACTGCAAAATTTATCCATTAGACATTGGAACATCATAAAGCTAGCCCATTAAATAAAGGAGAAGTTATTGCATTCTGAACAAATAGAATAACGCTCACCCAGTGTTTAAATTAACTATTGTATCAAAAACCAACTAGCAATAAAAATTGGGATGTAGGAATTCGCTAAGTAAGCATGGCATGCAATTAATTAAAAATGGAAGCTTCAATTTTTGAAACCTTCGTGTATAAATCACAAAAAATTAGGAAAAAATTTGTGACTAAAATCGAACACAAGTTAGTACGATGCGATTAGCAGGTCGATTGGGATCCCGACGACATCCAGGCAGCCGAAACGGAGTGGGAATCGGCGATCCAGGTGCTACTCTTGACTTGAGCTTCCTGGTTTTCTTAACCTCAAATATTTTCTCTCATGCCAGGAAAATAAGAAGAGGAGTGTTGGGGGGGCATTTATTCATAATCAATTTTTGACGGCCTAATAATTTTTGCATTACAAATATATTCCCCCAATTTTGATTTCAAAATTCAAACTGATCCTACGGGGGCCAAATTGACACCTACATTTTCTAGGGGTTTCCTACATCTGTCAGGCCCATTTAATGGATGAAGATGTTTCCTTGTCGCCTGGTGTTTTTTAAGGGCGTGAATGTTTAACTCCCCACCCATCTCAATTATATAGGGCCCAAATTCTGCTAAATAATAGTTGGAATTTCAACCATTCAAGTCCAGCATGGAAATCCAAAAGAGCTTGATATAAAACCCCAAAAACCAGCCCAGCAGAGTGGGAATTCTTGGAAAAATCCACTACACACGTCATGCCTACGCACATGACGTTTTGGAGGGGAAATACAGGGGCACCCATATACACCCTCTTAATCAAACATAGGAACAAAGTATTAAAGAAAATGTTCTAATTGAGAAATATATTTATATGTTGTTATAGCTATTTTGCTAATTGAGAAATATATTATATGATCAGCAATAAATAATCATTTTTCTAGCTTGTCTCATGTTTCAAGATTTTGTTGAAGACACCAAATTGAAAAATATATCATATCATCTAATAATTTTTCAAAATTAAACATCTAGAATTTATAAAATAAAACAAAACATATATCAATCAAATTCACTTATATAACTCTAAGTCGACAACCATGAGGTCCACAAGTTCTGTATGATAATATTCCTTGCTAACCCCCACTAAAGTTTAACAAACTTAAGAGGGCATAAGAACAATTAAGAATGAAACAAAATCTGAGGTAGCTAAATTTGAAACTTAAACATAACATTGCATTTATATGTGCCTCATAAATATTAGTATATACTGAGTTGTTGAATAATGTAGACAATAAATTAATAATGAATCAATTATTATATAAATTCAACATTTTTTTGCACGGTATAAATTCCAGAATTAGTTAGTAAAAAGCTACAAAATAGTAAATAAACCCAACTTATAATTACCCTTTGCACACTATTTTCTTACATATCCATTGCCGAATTAATATGAAATAACCAGATGCAGCTAAAAAATAACTGCAAAAATGTCTTGTGATTAAGTTGTAAACTTTAATTATTGCTCAGCCTGTTGATCAAACTTAATTGGAAGTTATTTTTATACAAGGTCTTCTGGACCCCAAATATCAAATAAGAATGCCACGTCATCAATCCGTGGAGAACCATGACAACTAATCAGAACGCAGCACTCGGATTACCATCCTATTAACACGATCAAACCAGAAAATTACCATCTCTAATTAACTCTCTTATCTCCAGAACTATAAAACCATCGAGTCTAATCATTTTCTAATCACTTTGGACGCAGGTTAATAAATACTTAATTCCATCAAAAACCGAAACCCTAACCCTACTTCCACGGCTAACAACAAAGATGGCTCGTACGAAGCAAACCGCTCGCAAATCGACCGGCGGCAAAGCCCCTCGCAACCAAGGTAACGTTCAATCCTCCCTTTCTCTCAATTTTGTTCTTTGAATTCGATGAATTGCAGTTTAATTAATCTATTTTCGGTTTTATCTTGTTGTAATTCGCCGTTTTCTTGATTTTTTCTTCTGTGTAGGCGGCAAGGAAATCAGCCCCGACGACAGGCGGCATGAAGAAACCGCACCGGTACCGGCCTGGTACGGTGGCATTGCGTGAGATCAGAAAGTATCAGAAGAGCATGGAGCTGCTGATCAGGAAATTGCTGTTCCAGCGACTCGTGAGGGAAATTGCGCAAGATTTCAAGACCGATTTGAGGTTTCATTCGCACGCCGTGTTGGCGCTTCAAGAGGCGGCCGAGGCATATTTGGTCGGACTTTTTGAGGATACAAATCTCTGTGCGATCCATGTGAAAAGAGTTACGATCATGCCGAAAGATATTCAATTGGCGAGAAGAATTGGAGGAGAAAGAGCGTAGGAAAAACTGTATTTTAGGGTTTTTTTCCCTTTTTTCTGTGTGTATGTTTAGTAGGTGATTAGGGAAAGGGTTAAATGTAATTTAGGATAAATTGTTGAAATAATTTTTATATGATTTAATTTGGTATTTTTTGTGTTTAAATTTAATTGAATGGTTGTACCTAAGTTGCAAAGAATCCAATAGAATACAAGATATTAATGCATTTTAATTGAACAAATTGCTTCCTATATGTTGATTAACTGTAACTTATACCCAATCAAAGTATAATGATAGTGATACATAAGTACAGTAACATGATTTTCGAACATAACTATGGTTCCATTAAATCCTGGGATTCAATACCTCTAAATAAAGATTCAAAATCTGTTTCTTATTTTCTGTTGCAGAAGATTTAAATTAAATGGTTGGTTCTTTGTGATAAATCTGAAGATTTGGCTGACTTAAAATCTTTACTAATCTGATCAATTTACATTATTCACTCAGACCTGTTTTAAGATTGGAAAGTAAATTGATCTCACAAACCCTATTTTAGCCATTAAATTCTAACCGACTGAATCTAAACCGTACATTATTCAGTTCTATTTTAAGGTCAAAAGAAAATTTAATCTAGCCAACTCTTTTTATCTGAGAACATCATCTAAACCCTTCACTTGACCGTTACAACTTAATTATTTGCTCTCCATTTTGGTATATGATGATCATCTCCAGTAATTTAACTTCCTGGGTTGCAAGAAACCCAATCTTGAATGAAAAATGAGCCAATTTTCCAAGGGGGGAAGAAATAAGATTTGAATCTAAAAAAATAGAAATCAAATTTTATATTGTGAGGAAATCCAAATCTTATATCTTGATATTAAAAAAACTAATTTCGGGCTAACAACTTGAAATAAAATTTAATTTCTTGTAAATATTTTATACCTGATATATACTGAATGATGACAAGATAATATATACGTATTTTCAGGACAATATCTGTAAAAGCCCATGTATTTTCCGGACAACTTATATACAATTACATGTATTTTTTGTATTCGTATATATCTTTTTTATAAATATATATTGCTTTCTTAAATATACACTTTTTATTGAAGCTATTTGTATGAATTTATATAGTGTATAAGATATATACTGTTCTTGGGATTATGAAAAAAATTTGACACGCATGTAATAACAAATATAGAATATCTTTCACACAAAAAAATAAAACAATAAAGCATCTCATATCAACCGAAATAGTTCATGTTTCCTCAACAGTACCAACAAAACTTAACCAGCTCATGAAGCTACTCTGTCTATAGCAAACCCAAAAACTAGCAACAGGAAAAGAAAATAGAAAACGAAAGAAAATAAATGAATTTAAAAGATTTGGCATATTTGAAAATTCGAACTTTGTTAAGTTGTTTTTATATAATTGAATGAAAATGGTTTATATTGTTCTAACTATTTTTATTTGGTTTGATTTCACGGAACTAACCAGTTCAGATGTAATCCAATTCAAGAGTTTAAATTGGTTGGCTCTTTCTAATACTCACCTAAGGAACTTCAAAACAAAGGGCCAATAATAATTTACTTCGACTTAATGTATTGCCTGAAATAGCCTGGAAGCTGAATTTTGAGGTATGCGAACGGCAATGCAGTACATGGATATTAACTACACGAACAAATTTTGTTCCTTTTTCTCAGACAACCAAGAAGTGATCTCCATAATATCTCATGATTTACATTTTAATGATATTTTTTAAGTTTAAAATGGGCAAAACTCAGTAAGGGTAAGTCCTAGTTTGCACATTTTTTTTTAATCTCAAGTAGGCCCTGCTAAGCTACTTCATTAAATAAAATGAAACTTTGTTACATATGTCTTCATATTACAAACAATAGTTACAAGTGTCCTCATTAAGGCCCACTCAATGACATAGTGGAAGATTAAGTTAAGCTGCTTTCCACCGAGTAATACTGATCGTAATAATAGTCTATTAGAGAGATGGCATCATAGCCCAAAGGCCCAATAATTCTGATCGTAATAAAAATTCAAAGGCCTATTAATACTAATTGTGACCAAAATCTTGAATGCTGTAATAATTATTTTCATATATATATATATATATAAAAGGCCTGGACCCAAACAGCCCAAAAAAGAAATGAAAGAACGCCACCTCATCAATCCGTGGAGAACCATGACAACCAATCAAAACTCCACACTCAGATCCTGTACTGTTCTGTGTTTCTTCAAGTTAAATCACAGCCGTCCTCTTAACACGATCAAACCAGAAAATTACCATCTCTAATTAACTCTCTTATCTCCCCCATTATAAAACCATCGAGTCTAATCATTTTCTAATCACTTCGGACGCAGGTTAATAAATCCCTAATTCCATCGAAACCGAAACCCTAACCCTACTTCCACGACTAACAACTGAGATGGCTCGTACGAAGCAAACCGCTCGCAAATCCACCGGCGGCAAAGCCCCTCGCAAGCAACTCGCAACCAAGGTAACGTTCAATCCTCCATTTTCTCTCTATTTTGTTCTTTGAATTTGATGAATTGCAGTTTAATTAATCTAATTTCGGTTTTATCTTGTTGTAATTCGCCGTTTTCTTGAATTTTTTCTTTCTGTGTAGGCGGCGAGGAAATCGGCCCCAACAACAGGCGGCGTAAAGAAACCGCACCGGTACCGGCCTGGTACGGTGGCATTGCGTGAAATTAGGAAGTATCAGAAGAGCACGGAGCTGCTGATCAGGAAATTGCCGTTCCAGCGACTCGTGAGGGAAATTGCGCAAGATTTCAAGACCGATTTGAGGTTTCAGTCACACGCCGTGTTGGCGCTTCAAGAGGCGGCCGAGGCATATTTGGTCGGACTTTTTGAGGATACCAATCTCTGCGCCATCCATGCGAAGAGAGTTACGATTATGCCGAAAGATATTCAATTGGCGAGAAGAATTAGAGGAGAAAGAGCGTAGGATTAACTTATTTCATTGTTTAAGAATTGACGGTATTTTAGGGATTCCTTTTTTTTTTTTTTTTTTTTTTTTGTGTATGTTTAGTAGGTGATTAGGGAAAGGGTTAAATGTAATTTAGGATAAATTGTTGAAATAATTTTTATATGATTTAATTTGGTATTTTTTGTGTTTAAATTTAATTGAATGGTTGTACCTATGTTGCAAAGAATCCAATAGAATACAAGATATTAATGCATTTTAATTGAACAAATTGCTTCCTATATGTTGATTAACTGTAACTTATACCCAATCAAAGTATAATGATACATCAAAGTATAATGATACATAAGTACAGTAACGTGATTTTCGAACATAACTATGGTTCCATTAAATCCTGGGATTCAATACCTCTAAATAAAGATTCAAAATCTGTTTCTTATTTTCTGTTGCAGAAGATTTAAATTAAATGGTTGGTTCTTTGTGATAAATCTGAAGATTTGGCTGACGTAAAATCTTTACTAATCTGATCAATTTACATTATTCACTCGGACCTGTTTTGAGATTGGAAAGTAAATTGATCTCACAAACCCTATTTTAGCCATTAAATCAGACCTGTTTTGAGATTGGAAAAGTAAATTGATCTCACAAACCCTATTTTAGCCATTAAATTGTAACCGACTGAATCTAAACCGTACATTATTCAGTTCTATTTTAAGGTCAAAAGAAAATTAATTATTTGCTCTAAACCCTTCACTTGACCGTTACAAGTTAATTATTTGCTCTCCATTTTGGTATATGATGATCATCTATTTAACTTGACCATTACAATCTGAAACTGCAAAAAATGAGTCAATTTTCCAAGGGGGGAAGAAATAAGATTTGAATCTCAAAAAATAGAAATTAAATTTTATATTGTGAGGAAATCCAAAGCTTATATCTTGATATTAAGAAAACTAATTTCGGGTTAACAACTTGAAATAAAATTTAATTTCTTCTAAATATTTTATACCTGATATATACTGAATGATGACAAGATAATATATACGTATTTTCAGGACAATATATGTACAAGTCCATGTATTTTCCGGACAACTTATATACAATTGCATGTATTTTTTGTATTCGTATATATCTTTTTTATAAATATATATTGCTTTCTTAAATATATACTTTTTATCGAAGCTATTTGTATGAATTTATATAGTGTATAAGATATATACTGTTTTTTGGGATTATGAAAAAATTTGACACGCATATAATAACAAATATAGAATATTTGTGACATAAGAAATAAAGCAATAAAGCATCCCATATCAACCGAAATAGTCCATGTTTCCTTAACAGTAGCAACAAAACTTAACCAGCTCTTGAAGCTACTCTGTCTATAGCAGACCCAAAAACTAGGAAAAGGAAAAGAAATAGAAAAAGAAAGAAAATAAATGAATTTAAAAGATTAGTTTTTAATGTAGTTAAGTTTCACTTCAAGTAGCATCAGTTTCATCGACTAGAACCCACATTGGAAGCTGCAGTAAAAAGAAAAAGAAAATATTAATAAGTCTGAAGAAATAAATTTCCTTATCAACTACCTATAATTAAAAATAAATAATAAATAAACTCAAGACACAAAAGATGTTCACTATCCACAGAAAGTGTATATTGTATAATTCAGTTAGACAAAGTTGTATGTTATTCGTTTTGTCCCAATAGCGATCTCACATGAAGACTACGACAACATTAAAACTGTCCTCCGATGTATTCGCCGCTCTCTTTCCATTAAATACCTAGGCCTCCCCCTCACCATTAAAAAGCCGACAAAAGTGATGTTCCTTCCATTAATACAAAAGATGCAAACTAGACTAGCGTCTTGGAAAGATAAGATGTTAAGTCCGGGGGGGGGGTGCACCACTCTCGTAAAATCGGTGATTTCTATGCGATGCAAGTGTTTCTTTTACCGTCTTGGCTCATTAAACAAATGAACAAGATAATTAGATCTTTCTTTTGGAAAGGTGATGAAAATTACAAGGCTAGTGATTGCCTAGGAAGATGGAAGAAGTGTTGCCTCCCAAAAACACACGGAGGTTTAGGTATTTTAGATCTTCGCACTCAAAACATCTCATTGCTCCTGCGTTAGTTATGGAGACTAGATGATCCTACCAACTCTCTCTGGAAAGATATCATTACCTCTTTATACGGAGTTAATAATGCAAGAGACCTTTCTCTAATCACACAAAACTCATCCTCTTTCTTCATAAGAGACCTTCTGACCCTCCTTCTTATCTACTTCACCGCAACGACGCCATCACCTCATGGCATAATCTGGAGATGGGGAATGTCATCGACATACTCCTCGCAAATAGCCTACAAGCATCTCATCCATCCAGGAGTAATCATAGGTTGGCAGTCACATCTTTCGAAACTTAAGGCCCCAAGCAAGATAAAAATCTTTCTTTGGCTCGCCATTAATGTCAAGATCCTCACATTGGACAACCTTCAAAAACGAGGTTGGCCGTGCTCTCCGATCTGCGTCATGTGTCATAGAGCTCCGGAGACTGGCCCACATCTATTATCTTTCTGCCCTTATGCAGTGGGAATCTGGACCCACCTTTTAACACAATGCAATATGTACGATAACGCTGACAATTTTTCGACAAATGGAGAACAACTAGCTCGTTTCTGCCGACTCAAGAGCGCAAGAAATGGACCGCTACATGGGCCGCCGCCTGCTGGATGATCTGGACTGAACGTAACAAGAGGATTTTCACCGGCAAGAGCAGACCTCATCAACTTCTCGTGAAGGAAATCAACCACCACCGGGAGCTATGGCTGAAATTCTGCTAATAAGAGTTTGTAAGTTTTTAAACTCACATCTTGAAGTCTATCTTTATCTTTCAATCGTTGTAATCTTATTGAAGTTTGCACGTAGCAAACTTGATGTATGAACTGTTTTTTTATTTTTTTAATTTTAATGAAAATCGAAACGAGCGAGCACTCGTAGATATCCTCAAAAAGAAGAAAAAAAGTTGTATGTTATTTCTTGCATATAGACGAAAGTACATACCTGCTTGTGTAGTTGTGGAGATAGGCAGAAATCTTATCTTGTTAGTGAAGAAAGAAAAAAGTGGTGTGATCATTTCACCAATTTCATCCATAACAGTCTTGTAGTCTGCATCCATGTAATGATTCATCTTGTTGAACTCGACTTGTTTGGTCGTCTCGTTGGCTATCTCAGTTTCCAATTTGCACCCTGTAGACAAAACAAAATGTACTACGAGACAAAAAGAGTTTGATACAAAATGAATAAAGAGATAAAAATATACCCTGTTTGTCAATAGTTCCTGAAACTGCAGGGCCCTCATGTTCTGCCATATATAACAATGGTCTGTTGAGCTTGAGTTGTTCCAAGTCTGGTTTAGTCATTTCGGGCTCAGCTCGAGTCATGTTGATTGATGTGGATATCTCACTAACTGCTTCGACTTCTTCTTTCACGCTCTTATATGGATTGTCGTGACAAAGGTCCATCTCATTTTCAGATTTGTAACCTGTACACATACAAATGTGCTATGAGACACTAAACAAATATGAAATAAAACCAATATAGAAAAACTATAGATTACTCTGATTATTTCCGGCAGTAGCTTGCTTTTTGTTGATGGTTGCTGGGAGAGCTCCTCCGCTCAAGTCAGAAGCTGCTTCTGACTTGATTCCATTAATCGATTCAAACCCTGTAAACAAACCGAAATGCATTGTGAGACATAGATAAAGTTTGAAAAAAAATAAATATATAATGACAATAATTTACCCTGATTTTGAGCTGTGGTTGCTGAAAGAGCTCCGTTCAAATCAAAAGAAGAAAGCAGATCAGGTTGGCGTATTTCAAATCCTATAAAGAAACCAAAGCGTACACTATGAGACAGAAAAAAAGAGTTTCAAACAAAGCAAATACAAAGCTATATATAAACAATTACCATGTTCTTTCCCCACTTCAGTAGCTCGAAGAATTCTGTCAGGATGGAAAACAAACTTCCTATCAATTGGAGGACGACTAATCCTGATTAATGCGGTGCTCTCGGCTCTGCCGGTATACTTCATGTCCGTCTTTAAGTTGCCTGTTTGTCTTACCAAAAAAAATAGACAGTATGAGAAGAAACTTCCTATGGCAAGGTCATAGAGACAACCAGTCTGGAAATCAACTCGTATCTTGGAAAGCAGTATGCAAACCAAAAGATCAAGGTGGCCTCGAGATCAAAAACATTAAAGATTTCAATGATGCACCGCTACTGAAATGGCTATGGAAGTTCCATAAGGACGGCCGGACAGACTGGATGGCGCTCATTAGACAATCCACATGACTGCAGTACGTAACAGAAGATCAACGTGCGCTTGCAAATGCCTCAAGCTTTTGGAAAAACTTGCATCAAACCTCTGGACGTCTTCAGGGCCTCCACGAAATTTGCACTATAGAGCGGAACTTCCATCGACTTTTGGATTCGCACAGGATCAGAATGGATTAGTACAGTCATTCTTCCAAAATAACCAGTGGGACCTAAAACTCAGACCCAATCTGAGTCATTGGGCACAACAAGAACTGCTACATCTAAGACAATACCTAACCGACTATATACCCAATAATGGGACAGACGGGGCATCTTGGAAATGGAAGACAAATGGAATTTTCACTGTCAAAAGTGCCTACAATTTCTTCAATAGAAAGGAACACATTTGGAAAATATAGGCCCCCTTACATATCAAAATATTTGGATGGCTAACCATTCGAAATAAAATCCATACAACAGATAACCTACAAAAAGGGAGGATGGCCATCCCAAATAGGTGCTGCCTATGCTACACGGATGCAGAAAGTGTTGACCACTTGTTCTCCCAATGTACCTTCTGGCATCAGGTTTGGGTCCTCACGACACACTGCTTCAAGCAAATCGAACAATGGACATTTCATGCCATCTTAGAAAAACTCAGATCACCGACTACCTCCACGGAAGAAACATCAATAGCACTAGCATACCGCTTCTGGGCATGGAAAGAATGTTGTAACAGAATAATCAGAGGAGAATCATTACCACCAAATTTACTAACACGAAGAATCATTGATGAAATCAACATTTGGGAACAAGCATTCACAATGGAAATGGACGAGTAATTGAAAGCAGGGAAGAAACCTCCTCAACCCCGCTGATCAGTCTCTCCTGATCTTCTTTTTTATGTTCTCTTTAGTTTTCTTTTCTTAACTACTTGTTTTGTACATAAACTCTGTTTTAATATAATTGGAAGTAGGACGTTGAGCCTAAGCCTTTTCATCAAAAAAGATTTTTTTTTTAAACTTAAAATGTCATAAGAACAAGTAAGAAATCTGAGGTAATTATATTTGAAACCTGAACATAACATTGCATGTATATGCTTCATAAATTTTAGTATATCCTTAGTTATTAAATAATGCAACAATAAATTAATTAAATATAAATTCAACCATTTTTTGAACGGTAAAAATTCCACGATTAGTTAATAAAAAACTACAAAATAGTAAAATAAACCAACTTATAATTGCCCTTTGCACACTATTTTCTTACATATCCATAATAATGACCAAATTAATATGAAATAACTAGATGCAGCAACAAAAAAAAATAAACCAATAACCCAAATAATTTATGTTTCCTTAACAATACTAATTGGCCTTAAATAGCCAGATCATGAAGCAATTCTGTCTATAGCAGAATGAAAAAAACTATCGAAAGGAAAAAAAGATTAGGAAAAGAAACAAAACAAACGAAATTAAAAGATCAGATTTGAACAGGTAGAGTAGTACTTGCAGTTGCATCAGTTTATTCACCTACAACCTACATTTGCAGTAAAAGGTAAAAAAGATTAACAAGTCAGGTGCCCCTACCAGTAAGCAAAATTATCTTTATCTGCTACCTTTAATTAATAATAAACAAATAAATAAACTCAAGATTTCAAATAAAACAAAAAGCAAAGAGCAAACCTGCTGCATGTCTAGTTGGGAGATAGGCGGTGATCTTGTTTGTGAATGAAGAAAAAACTCCATAAATTGGTGCTAATACTTCACCAAATTCATCAATTACAGTCTTGTACTGTGCATCATTGTCACGATTCATCTGATAATCCGAAGCATTTAACGAGCCTGCACTAATCTCGTGTTTCATTATATTTAACAGTTGTTTGTTGAGCTCAACTTGTTCCAAGTCTAGTTCGGTCATTTCGGGTTCAGCTGGAGTCAGGGTCGAGTCAAGTCCAAATGGGGCCAATTTAGTTATACTTTTATTGACTGGTGTGGATATCACATTGACTCCTTTGACTTCTTCTTTCACGCTCTTATATGGATTGTCGTGACAAAGGTCCATCTCATTTTCAGATTTGTAACCTGTACACATACAAATGTGCTATGAGACACTAAACAAATATGAAATAAAACCAATATAGAAAAACTATAGATTACTCTGATTATTTCCGGCAGTAGCTTGCTTTTTGTTGATGGTTGCTGGGAGAGCTCCTCCGCTCAAGTCAGAAGCTGCTTCTGACTTGATTCCATTAATCGATTCAAACCCTGTAAACAAACCGAAATGCATTGTGAGACATAGATAAAGTTCGAAAAAAAATAAATATATAATGACAATAATTTACCCTGATTTTGAGCTGTGGTTGCTGAAAGAGCTCCGTTCATATCAAAAGAAGAAAGCAGATCAGGTTGGCGTATTTCAAATCCTGTAAAGAAACCAAATCATACACTATGAGACAGAAAAAAAGAGTTTCAAACTAAGCAAATACAAAGATATCTATAAACAATTACCCTGATCTTTCCCCACTTCAGTAGCTCGAAGAATTCTGTCAGAAGCTGGATTCATTAAACCTGCTGCTTCAGACATGCTTCCATTAATTGATTCAATTTCTAGCGTCCCTGTAAGCAAACCAATATGTATTAAGAGATATGAATTAAGTTTGAAACAAAATAAGCACAGAAATACAATAAATTTACCCTGATTTTCTACTGCAGTTGCTGGATTGTCCATCGTTGCCGAAGGATTTCCGCTCAAGTCAGAAACTGAACCCAGTCCAGTTTCTGAACTGATTCCAAGTAGGCTTATTTGGGGTTTATTATCCATTTGGAACCCTGTAAATAAATCAAAATGTTCTATGAGACAAAAAAAAAAAAATTCTAAACAAAACAAATACAAGAAATATATAAAAAAAGTACCATCATTTGTAGAAGTCAAGGCAACAGGCTTGTTGAGCTCAACTGGTGCCGAGTCAGGCTTGAGAGCTGACCTTTTGTTATTAACCAATCCATACACTGTATGTAGAAAAACCAAATTGCAGTTGAATAAGAGTCAAGTTTTAAAACATAATAAAAGGCCACAACAGAAGAATATAAAATTTTACCATTAGTGTTGACCGCTTGAGCTGCAGTCAACTTCATAAGGTCAGCTGGTGCCAAGTTGGGTCCAGTTAGGGTTTGAACCTGAACCCATTCAGTAAGAGCGGCTCCAGTTTCGCCCGGATTTGCAACCGTATCATTTGCTGCGTCATAATAAACCTGTGATTTAACACGAACAAAAGCAGTGTCATGATGAAATCATACTTCCTTTGATAAATTAGTGTAAGAGTGTACTAAAGGAGAGAAAAACTGATAAAAAGGAAGTTTATTATTTCTTTCTTTGTTACATAAGGCTTGTATAATGAGAAAACTGACCGAGTGCAGCATTTCAGGTCCCTCTCCAACATTCAGCACAATTCCCCTTTTGCATTCTAACTCCTCAGCTTTCGCTTGCAACTGTGTTTTCATTTCACATATTAAAACATACAAACAAACAGAAATAACTCTTAGCATCACGCCTCTAATATTTTTGTAGATTATATAATTTAATTATTTAAGTACAAACTTTTTATGTAAAGCGTACCATTGCACCAGATTTTATTGGCCCGATAATCTCTGACATCATCCTTCCGTCAAGCTCCTCCAGATGGCCCTGCACAAACATTAAGAAAAAAGATATACAAATTTTGAAAAAAACAGTTCCAAGTGGAAAAGATAAATTAATCGCGTAAATAAAAAAGAAAAAAAGAAAAATGGGACCTTCTTATCAAGCAGAAACCTATTAGAGCCTGCATTAGAGACTCGACTCATCAAACTCAAAAGAATGTAGAAACTCGTTCTGTTACAATAAATTGTAAATTCATCCGGAAAGGATGGTTTAAGCGACATCAACTCCATGAGAGCCTGAATTTCCCTCTGCAAAAACCAGCCAAACAAACAAAAACTAAGGTTTATTTCTTGCATTCTGTTCATACGTACTGTATGAATTAGACGGAAAATAAAGTATTATGGAGTACGAAAATAAAAGCGAATAAAGTATATCTGTATTACCCCCTCATATATCAAGATCACAGAAAGGCCACCTTCTTGCTTTCCATGATGACCAGCTCTTCCATCAATCTGTTTAATTCAAACAAAAAACTGATCAATAAACCAATGTACATGAATAAGGAAATTATCTAAGAAATCAATTAGCTCAGTTTATTAATGTTTGTACCTGTAGAATGCACTCTCCAGGTCCAAAGTAATTTCCCTCCCATTTCTTAACTGATGTCATTAATACAGTTTGACTTTGAGGGGTACTTGCATAACGTTTATAATTATTGGTGCCATTGGTCTCATTGAACTCGAGAAAATATGAATCAGAAGAACAGTTGAAGTCATAATTGTAGTAATTGATGAACTTGATAGGCATCAGCTCTGCTAACGTGGATCCATTCATGTCCTTTTCTAACTTCAGATGAAATGCTGAAATTCAGAAAGAAGATTTATATGTAACATTAGTTCATACTATCTATCATATGGGAGGCAAGAGCAAACACAAAATGATTAAATAATAGAAGAATGTGCTAAAGGAAAGGAATAAACTACTTACTTTCGAGCATGCCGTTGAGTAAATCGGTGCCGACTTCGAGTATATCAGGAAATGCAAGATTGCAGATTGGTGGTTGACTGACAAATTTCTCTGTGATCTCTTTGTATTCTTTGCAAAGTGTAACATCATCAGTGTGAGTTTGTTCTGTAACTTCCGATGATTCTGGAACTTCATCATCTCCAGATGCGGCGACTGGAACTGCAGCAACGGCATCTTCAGAGGTAATAACTACCGTATCACCAACAACTGCATCTCCGATTTCAGGGAATCCGGAAATTGGATCTTCCGATTCTGGAACTAACGCATCTCCAGATGCTGTAACTGGAACTGGATCTTCTGATTCTGGAACTAACGCATCTCTAGATGCCGTAACTGGAACTGGATCTTCCGATTCTGGAACTAATGCATCTCCAGATGCTGTAACTGGATCTTCTGATTCTAGAACTAATACATCTCTAGATGCCATAACTTCATCATCTCCAGATTCGGGAACCGGAACTGCATCAGATCCATTTATAAATTCGGGCATTGCATTTTGAGGACGAAAAGTTGCAGCTCCAAATTCGGGAACTGCAAAAATGTTGCAAAAAATTGGCTGAAAGTTTTCGACCAAAAAGTACCATTTCCACAAATGAATTGAAAAAACAAGAAAAACAATTAAAAACTAATGGTAGTTAAAAAACAAAAAAAATACTTTAACAAACTCAAAAAGCACTATTTCAAATAAACAGAATAATTAAGAAAAAAATACTATTACATTACAAATGAAATATACTACTATAAACGCTAAATTTCAATAAACAACAAAAAGAGAAAACTAAAAAAGAGATCCATGAACATTTTAAAAGAAAATACCTTGAGGAGAAGTCTCTGATGGCTTGCAATTGCCTCTCACATCTTCAGCTCCACATTTTACGGCAGACTGCCTTCTTTTCTGAATATTCGGTTCTTCATTGTCATCCGCTTAAAATTAAGAAAAAAAATGGTAAACACAATCAAAGTTAACAACAGATTATAAGAAAGAAGTACAAGGAAGAAAAAATAAAAAAAAAATTATTTACATTTACCTGTACGGATGCATGGAAAGCATTTTTTTATCTTGTTCTTAATTCTCTTAATAAAATTTTTGGGGCGCTTCATCTTTCTCTCTCTCAATCTCTCTATCTTTCTCTTTCTCAATCTCTCAATCTCTCTTTCTCTCTCTCTCTCTATCTCCTATCTCTATATATCTGTTTCCCCTCCCCTCTCAATTTTTTTGTTTTTCTGTTAAGATTAAAAATAAACTATATTTAGACTATAGGACTACAAATGTCTATATTAAGATTTCTGAAGTGGTTTGACACCACGAATATATTTAGATTGCCAAGCTGTATCTTGTAATAATTCATTTAATCTTGTCAACTACAGAATAAATGGCATAATTCAAGAAAGTCTAAATTGTACTAATAACCCTCAATTGTGCAATTTAACTATGAAACTATGAAAAATCAAAACATGTAACATAAATATTCATAAAATCATGTCACATTATCAGGATAATGAAAGGGTGGAGAATACAATGGCAACGATCACATTTGGTTGATTGTGGTACAAATCAGGTTTAGAAATGGGTGAGATGATTTGGTTTGGGAGGGAAGAGGAGCCGGGACGAGAGAAGCGGGCAGCAGCTTTGCATTCGGAAACCGTTGGATTGGATGCAAAGCTAATGGACTGCTGATTAGGCCCAAGAAATTAAGAGAAATGATTAAATGATGTGATGCTTATGCATCCTCAAGCTTACATTAAAAAAATGATGTGAAGCACAAGTTAATTGATTTGGAAACTAACTGTTTAATGGTAATTTTGATATTTTACACCGATTCTATTATTTATTTATTATTTTTTTGCAATGAATTCAATATCAATTAAATCAATTTAAAATTCCATATAAAGCACGTCAATAATTAAAGTCATCATTTCAATAAAAATATAAAAAAAAACTAGTATAGTATCATTTGAAAAGAGAAGAACTGAAATATAAATAAGAAGAGAATAGATTAATTAGTCCCCTATTTGTAAATCTTAATAAGAGGATTAAAAGAGATTAAGAAGAAGATTTGATTTTGATTTTAGTTTTTGTTAATTGTGCTTTACAATACTCTGCTATATATATAAGCAGGAATTTGCAATTAATTAAAATTAAAAATAAAATCTAATAGATAAGAAAAACCAACTCATTTAAACAGAGCCGTTGATCTATAACAAGTATCACTTAGACCGTTTGATCATAACAGAAACATGTGAGTAGTGGATAGAGTGGTCTTCACATGACTAGTGGATAGAATATATAACACTTTGAATTCTGAGGCCCAATGCACTTAAGCCCAACTATTATCTACTTAATATTCTAATTTCTTCAGATAAGGAAAACCTTCATTATCTTCTCGAACAGCCCCCCGCAAGGTCAACTGTTGATTTTGTTGACGTTGAGCTTGAATCGAAGACTTGAGAATTGTTTAACAGCCAATCCTTTTGTGAGAATATCAGCTAATTGATCTGTAGAACTCACAAATCGAACAATCAACTCTTTTGCAGTAACTCTCTCACGAACAAAAATGATAATCAATTTCAATGTGTTTCGTTCGTGCATGGAAAATTGGGTTTGATGCAAGGTAAGTAGCACCTAAATTATCACAGTATAGGATCGGTGGGCCTGATTGAGGAATGTGGAGTTCGTACATCATGTACTATAAATTGCTTCAGAAGTTGCTAAAGCTTCCGTAGAAGATCTTGTATTCAGCTTCCGTAGAAGATCGAGCGATTGTTGGTTGTTTTTTTTGAAGAACATGAAATTAAATTACGACCCAAGAACACGCAGAAGCCAGTTGTTGATCGTCGATCATTGGGACAACCAGCCCAATCCGCATCAGAGTATATGCGAAGAGAGAAATCAACAGTTTTTTGAATGAGAAGACCATGATTAATGGTTCCTTTTAAATAGCGAATGATGCGTTTAACTAACGCCCAATGAGAATCTCTTGGTGAATGCATAAATAGACTCGCTTTGTTGACAACATAGCTTATATCTGGGCGGCTTAAGGTTGCATATTGTAGGCCACCAACGATACTATGATATAATTCAGGTGAATCTATTGGATTACCAGAGAGTTTTGAGAGTTGTTTGTCACTAGCCACTGGACTTGAGATAGGTGAATCTATATTATCGAGTCAACATGTGAAGCCCATCATTTTGGGCGACAGAAGGAGACGAAGGATGATGTTGGGGAGATGATGGATGATAGAGCCATTTCGACAATTCAATTTTATTTAAGCAACTCGATTCTTGAAGAAATTTTCATGAAGGCTACATCAGTTGGCGCATGGAAGAAGTTAGAAGACATCTACATGGAGAAATTAGTTACCAACTGGTTATATTTGAAGCGGCAATTCCACTCTTTGAAGATGACAGAAGGAATCACTTACCGTCGAGGATGTCAAGAGCAACTTACTAGTCAAGTCTGGGATCGACTATGACATGTCCATGGCCGAGAGTAATCATCAAAAAGCTGGGTTGTTTATGGAGAGGGGGAGACGCAAGGAGAGAAATTTAAGTTTAGAGAAGAGTCATTCGCAGTTCAAGTATAAGAACCTGGCGTGCAACTATTGAAGGAAGACGGAATACATTAAGGCCGACTGTTATAAGCTCAAAGAGAAGCAGGAGGCGGATAACGGTGTTCTATCGGAAGAAGCTTACGAGGCTAAATCCGGTAAGGTTGAGGTACTTTTTGTTGGGAAATTCATATCCATGTACGTTACATGTGCAGCGAAACCTATGGATTTAACTCCCCCTATGATCTACGTTAAGGGAATAAAAGTACGAGATTAACTATTAAAATTTATACCTCGGCTCTTCCTGATCCACGAGACGAAGAACGGACGTAGGTCTGAACTTTTCTTGACTTGCAACCTTCTCCTTCCTGAAGCTCGACTCTGCGAACCTCCTGCTTCTCCTAGGGATGAAGATCGATCGCTCGTAAGTTCTCAAGTTAGAAAACCTCTACTCGTATCCACGCGAACTTCAGGCGCACGGAATAACCGGACTCGGCTAGACGAGTCCGGAAATACTTTCCGAAAATCTCTCAAAACTTTCTCTCTATTTTCTGTGTAATAGACGGCCTCTAAGGCTTCTGAATTGTATATAGAATAGAGAGACTCTGTCATTCTATTTATATTAGAGAGAGAGGCGAGCGATAGCTCAGTTACCATAACTAAAAATCCTAATCTGCGCCTATATCATCTCCAACGGAATAAGAATTTTCATAACGGAATACTTGGCAGCTAAGGTTATTACAGTTTCCATATCTATTCCGTTGGAAACGGAACTATTCTGTTTCCAACAGAATGATACTATTTTGTTCAATCAATTATCCAATAATTGAATATTTCGTTCACCAATTTATACATCATATTTATAACTATTTTAAGGCATATTCATCCCGTACGAATGGAGTTCATTGTGTGACCGTGTAGGTTCCATTTAACACTGGCAACGATCTTCTAAAGATCGTCAGTCATGAGTAACCTCTAGACTGATGTCATGACTACCCATGTTAAATGAAATGATCAGCGATCATAAACCTATATGAATTTGCTTATTCCTTTTGTTCTACGATATATGTCCTGATCACAAGGCATGGAAGTATATCATCCTTGAGTTTGATCAAAGTTTCTTTCCTGATCGAGAATTAGACTGAGTAAATACAAAATGATATTAACAACACATGCTAATCCATTTTGAGCATGTCCATGTATTTCCTTCAGTCCTAGTTCATCAGGAGGCCCGGAGATATCTCCCTCATGATGAGAGGAACAAATCCCATCTTGGTCACTCACATTCTTCGTCATGATTCAATGAATACCTAATGATGACCCTAATGATCATCCCATTACGAATGATGTAGGATCATATTAAAGTATGCAGTTCCACATACAGGTTTCAATGGTGACCTCAGGTCGTAGGAATAAGCACACTATTCATATGAGAATCACTAATGACATATACCATGTATATTCTCATAGTATGGTCAGTCCAGTACGTGTTCTCTAACACGTACCTATATTCCAGACTTGGCATCTCTATATCCATGATCAGCAGAACATGATCATCCGGCCTGCGAATATACTAGTGTGGACATGTAGCTTCTTATCTGAAGTATGTTTATCTCTATAAACATCCTACATATCACTAGGGACAGTTTAGAATGTCATTCGTTGGTTCACAGTTCTACTATCAGAATCACGTATTCTGATGACGTGAACCCGAAGTGTCATTCTTGGTTGATATAAGATTTACATTCACAATCCATACATACATATATATAAGAAACAACTTTTATTGAATAAATAATAATGTCTTAATACATTATCCATTTTCTAGCACAAATACATTTGGCTTAGGGCACTAATCCTACACTTTTTGTGGCTAATGGGAATGAGAGAGTGGAGAAGAATTGGGTGGGTTCGGATAATTCAAATCAGATGATCCCGAAACGAGAGTGGTTCACCACATATGAGGGGTCTAGTGGAGATGTTATTTTGGGAGATGATCATCTATGTTGTGTTGCCGGTGTTGGCACGCTTGAGATCAAGATGCAGGACGGGTTGTCCATTTGATCAAGATGCAGGACGAGGTTGTCCATGTGATCAAGATGCAGGAACGGGTTGTCCATTTGATCCCATTAGGCATTCTCGGAGATATCAGTTGCAAGTTCCGATGTGAAGGTGGAGTCCTCAAGATATCTAGATGGGCTTTTACATTGATGAAGGGTAGAATGACCAGTGTGTTTTATATTCTAGAAGTCCATAGTACCGAAAAGCTATTTCGGGAAGTTGGCGCAGTTTTAGGCTCGTGTGTGCCTTCTCTGCCTCAGTTAGAAGGTCAGAGTTTATGATTGGATGCGGGGTGATAATTTTGAGTACGAGGGATTTACTGTATGGCCAGAATACCTGTGTGTTATATATTCTGGAAGTTCAAAGTACCGGAAAGTTGTTTTGGGAAGTTAGCACAGTTTTAGGCTCGTTCGTTGTCGCCTTCTCTGCCTCAGTTAGAACGTCAAGGTTTATGATTGGATGCGGAGTGATAGTTTTGAGCACGAGGAATCTACTGCGTGGCCAGAATAGCAGAAAGCATGAGTTTTGTGCAGATTTTGTTTGTGGCAAACGAAGGAGACTCAGTTTTATTACAGCCGTTCATCGCACGAAGAAAATTTTGGACGATATCTATTTGGATTTGTGGGGATAAATTTGTGATTCTTTTATAAGGATTGTTCAGCACTACATGGTTGTTCACTCTCGACAACATAATGGGTGGCTGATCGGAAACTACTCGAGAAGGCTTGGTGCGTGTAATTGGGGCGAACTCAGGCGAGGAGTTTTGGATAGAAACCATTTTAATACTGCTTGGTAGTATTTGGATATCCCGTTTATGCACAGGTCGTTAAATGGATACTCGAGTATGAGGAAAAGAAATGTATTCTTCTTAGGATATGCTTCAGGTGTGAAGGAATATCATTTGTAGTGTCCGGTTGCGGAACTACTTGTTTTGAGAGATGTGGCTTTTGATCCGGTTATGTTAGAGGTAAAGGAGCGATTGTCTGATTCGGCTTTTGAGGATGGTGAGACGATCACGAAGAAGGTGGAGTTTGCTATTCCCGATCAACAAGGTGAAGTTACTCAACGTAACTTGGAGCATTATGTTGACTCTAACTTTGGCAATGGTGTATCGATTAAGGAGAGTCAAGAAGGGCAACGGCCTTATGTTTTGGTAAGGGATATTTCGATTTTGTGTTTTGTTTGGCAATGACCAATGAATCCGTGTTTGGCGAGTTCTCAATTCGCAAGGAGGTGGTAGCCTCATGTGGAGCGGCAAAGTGAATTGCTGCATTAAGGTGGAACTCGTTTTGGATATATTGTTATTGCGACTGGGTATCATGAGTGAGATTTTGAGTCAAGGTGGAGATTGTTATATATGACTCTAAATATCTCAATAATCTATTTCCTATTTGGTAATATTATTTAGTGGAGGATTAGGTTATGAAAATAAATATTTGGGAAATATTTAGACAATGGAAGGAGGTGGGTTATTTCCATCATTGTATTGTATTTTAGGTAATTGTATCTTTAATTTAGGCAATGTATTTGTAATTGTATCCCAATTCTTACAATGTAGTCTCTAAATTGATTATACGATTTCTCTCTTCTTCTCTATTTATTTTTCTTATGAGTTCTCTTACTGTACATCAATATTTTACCCATTACCCTAACATATATTAACATAACAGTGAGAACTTGACCTTGTTTGAAGATGAAGAGAGAGGTATCAGCCATCGATTGTTTGAACCCCATTTGAAGAAGGCTGGAGCTTAATTTATGGAACCACGCGCGCAGTGCTTGTTTAAGGCCGTAGAGAGTCTTTTTGAGTAAACACACTCGATTCGGAAAATTAGGATCCTTGAAGCCTTGCGGTTGATCCATATAAACAGTCTCAATGAGATCTCCATTCAAGAAAGCGTTATTTATATCTAATTGGCGTATAATCCAATTTTTACTATATGCTATGGAGAGAACTAATCGAATTGTTGTCGGTTTTATAACAGGACTGAATGTCTCATCATAATCTATCCCATGCTCTTGTGTAAATCCTTTTGCTACTAATCGAGCTTTGTATCGTTCAATTGTTCCATCAACATTCTTTTTAATTTTAAAGATCCATTTGCATTTGACTGGTTGTTTGTGTAGTGGAGGTTCAACAAAGACCCAAGTTCCATTTTGAATCAAGGCATTTATCTCATCATTCATTGCTTGACGCCAGTGATCGAATTTGACTGCACTAGTATAACAAGTAGGCTCAATTTCTTTGGGTGAAAGTAAAGTAGGGTTTGTGGTCGCAGTGAGAGCAATGTAATATGGATGTTGTTTTGGTTTGTTGTTGTTTGTTTTGCTACGAGTGAGCATAGAATGCGTAGAAGTATGAGAAGAGTTTTGGATTGTGGGAGATGAAGTTTGTACATTATTTGAAGCATTGGTGGGTGTAGGTAAGGTGGAGATATGAGAGGGAGAAGTTGAGGATGTTTCTGTTGATGGAGGTAAAGAAGAAGGAGATGGCTGTTGAATTGGATGTGTTTTGTTTAAGAGTATGGAGAGAGTATTTGAATGAGTAGAAGATGGCACAGTGTTTGTTTTAGTGGATGTATGTAGATGTTCGTAAGGAAATATAGTTTCATCAAACACAACATGTCTAGAAATATAAATTCTGTTAGAAGGAATGTGAAAGCACTTATATCCTTTATAATCCGAAGAATATCCAAGGAACACACAGCTTTGAGATTTAAAGTCTAATTTGTGAGAATTGTAAGGTTTGAGGTTAGAAAAACAAAGGCAACCAAAGGAACACACAGCTTTGAGATTTAAAGTCTAATTTGTGAGAATTGTAAGGTTTGAGGTAAGAAAAACAAAGACAACCAATCGTTTTGAATTCTAAATAATCTGGATCCTTATGAAATAAAGCTTTATATGGTGATAGATGAGGATGTTTGAGACTAGGCAAGCGATTTATTGCATATACAGTGCTGAAAAATACATCAGGCCAAAAGGAAAGGGGAAGTTTTGAATGAGACAGAACAGATAATCCTAATTCGGTGATATGACGATGTTTTCTTTCAGCTCGGCCATTTTGTTGTGGAGTATGAGGACAAGATTTTTGAATTTGAATTTGTGGATAGTCTTGTGAGAGGAAAAAGAATTCTGAGCCACCATCAATTTGAATTCGTTTAATAATAGAAGAAAGTGTATTTTCAGCAAGAGCTTTGAATCTTTCAAACACATATTTTACTTTAGATTTCATTTTCAAAAAATAAATCCATACATATTTAGAGAAATCATCAATAAAAATCACATAAATACGATAACCATTATTTGAAATTACAGAGCAGGAATTTACAATTAATTAAAATTAAAAATAAAACCTAATAGATAAGAAAAACCAACTCATCTAAACAGAGCCGTTGATCTATAGCAAATATCACTTAGACCGTTTGATCATAACAGAAACATGTGAGTAGTGGATAGAGTGGTCTTCACGTGACTAGTGGATAGATATATAACATTTTGAATTCTGAGGCCCAATTAGTAGTGGGGATTCGGTCGGTTCGATTCAAACTTAACGGAATAAGAATAAACCGAATAAAACTAAACCGAATAAGATTTAAACCGAACCGAACCGAATAAATATAAAACCGATTTAGAACTTAACCGAACTAAATAAACCGATTTCTTTTTCGGTTTATTCGGTTGAACCGAATAAAAAATAAATATTCTTTAATTTATAATTTTTTAAGAACAAAAAAAATTCTAAATTAAACTAAGAGTACAAATAGATCAATTAAACTCATGATTAATTTATTTTAAATATGATTTTTTATTTTAAAGATGAAAATTTGAACAAAACATAAAGAAATGAGAAAATAATAATGTATACTGGTTCAGTTCGGTTTATTCAGTTTTTCCAAATCAAAACCAAACCGAACTGTTTAAACCGAATTCTCTCATTGTTCAAACCGAACCGAACCGGATGAACCGAAAAACCGAACCGATTAAACCGAATTCGACCAGTTCGGTTCATTTCCCAAATAAACCGAATCATTTGCCCATCACTAGGCCCAATGCACTTAAGCCCAATTATTAACTACTTAATATTCTAATTTCTTCAGATAAGAAAAACCTTCATTATCTTCTACGAGACAATTAAAAGTGGGTTGACCTATTTGATAATTTTTGAAAGTCTAATGACTTCTACGAAGTGACTTATTTGGTCATTTTTGCAAGTTGAGTGATCTAGGATGAGATTTACCCAATAATTAAATTTAAAATTTCATATAAAATCATCTATCTAAATAAATTCAAGAGAGATGTGTAATCACTCCGATTATATCACCCATAAATCACTTCGATCAACGGTCAATGGTCAACTTTTTGGTTATTTGTTAACTTTTTATCTTTTTTAAATGCCATATATATATATATATATATATATATATATATATATATATATATATATATATATATATACTATTTTGGTGTTTTGTATATAATTTTTCTATTTTATATATTATTTTGATATATGTTGTTTTTGCGTGTTTTTATGACCTCGTTTTCTAATATATACTAGGATCATGCTCGCGCTTTGCTTGCGAATATTTAAATTTGTTATTCATTTAAAATTTATGTATAAATTGTAATTATGTATAATAATTATGTTATGTAAGTTAGTTATGTTTAAAATTATTTTGAATTATATCGAAGAAATTTTGAATTATTCATTAAAAAATAGTTTTTATATCACATCTAATTTTATAAGGATAGATAACTCTATACAAATAAATTTACATATGTAAAAAAATAACATAAATAATAAATTCATAAAAAAAATAATACTCCAAAAATAATTTGGATTATTAATTTACAATCTAATTAATTTATGTTTGCATTAAGATTTTTAAGATTAAAATATCATCTTTTTTTTTATCTCTTTAGTTTTCTTATGCCTATCTATTAACATATTATATAAGAAAAAAAATCAAGTATCAATCGGACGATGAAAGAGATCTAAAAACTAAAAATAAATGACAATTTATTTCGTAGATATTAGTTGAAATCCCATAAGACTAAATTATAGATGATTAAATTTAAAAATTATAAAAATAATAATTATATTTATCATGATTTGTAAAAAGAAAATATTGTATTATATATATAGAAAAAGTGTGTTTACTATACATAAGAAAATATAACATGACTCATTTTCAAAAAAAATTGTCACCGTTATTTTTCTTATTTATATTTTGTTAGTTATTAAAATGATACATATTATCCATAATACATTAAGTAATATAATATAATTTTTAATACTTTGAAATTTTATTTAATATGGTAGTTCTCACGTAATTAGAGATATAACACGAAACATTAATCTAACGGACCATGTGATATTGTAATAATAATTTAAAAAGAAAAACTAAGATTTGAAAAAAACTAGGATAATTCTCACTCTTCGCGGCGAGTATTTCAATTTTAATAGTTATTTCAATCTAATATATCCATAGTGCATAAATAATACATGAGAATTAAAAATTATTGTCTTTGATTTTCTTATGTCATTATGTCTTGACATATTATATTAGAAAACAAATTAAGTATTAATCGGGCTTTAGATGAATGAGATCGAAAAAAATAAAATACAAGATAATTTATTTCAGAAATTTGTAGTTGAAACAACATAAGATTAAATAATAGATAATTAACTTTTAAAAAAAATTATTATATTTAATATTATATATATGGGAAAAATATGTATACTACATAGGAAAATGTAACATTACTCATTTTCTTCAAAAATTTGTCACTGCTTTTTTTTCTTAATTTTTTTTAGATGTTAAAATGGTATGGATTACACATATGTTATTATGAAACCCGTAATACATTAAGTAATATAATATAGTTTTCAATATTCCGAAATTTTATTTGAGATGATAGTTCTCACATAACGGATATATAACACTGAATATTAATCTAACTAATCATTTGATATTATGATTAATAATTTAAATTAAAAGCTAAGATTTGATATAATTTTTGATTCGACGGCGGAGAGAAAATTGATAATAGTTCTCTTGAGAATTTTCAAAGGGGGTAAAATAATATAAGAGTAAATGAGTTTATCATTTTATTACATATTTTTTATAGGGTCTATATTCACATATTTTATCAAGATAAAATGAAATTGGAATCATAACAATATATTTATAAGTGATATTGTGGTGATAATATAATTGAAAAGCTAAGATTTCAGAAAAAAAAAATTGATCCAATGGCCGAGATAAAATCGTCAATAGTTCTCTTGAGATTTCTCAAAGAGAGATGAAAAATAAGGTATAAGACATAATAAGTTAACTAGCATATCTTTTTTGTACATCTTCATTCATATAGTCTATATTCACCTATTTTAGTAAGAAAAAAATGGAACCATAACAATATGAAACTTAAAATAAAGAAAAAATTTCAACAAATATTTAATAATTTTAACATGTGAAATAAAATATTTCATTAAGAATTATAATTTTTTAAAGAAGAAAAGAAAATATATCTATATTTTAATGAGTAAACTCTTCATTAACTATTGGAACATGTGATATTGTGATAATAATTCAAATGAAAAATCTAAGATTTAAAAAAAAAAAATTGATTCAATGGCTGAGATAAAATTGACAATAGGTCTCTTGAGAATGCTTAAAGAGAGATGAAAAATAAGATATAAGATATAAGTTAATGAATATATCATTTTTGCACATCTTCTTTTATATAGTCTAGATCAGTGCCGGCCCCGTAGTTTTGATTGCCCCAGCCTAATATATGATATGCATCAACTATTGCCCTAAATATTGCCCCCACAATAAAAATGCAAAAATAAATAAATTATAAAAAGCACAAACTAACTTATAATATTTTTTAAAGACAAAATAATACAATATACTAACTTCATTTTTGACATACTTCTCAACTATTTCCAACAAAAAAAAATTGTACCTACTTCAACAACAAAAACAATTCAAAGAAACACATTTCTTCTTGCATTTTTTGAAGCAAATTCTTCAGTCAACTCGTCAGAATTTAATTTCTCTAAAAACTCTTTTTCAATTGAAATTATACCCAACCCGTTTAACTAGGCTTCTTCTTGATTTTTAACCAAAAGTTCCTCATCAACAACCGAATTGTTAGTTTCTTCTTGATTAACTAGGCTTGAACAATTTTCTTTTTGTCGCTTTGCATCAAATAGCTTAGAAACCGAACCGGCAAGTGATTTTTCAAGTTCACATTTTTTTTGCTTTTTTTTCTATTATAAAATCCAGAATTCTGCTTACGAAACCGCTTTTCATTTTTCATCATAATTAAATATTCTTCTCTCTTGAACAATTTGTTGAACACCTTGTTTGCAAGAAAAAAAATAACTTAATGAAATATATTACAACTAAAACTAGGAAAAAAAATTAAAAAAACAGAACAATAAGAACATAGATGGAATATATAAACATAATATAAATAATAAATTAACATCTACAATATACCTTGTATGCTTGAGCCTGGAGGATGAAAAGTATGAAGTGGAAGGTTGAATATTCTTTGCCGTTGCTTCCTCTTTTATTTTATTTTTTTTCTTTTACTGGACTCTTAGGTAGGTTGCGTGTGCAATGCAAGTAAGGAAAGTGTATTATTTTATTTTTTGTCTCCATGCTTGATTTGGTCAAACATTTCCAATCTAAATAAAACAATATATTTCATGAAAACTTGTTATCTCCAATTAAATTGGAATGGAGGTATATCAGTTTTTTTTTCCGTGTATTCACACTTGCTGTTTTACTGAACATCATTTTTTTCCTTCTTTCTTAACTAAGTTTTACAATGTATAAAATATCTATATACATAATACATAATATGGTTGCCCTTTGGCCCAATGATTGCCCTAGTCCATTGTCTTGTTGGGCTTGTTATAGGGCCGGGTCTGGTCTAGATTCACATATTTTAGCAAAAAAAAAAATAATTAAAACCATAACAATGTGGAACTCAAAATAAAGAGAAAATTCCAACAAATTTATATTTGACGATTTTTACATTAGAAATAAAATATTTCATTAAGAATTATAATTTTTTAAAGAAGAAAAGAAAAATTATTTATATTTTAGTGAGTAAACTCTTCATTAACTATTGGTATTAATAATTGAACATAACTTTGCGCCATGATTGATTGAAACCATCTGATTAAGATCTGATGGTCACAAACAAGCTCATAATGGTTCTCACTAAATCGAGTATGGAACACAAATACCAATTCAACCAATCATATGCTGATGTTTTAATAACCATATAAATATTGCCATAAAATATCAATAAATTTGAGAAAATAAATGACTAAGATTCAACAACAAAATTGATCTAACGTTTGAGATAAATGTGGTGATGTACCAACTAGGACTAATACATACCGAATTAAAACTAGATTGAAATTCAGTCTCTTTCTCTCTCTCTCTCTCTCTCTCTCTCTCTCTAATACCTTTATACTAATTCTACAAACCATCAAATCTCTTCCCCTCAAAACTCTTCAAAATCTCAGAAATTTCCAGACCCGTTTGACCCGTTTCACACAATCCTTTTCACTTTAGTCCTTCAATCTCTGAAAATTCCAAAAATCTCAAAATCCTCTTCCAAGAACCTTTCTTTTTCATAAAAAAATAACTTCTAAACTCCTTCCACATAAAAATCATTTCAGGAGGATCAGGAACTAAATCATCTACATCTCCTTCTACAAATCCGAACACAAATCAATCTGCTTCTCAAAATCCAAAATTATTTACATTCACTCATCCAATCACTACAAAACTAGACAACACAAACTTTCTTCTTTGGAAAACTCAAATTCTTCCAATAATTCGAGTCCACAATCTTATGAAATACTTGTAACCAAACCTAATTATAATCCAAATTCTACAATCGATTCACAAAATCAAGAATTACTACAATGGCTTCAACAAGATCAACTCATCCTTGGATGGATCTTGGGTTCTCTTTCCGACAAAGCTCTCTCTCAAGTAATTCATTGCTCAACTACATCCGAGGTATGGAAATGTCTGACTGAAACCTACTCATTTTTCTGTAGAGCACATGCTCATGATCTTCAAACAAAAATTCAAAACATTAAAAGAGGATCCATGTCTTGCTCCGAATTTTTCCATCAAATCAAAACACTTTCTGATCAACTCGCATTTATCGATTGTGCTGTAAATGAGGATGATTTGGTTGATGCAACACTGCGAGGACTCGGTCCTGAATTTCGACAATATGTTTTTGCAATTACTTCAAACAATCAAAAACTCACTCTCTCCACTCTTCAAGGTATTCTTTTGAGTCACGAATCTATGCTCGAAAATGAGAAATCCAATGAAGCAATGACTTTCCTCACTACTCCTCAAGCTTACGCCCACAACCAATATCCAAAAACTCAGAACAACAACAACAATTCAAAAGGATGGAAGAAAAAACCAAAATGTCAGATTTGTTCCATACCCGGCCATCTGGCACCAGAATGTAGGTGGAGGTACTCCAAATCCCGAAACAATTCTCAACAACACAACAACAACCCTTGACCAGCCGCCTACTTCTCTGCGCCACCCACCTATGCTCCACCACCATATTCAATTCCACCTCATCAAGAGTGGTTTCTCGATTCAGGAGCAACACACCACGTTACACATGACCTAAACAATCTCTCATCTCCTTCTATCTACAACGGCAAAGAACAAATCATGATTGGAAATGGATTAGGTCTGTCAATATCTCATTTTGGAAATTCTTCTCTTTATTCTTCTACTTTCAAGAATCTTCATCTCTCTAATGTTCTTCGTGTTCCACAAATTGCTAAACAGTTAATTAGTATTGATAAATTAACTCGAGACAATAATATTATCATTCAATTCTCACATTTTTTGTGTGAAATTAAGGATCGACGTACACACCAAGTTCTTCATCGCATCCGGCCAAATAATGGGCTCTACTCGATTCTATCCACTCCAATTAAATCTCCTACTGCTTTTTCTGCTCATCGAGCTTCTCCAAATCTTTGGCATCGGCGACTTTGTCATCCGTCAAAAGAAGTTGTTCATCTACTAGCAAACAATAAAAAAATTCTCTTTTCTTTGAACAAATTTGAGTTATGTTCAGATTGTTGCAAAGGCAAATCTCATGGAATTCCTTTTCAATAAAATAATATAATAGCAAAAAATCCATTAGAGTTTTTTTTTGAAGCGTCAGGAGGCGATTGCCTCACTGAGATTCTTTTATATATAAAATAAAATAAAAATGTTTTTGTCATAATAGACCTTACATATGAGGGGTACAGATCCTATTACAATACATCCAATTATAAGAAATTATAAGGGGTCTCTTATCGAATTACAAAGGAGGCCTAGAAAATAGAAATGTCGATCTGACGTGAAGCGAAGTTGGACATGCTCCCACCAGTCTTCTGCTTGTCGTTTGACCTCCATCAAAATTGCTCCCGGCGTTGTCCTCTTGCTCCTAAAGATGGAGTTGTTTCTCGCCTTCCATATGGTCTAGCACGCACTAAGCCAGAGGGAATCCCATTTTTTGCGTTCTGTTTTTCCAAGTGCAGCAAGAATTTGGCACCAAAAGAGCTCATTAGAGATGAATAAATAGCGGGTTATAACCCAATTGTCTCCATATTTGTGTTGCCGTATCACAATGAGCTTATTCATTGTGATGTATACCTTCTCCTGTAATTTCAAATAATGGCTATCATATTTATGTGATTTTTATTGATGATTTCTCTAAATATTTATGGATTTATTTTTGAAATTCAAATATGAAGTAAAATATATGTCTGAAAGATTTAAAGCTCTTGCTGAAAATACCCTTTCTTCTACTATTAAACGAATTCAAATTGATGGTGACTCAGAATTCTTTTTCCTCTCACAAGACTATCCACATATTCAAATTCAAAAATTTTGTCCTCATACTCCACAACAAAATGGCCGAGCTGAAAGAAAACATCGTCATATCACCGAATTAGGATTATCTGTTCTCTCTCATTCAAAACTTCCCCTTTCCTTTTGGCCTGATGTATTTTTCAGCACTGTATATGCAATAAATCGCTTGCCTACTCTCAAACATCCTCATCTATCACCATATAAAGCTTTATTTCATAAGGATCCAGATTATTTAGAATTCAAAACGATTGGTTGTCTTTGTTTTCCTTACCTCAAACCTTACAATTTTCACAAATTAGACTTTAAATCTCAAAGCTGTGTGTTCCTTGGATATTCTTCAGATTATAAAGGATATAAGTGCTTTCACATTCCTTCTAACAAATTTATATTTCTAGATATGTTGTGTTTGATGAAACTATATTTCCTTATGAATATCTACATACATCCACTAAAACAAACATTGTACCATCTTCTACAGAAACATCCTCAACTTCTCCCTCTCATATCTCCACCTTACCTACACCCACCAATGCTTCAAATAATGTACAAACTTCATCTCCCACAATCCAAAACTCTTCTCATACTTCTACGCATTCTATGCTCACTCGTAGCAAAACAAACAACAACAAACCAAAACAACATCCAGATTACATTGCTCTCACTGCGATCACAAACCCTACTTTACTTTCACCCAAAGAAATTGAGCCTACTTGTTATACCAGTTTGTTAAAAAAAAATTATGTTGTTTGATTTAATGTGTTTAATTGTTGTGATTTGATAATGTAATTGTTAGTTTATTGGTAAAATATAGTTAATATGTATTATATTATCAAAAGAGTAAGTTGATAAATGTGAACAAATTTGTGATTATCTTCTAATAAATATTTATGTATTAGTTAGTATATTGGTAAATGATATTTAATATATTATTGTTAAAAAAGTATTCCAAATTCTAATATTCAGAAAAGTTAGGGGGTTATTTGTAAATTTCCGATAAATATATATCTCTCTTATCTTCAATTTTGTGGCTTTTGGTTGAGTTATGACAATTCTTTCTCAATATAAGAAATTCACGTTGACTTGTGGTAAATGATTTAATAATTTAATTCAAATAATTTGAATGATTGACAGAAAGGGCAATCGATCCATCTAGGCAGATTGGTTAGGGTGGATATAGAGGAATTATCAGTGGAAACAATTTACATAACTGTTTGGGCGTCTCTTCTCCTTCCACTTCACATGGGCAAGACTGAACATGCCTCTTCCATGATCGAAAATCATTTCGGCCTCCAATTACAGGTTATTTAATTTGATTATTGAGTTTAAAGGGCGATTTTGTATGTATACGTGCAAAATGAGAAATATCATGCATGGGCCTATAAAATTTAGAAAATATCATGCTTACCCTTATAAAACATAAATATATCATGTATGGTATGCACCTCCTTCCTTTATTTTGTTTCAAGAGATCTTCAAATTACCCTTGCTTTATTGTCTTTAATTATTTAGACATGAAAAAAGTGAAAATAAGGGGCAATATAGATTTTCTTTTCGGAAAATTTGGAGAGGCAGGGTTTTGTTGATATTCCTCATGTTTCGTCGAATGGGTGTGACCAAAGGGTGCGACCAATGGATATGATTCAAATATCACGTCCAATAGGTTGTGACTAACGGTTGCGACCAAGAAGTGCGACCAACAGGTGTAATCGACATGCGCAACTAAGAGGTATGACCGAAAAGGTGCAATCGCAAGAGTTGCGACCTCTTGAATAGTTGTGTCTTCATGAAATTGTGCATACCATGAATTGCCTTTTTGAAAATGGTGCATGTGATGCATTATTTCATGAAAAGTTGCATGTGATATATTGAATTCATGAAAAGATGCCTATGATGTATTAATGTGTAGAAAAATGTGTGTTGACAAAGTTGACCAGGTGTTGACCATGTTGATCATGTTGACAATTGACTGTTGACCCACTGTGTTGACTGTGGACTATGTTGATTGTTGACTGTATTGACTGTTAATTGTTGACAGTTGACTACACTAATTTACCCCTTGACTGTTGACCATTGAATTGGTCAAAAGTTGATCATGACCTAGTCAAAATATTGACCATTGACTGTTGACCTTGTCAAATGTTGATCGTTGACCGAGTCAAATGTTGATCAAATCAAATATTGGTTTTTAACTTGTCAAATGTAGACAATGACGACCGTGCCCCAAATTCGCATTCATAAGCCTTATATATATATATATATATATATATATATATATATATATATATATATATATATATATATATATATATATATATATATATATATATATATATTTTATAAATGGTTAAATAATCGAAACATAATGTGATTATGTTTATATTTGATATTTTTGTTGATATGTGTTGATATAATGAAAGAGTTCATTAGGCATAACACATCCATCATGGAGATGAAGGAGTTCATCGTCCATCATGAATACATCATTAAGATAACAAGTTCATTTTTAACCACACATCATGGCGATGAAAGAGTTCATCGATTTCTATATATGGAGATAAGATTTTCATATACAATCTAAGAAAAATTTCATGGAGATGAAATATATATTAGGAAATCTTTATGTTAGTTCATAAAGATGAAGGCCATGATATATCATCGTTATTATCTTTATTCTATTGGTACATGTGATGTTCTTTGAAGATTGCATAATAACATATAATATTAAATAAAATCCCTCAAAATAATGTTAAGTCATGAAGTGCCTTCCATAATTCTAAATCTCTCAATACTCTGATCGACCCTGCATAGGTCATGCCAAAGCTGGGTATGTAGGGGCAATCTTAGGAGGAGAGAATGCGGGAAATGGGAGCCAACATAGGTCATGCCAAAGCTGAGTGTGTTGGGTACTATTTTGCCGATGATTAGACATGGTTTGATTTAACTGGGCTATCAAGTCGGACTTGGGCTCGGGGCATACGATAGGATATATACGTCGAGCATATGATGCTTATCCTATGGTTTTCAAGAGTTGTATGAGATACAATGGGAATTATTCCTACCTAAATAAGTTAAGTTCTGGGCGATGAGCCAAAGCTCACTTAGGACTAAATTGAAATATGGATCTTGTCTCACTATGAAACTTCATGCATTGAAAGTTTCCGAATCAATGTGATTGAGGGTTATTGATTTGATTAAATATAGTGGGAGCCATTATATGAAATATTTAAAGAATAATAGTCTTTGCATATTATTCAATTCGAATAGTATATCTATTTATGTCTCACAATAGGTCCTTGAGAAGGACAGATAGCATAAGATGCTTATAATCTTTAAAATGAACATGGACAAGTGTTGTCAATAATGTTCTTGTGCTTAAAAGGAACGTAAAAAAGTACTCCCAAAGATAAGGGTAAGATGTTGCCGAGGCTTAGGCCTTAGGTAAGAAATTAGTATCTTTTGCAGTGAATCGGTTCATTGAAAGAAACCATAATTTCTCAAGAAGATATGAAAAAGGGAATGAAAGGATAGTGTGACTACCGCTTCAAGTATTTTTGTTATAGAAATTAACTTGTCTATTTCACATCATGTGTATTAGATACACGATGTGAATCACACATTTGTGAAAATATGCTGACTAAGCTGTAGACTATTGAGTAAATATGATGTTAACAGATGAGTGAGAAATGTAGTAAAAGTTGTCGCATTTTATCAAGTAACTCATTTATTTACATTGTCTTTTTGGACTTATTGCCGACATAAATAATTGTTATTTAATGTCGACAATAATTTTGTTTTATCTATAGTTCGAGTTTATCTATGAATGGTTATTAATTTATTATTGAGAATAATAATTTTACCATTCACAAATGTCAATTTTCTTTGGAAATGTTCCAATAGAAAAATTACCTTATGCGTTATATCGAACAAGATAATTATAAGTCTATCTATAACATTAATATTAAGAATTTAAATCTAGCATTGTCGCTTGGTCTACTTAAATAAAATGAACATTTATTAAATCCATTAAGATGGATTTTCAAATTCATTTAATTTTGAATCATTTGAAACATGTGTAACTTATTTATTAGATAAGATGACATATACGTCTTTCACAAAGTAAGGTGAAAGCAAGTTACTTATTGGCTCTCATACATAGTGATGTATGTTCATCAATGAGTGAAGGTGCTAGAGAAAACTACTTCATCGCTTTATTGAAACAATAAATTTGAATATTTTGAAAAGTTCAAAAGTTACAAATAATGAAGTAGAGAATAAAACTTGGCTTCGAAAAATCAAATTTCTTTGATGAGATCGAGGAGTCGAGAACCAAGTGTTTGATCATCATGATAACTATATCGAACTTTATAAGATATAGTTCGATTATGATGAGTCAAATATATCTTCTATTTCTTTCGGAGTTACGCTCTTATTGCGTTCATACTGAATATAATTCCATCTAAAGCAGTTGTAAAAGACTCCATATGCGATATGGACTGGTAGATGTATCAGATTATCTTTTATCAAGATTTGAGGATATGATACTTAATTGAAGCATCATCCATCTAATCGGATTAGTGCTTATTGTGGAATATCCTAAGAAAAGTAAAGGATATTGCTTCTATAATTAATATGAGAACAAAGTGTTCGTTACTAAAAATTATATCTCTTTGGAAGAAGCGTTTCCAAAAGAATTAGTGGGAGTAAATTTGAAAAGTTCAAATTCCACATACTGACAATAATGCTCGGATGGAAATTAATTCAAATTTCAACTAGTGATTGAGTCTGCAATTAATCAACTAGACTCTCAAGATGTTGAAGAGTCTGAGTATATAACATAAGTGTATTCATGTAGATCTATTAGAATTTATCGCAGGCCCGAAAAATATAGATTTTTCGTGTCTAATGATAAAAATTTAATACTCATAGATAATGAGTCCAAATTCTACTAATAGACCATGATGAGTCAAGGCTCTAATGGTTCGAGACTTTGAAAGTTGAGATGTAATCCATGTCAGACAATCAAGTTTTGAATTTGATTGATCCATCAGATGAAAATACGGTTTTAAAAGAAAGACCGACATGGATAATGTGCAAACATATAATGTATGTTTTGTGGTTAAGTTAAACTCATAGTATAGACTATGATAATATTTTTCCAAGTCATCATGCTTATGTATTTCAGAATTTTCTTAGGCATATATTCATAGTATGACTATAAAAGATGCCAACTGAATGTCAAGACGTTGTTTCTTAATAGAAACATATGAAAGTATGTATATGATACAACTTGAGAGTTTTGTCTATCCTAAAAATTTTGAAAAAGAGTTTGCAAGTTGCATAAATTCATTTATGAGTTAAAGCAAACATCTCTAGGTGAATATTTATTATTTGATGAAATAACCAAACAGTTTGGTTTTATCAAAAATTAAAGATAGATCTTATGTTTACAAGAAATTCAGTGGGAGCATAATTATATATGATGTGAATTAAGTGTAACAAGCACACATAAGTTTAATCTTAGTGAAAGTCACTAAATAATAATCAAGAGTATGATTATATACTTGAGAATGATAAAGTATTCTTCTTAGATTATGGTGGACATAAAAATATGTAAAGTATTTGCATATGACAATGTTTGATAATCCATTTAAGAACACAATCCCTTAAATGATGGTGATCATGTTAGGTCAACTGGTATGTGATACCACATAGATCAATGAGTATGAGATACTTGGTTGATTTGGCCTAGTGCAAGTGGGAGATTGATGGAGTTATGCCCTAGGCCAAAGTGTTTGTGACCTAGATGATGGATTGTAATAACAAACATAATATTTATTCTAAGATATTTCATATAATATGTGCGTATAGGTTATTTTAATATAATTAAAATAGACCATGAATATGCAATTCAGCTTTATGTCATCAAAGTGCGTGACTTTGATAGTAAAATTATAAAGTGTTATGAATGCTATTCTAAATTGTCCCTGGTCATTTATAGGATATTTGTGGAGACAAATATACTTGCGGATACATATAAATATATATTTATATACAAGCTATAAATGTACACCAGTATATTAGTTAACTGATGATTATATTTTACTGATCATGGATAAATAGTTATCAAAGGTATATGTTAGAGACCATATATTGGACTGACCCGCCATAAGAATACTACATGTTTTACGTCATTAGCGATTCTTATAACATAAAGTATTTATAGTCCTTTGACCTGAGATTGTCTCGGTTCCCAATATGAGTAATTTTATACTTTAATATAATCTAACACTGCCTTTAACCGGGTGGTCATAACGATTATGATTAGGTATACAATGAATCATGTAGAGCGATGAGTGCAATCAAGACGGGATTTGTTCCTCTCATAAATGAGAGAGATATCTTTAGGCCTCTTGATGAATTGAACTGAAGAAATGTATGGCCATACTCAAATGAATTAATAAGAGTTATTAATGTCATTTGTTCTTTTTCAGTTTAATTTGGGATCAAGAAATATTATTCGATTAATATAAGGATGAAGTATTATATGCCTTATGATCGATATAGATATCGCGTGACAAAGGGACTAAATACGTGATTGTTGATTAGGTAAATCGGATCACCGATATTCACTTAAATTAGGTAGTCATGATGGCTTGCTAGAGTCCGCTCATGATTTATAGACTGTCAAGTCTATTGCCAACATTAAGTGAACCTACTGGGTCACACACATAGAACAAACTGAAACGGGCGTAGAAAAATCCTAGCGACTTATATGATGAGTTGCATAAGAATGTCACAAAATATATTGTCATCTTATGTGATAAGATGTGATATATATACATATAAAGACTATGAGCACAAAAGATCATGTAATCTAGAAGACTCTAGATGATGGCATATGGATAATGATGAGTGATGTCATACACATCTTTTAGTGTGATGAGATATGACTCTTCACCTCTATATAAGGACATAGAGGGCTCCAAATTCATAAGACAACACATCATTCTCTCTCTCATTATTTCTCATTCTCTTTTGTGAGACAAAAGAGAGAAAATATACTTTCTAATTTGTATGACAAAATTATGAAAGGGTGCTTTCTTTTTGTATGACAAAATGAAAGAGTGCGATTATATGAGAGGAATTATATACATCTTTTGTGAGATAAAATAAGAATAGTTTTCTTATGCAAGAGGAGAACAAGCCACTAGCATATATATTGTTCTTCTTCCCGTTTTAAGAAGTTTGTTCGTGTGTATACCGGTAGAAGCGTTCGTACTTTCGGCGCTTGTGATCTATTCGGCCTAAGAAGATGATAACGGGTTGTTGAGAATTTCGGTGGAGGCCAATTGTATGTGCGGTAGATGATTCCGCACAATCCGACCTAGACGGCCTAGACGGACGGAAAATCGGCTAGGACGGTAACCGGTTTAGAGGCGCATGGACAACACGCATGATTTGAGCGTCACGGATTAAGCGTAATCCGAAAGGTATCTTTAAGATTTATTTCTTTGATTTAACCGATACGCATGGATCCTCGGATTGGTTTTGGACGAAATTTTTGTTTTCCGCTGCGTTATGCACGTCCGAGACCCAACACGTATTACATGCCTTATGATCGATATAGATATCGCGTGACAAAGGGACTAAATACGTGATTGTTGATTAGGTAAATCGGATCACCGATATTCACTTAAATTGGGTAGTCATGATGGCTTGCTAGAGTCCGCTCATGATTTATAGACTGTCAAGTCTATTGCCAACATTAAGTGAACCTACAGGGTTACACACAAAGAACAAACTGAAACTGGCGCAGAAAATCCTAGCGACTTATATGATGAGTTGCATAAGAATGTCACAAAATATATTGTCATCTTATGTGATAAGATGTGATATATATGTATATAAAGACTATGAGCACAAAAGATCATCTAATCTAGAAGAATCTAAATGATGGCATATGGATAATGATGAGTGAAGCGTAATCCGAAAGGTATCTTTAAGATTTATTTCTTTGATTTAACCGATACGAACGGATCCTCGGATTGGTTTTGGACAAAATTTTTGTAATAAGAAATTTATCTTATTTTTCAAGTTCCATTGTTCAATCTTTTCTTCTTCTATTATTGTTCTTTCTTGGGCTAGTGTGAGCGTATTGCTACACTATTATTTCCGCTGCTGATAATCACAAGGTCGCTGCTGGTTTAGTGCTGCCGTGTTACTGTGCAGTCACTATTGTTCTGTTTCTCTGTTAGCGACGCGGTTATCTGGTTCAGTCCTTGTGTGACTGTCTGGTTTCTTTACATGGTACCAGAGCTTCAAGGGTGATAGACGACGACGTTGGCGATAGACGGTGTTGTTCTCGTCCCTTGGTTAAGAAGATGATTGTTTATTACTGCATCCATGGAGTTTGGAGGTCGGGTTAGTGGACTTGGTATTGAGGCTCTAAATCTTTCGAATTATTCTATGTGGAAGAGTTGTATGGAGTCTTGTATTAGGAGTGAGGGGTTATGGGAGATCGTTGTTGGTACGGAGGTTGCATCGACGCCTGTCACTGGTACAAATGGTACGGTGACGAATGCAGACGCCAGTAAAGGAGTGGTAAAAAATGAATGCTAAGGCGGAGTTCTTGTTGAAGAGGTTGATATCACGCGATCTATTCGAGCATATTAAGGGGTGCAAATCAGCGGCTGAGATTTGGAGAACTTTTGATGAGTTGCTCAACAAAAAGAACACGGCACGATTACAATTTCTGGAGAATGAGTTGGCGAGTTACACACAAGGTGAATTTTCTATCTCTCAATATTTCTTGAGAGTAAAGGGTTTATGTTCTGAAATTTCTATCTTGGAACCAGAGGAGGCTATTTCGGAGGCAAAGTTGAAGCGGTATATTATTCGCGGTCTTCGAAGAGAGTATGTCCCGTTCGTTACCTCAATACAAGGGTGGGCGCAACAACCATCCTTGACGGAGTTTGAAAATTTGCTCGCTTCTCAAGAATCGTTGGCTCGACAAACGGCGGGTGTTTCGGCCTCTGAAGGCGAAGGTCACGCTCTTGTGTCTAACAAAGTAAAAACTCGGTATGACCAAGAGGAACGGAAAAAGGAGGTTACGAAGAAGGGGGAGTCTTCATCTAATAGTGGTTCTCGGTCAGCTATCAAGTGTTACTGATGTGGAAAACTCGGTCACATAAGGAAGAATTGTCGTGTTAAGTTGAGGGAAGGAAATGCCGCGGGTAAGGAGGATATTGTGAAATGTGAAGTTTGGGATACGGGTTTCGTAGCAGAAGGAGTTTCATTAGACGTGTGTGCTTCTTGTTAACTACGAGGATAACTCGATCATTGATTCCGATTGTGGTCATCATCTGACTGGTGACGATTCCAAGTTTTCTTCACTTCGGGGGTATAAAGGCAATACTGCCTTTGTTACTGCCGACAACAGTGTTCACAATGTGGTGAATGAGGGCGCGGTTGTTGTTTCTGATAAAGACAACAGGTCGATAATTCTCGAGAGTATTTACCACGTGCCTGGTATGAAGAAGAATCTCCTGTCGGTGGCGAATGCGGTTGATGCGGGTCACTATGTGTTGTTTGGCCCGAAGGATGTGAAGTTCCTCCGGAATGTGGAGGAGGTGAAGGGTGATGTTACTCACGTTGGTAAGAGGGTAAAAGACTTGTATGTTCTCTCGGCTTCTTCCTCGTATGTTGACAAGATGAGCAACAATGATGGCGTGTCGGTTTGGCATGCTAGACCCGGCCATGTGGGTATTGACAAGTTGAAAGCGATGGTTTCGAGGAATCTTGTTAACGGGCTTCCGTCTCTTTCCTTTGCAAGTAGTGTTGAGGTGTGTGAGGGTTGCCAATATGGTAAATCTCATCGACTGCCTTTCGAAAAGTCACAGTCAAGATGTAAAGGTGCGTTAGAACTTATTCATGGTGATTTGATGGGTCCTACACAGAACGCGTCGTACGGGGGTGCTCATTATATGTTGGTACTGTTAGGTTTTCAGACATGCATAACGCAATGGAAAAAAAGATAAGGAAAGAGATACAAAATATTGTTATTGTTGGAATGAATAAAACTCTATCCCTACCCCCTTTATTTATAGGATAGTCATATCTAATATAAGGAAATAACTCAAAGAATTACTGCCCCATTTAACACCTAAACATGGAAATACGAAACCTCCTTGTCAAGAAATCTAATATATGGTAATACCAAAATTCTTTGTCAAGAAATCTTATTTCCAAGAAATAGCTTTCCTAATTTGTTAAATGCCTTCATAATATACAAATGCATCTTTATATTTTAACAAATAACGCTTTCTTGAATGGAGATCTCATTGAGACTGTTTATATGGATCAACCGCAAGGCCTCAAGGATCCTAATTTTCCGAATCAAGTGTGTTTACTCAAAAAGGCTCTCTACGGCCTTAAACAAGCCCTGCACGCGTGGTTCCATAAATTAAGCTCCAGCCTTCTTCAAATGGGGTTCAAACAATCGATGGCTGATACCTCTCTCTTCATCTTCAAACAAGGTCAAGTTCTCACTCTTATGTTAATATATGTGGATGATATAATTCTAACCAGCAACAATAAAGACCATATCCAACTCATCATTTCAACTCTAAATGAGAAATTCAATTTAAAGGATTTGGGATCTTTACACTATTTTCTTGGCATTGAATGCACCGAAACAAAATCTGGCTTCCACCTCAATCAAAGTAGTTATGTCAAGCAATTACTTACTCGAGCTAAAATGGATACTTCTAAACCTGTCTCAAGTGCAGTGGCTAGTAGCGAACAACTCGCAAAACTCTCTGGTAATCCAATAGATTCACATGAATTATATCGTAGTATCGTTGGTGGCCTACAATATGCAACCTTAAGCCGCCCAAATATAAGCTATGCCGTAAACAAAGCGAGTCAGTTTATGCATTCACCAAGAGATTCTCATTGGGCATTAGTTAAACGCATCCTTCGCTATTTGAAAGGTACCATTAATCATGGTCTTCTCATTCGAAAAACTGCTGATTTCTCTCTTCACTTGTACTCTGATGCGGATTGGGATGGTTGTCCCGATGATCGACGATCAACAACTAGCTTATGCGTGTTCTTGGGTCGCAATTTGATTTCCTAGTCTTCGAAAAAACAACCAACAGTCGCTCGATCTTCTACGGAAGCTTAATACAAGGCACTAGCTTTAGCGACTTCTGAAGCAATTTGGTTATAGTACATGTTGTACGAACTCCACATTCCTCAATCAGGCCCACCGATCCTATACTGTGATAATTTAGGTGCTACTTACCTTGCATCAAACCCAATTTTCCATGCACGAACGAAACACATTGAAATTGATTATCATTTTGTTCGTGAGAGAGTTACTGCAAAAGATTTGATTGTTCGATTTGTGAGTTCTACAGATCAATTAGCCGATATTCTCACAAAAGGATTGGCTGTTAAACAATTCTCAAGTCTTCGATTCAAGCTCAATGTCGACAAAATCAACAGTAGACCTTGCGGGGGGGCTGTTGGAGAAGATAATGAAGGTTTTCCTTATCTGAAAAAATTAGAATATTAAGTAGATAATAGTTGCACTTAATATTCTATCCACTAGTCATGTGAAGACCACTCTATCCACTACTCACATGTTTCTATTATGATCAAACGGTCTAAGTCATATTTGCTATAGATCAACGGCTCTGTTTAAATGAATTGGTTTTTCTTATCTATTAGGTTTTATTTTGAATTTTAATTAATTATAAATTCCTGCTTATATATATAGCAGAGTATTGTAAAGCACAATTAACAAAAACGAAAATCAAAATCAAATCGTCTTCTTAATCTCTTTTAATCCTCTTATTAAGATTTACAAATAGGGGACTAATTAATCTATTCTCTTCTTATTTATATTTTAGTTCTGTGCATTCTCAATGCCATATTTCAGTTCTTCTCTTTTCAGATGATACTATACTAGTTTTTTTAATATTTTTATTGAAATGATGACTTTAATTATTGACGTGCTTTATATGGAATTTTAAATTGATTTATTTGATATCGAATTCATTGCAAAAAATAATAAATAAATAATAGAATCGGTGTAAAATATCAAAATTACCATTAAACAGTTAGTTTCCGAATCAATTAACTTGTGCATCACACCATTTTTTTGAATGTAAGCTTGAGGATGCATAACCATCACATCATTTAATCATTTCTCTTAATTTCTTGGGCCTAATCAGCAGTCCATTAGCTTTGCATCCAATCCAACGGTTTCCGAATGCAAAGCTGCTGCCCGCTTCTCTCGTCCCGGCTCCTCTTCCCTCCCAAACCAAATCATCTCACCCATTTCTAAACCTGATTTGTACCACAATCAACCAAATGTGATCGTTGCCATTGTATTCTCCACCCTTTCATTATCCTGATAATGTGACATGATTTTATGAATATTTATGTTACATGTTTTGATTTTTCATAGTTTCATAGTTAAATTGCACAATTGAGGGTTATTAGTACAATTTAGACTTTCTTGAATTATGCCATTTATTCTGTAGTTGACAAGATTAAATGAATTATTACAAGATACAGCTTGGCAATCTAAATATATTCGTGGTGTCAAACCACTTCAGAAATCTTAATATAGACATTTGTAGTCCTATAGTCTAAATATAGTTTATTTTTAATCTTAACAGAAAAACAAAAAAATTGAGAGGGGAGGGGAAACAGATATATAGAGATAGGAGATAGAGAGAGAGAGAGAAAGAGAGATTGAGAGATTGAGAAAGAGAAAGATAGAGAGATTGAGAGAGAGAAAGATGAAGCGCCCCAAAAATTTTATTAAGAGAATTAAGAACAAGATAAAAAAATGCTTTCCATGCATCCGTACAGGTAAATGTAAATAATTTTTTTTTTTTTTTTCTTCCTTGTACTTCTTTCTTATAATCTGTTGTTAACTTTGATTGTGTTTACCATTTTTTTTCTTAATTTTAAGCGGATGACAATGAAGAACCGAATATTCAGAAAAGAAGGCAGTCTGTCGTAAAATGTGGAGCTGAAGATGTGAGAGGCAATTGCAAGCCATCAGAGACTTCTCCTCAAGGTATTTTCTTTTAAAATGTTCATGGATCTCTTTTTTAGTTTTCTCTTTTTGTTGTTTATTGAAATTTAGCGTTTATAGTAGTATATTTCATTTGTAATGTAATAGTATTTTTTTCTTAATTATTCTGTTTATTTGAAATAGTGCTTTTTGAGTTTGTTAAAGTATTTTTTTTGTTTTTTAACTACCATTAGTTTTTAATTGTTTTTCTTGTTTTTTCAATTCATTTGTGGAAATGGTACTTTTTGGTCGAAAACTTTCAGCCAATTTTTTGCAACATTTTTGCAGTTCCCGAATTTGGAGCTGCAACTTTTCGTCCTCAAAATGCAATGCCCGAATTTATAAATGGATCTGATGCAGTTCCGGTTCCCGAATCTGGAGATGATGAAGTTATGGCATCTAGAGATGTATTAGTTCTAGAATCAGAAGATCCAGTTACAGCATCTGGAGATGCATTAGTTCCAGAATCGGAAGATCCAGTTCCAGTTACGGCATCTAGAGATGCGTTAGTTCCAGAATCAGAAGATCCAGTTCCAGTTACAGCATCTGGAGATGCGTTAGTTCCAGAATCGGAAGATCCAATTTCCGGATTCCCTGAAATCGGAGATGCAGTTGTTGGTGATACGGTAGTTATTACCTCTGAAGATGCCGTTGCTGCAGTTCCAGTCGCCGCATCTGGAGATGATGAAGTTCCAGAATCATCGGAAGTTACAGAACAAACTCACACTGATGATGTTACACTTTGCAAAGAATACAAAGAGATCACAGAGAAATTTGTCAGTCAACCACCAATCTGCAATCTTGCATTTCCTGATATACTCGAAGTCGGCACCGATTTACTCAACGGCATGCTCGAAAGTAAGTAGTTTATTCCTTTCCTTTAGCACATTCTTCTATTATTTAATCATTTTGTGTTTGCTCTTGCCTCCCATATGATAGATAGTATGAACTAATGTTACATATAAATCTTCTTTCTGAATTTCAGCATTTCATCTGAAGTTAGAAAAGGACATGAATGGATCCACGTTAGCAGAGCTGATGCCTATCAAGTTCATCAATTACTACAATTATGACTTCAACTGTTCTTCTGATTCATATTTTCTCGAGTTCAATGAGACCAATGGCACCAATAATTATAAACGTTATGCAAGTACCCCTCAAAGTCAAACTGTATTAATGACATCAGTTAAGAAATGGGAGGGAAATTACTTTGGACCTGGAGAGTGCATTCTACAGGTACAAACATTAATAAACTGAGCTAATTGATTTCTTAGATAATTTCCTTATTCATGTACATTGGTTTATTGATCAGTTTTTTGTTTGAATTAAACAGATTGATGGAAGAGCTGGTCATCATGGAAAGCAAGAAGGTGGCCTTTCTGTGATCTTGATATATGAGGGGGTAATACAGATATACTTTATTCGCTTTTATTTTCGTACTCCATAATACTTTATTTTCCGTCTAATTCATACAGTACGTATGAACAGAATGCAAGAAATAAACCTTAGTTTTTGTTTGTTTGGCTGGTTTTTGCAGAGGGAAATTCAGGCTCTCATGGAGTTGATGTCGCTTAAACCATCCTTTCCGGATGAATTTACAATTTATTGTAACAGAACGAGTTTCTACATTCTTTTGAGTTTGATGAGTCGAGTCTCTAATGCAGGCTCTAATAGGTTTCTGCTTGATAAGAAGGTCCCATTTTTCTTTTTTTCTTTTTTATTTACGCGATTAATTTATCTTTTCCACTTGGAACTGTTTTTTTCAAAATTTGTATATCTTTTTTCTTAATGTTTGTGCAGGGCCATCTGGAGGAGCTTGACGGAAGGATGATGTCAGAGATTATCGGGCCAATAAAATCTGGTGCAATGGTACGCTTTACATAAAAAGTTTGTACTTAAATAATTAAATTATATAATCTACAAAAATATTAGAGGCGTGATGCTAAGAGTTATTTCTGTTTGTTTGTATGTTTTAATATGTGAAATGAAAACACAGTTGCAAGCGAAAGCTGAGGAGTTAGAATGCAAAAGGGGAATTGTGCTGAATGTTGGAGAGGGACCTGAAATGCTGCACTCGGTCAGTTTTCTCATTATACAAGCCTTATGTAACAAAGAAAGAAATAATAAACTTCCTTTTTATCAGTTTTTCTCTCCTTTAGTACACTCTTACACTAATTTATCAAAGGAAGTATGATTTCATCATGACACTGCTTTTGTTCGTGTTAAATCACAGGTTTATTATGACGCAGCAAATGATACGGTTGCAAATCCGGGCGAAACTGGAGCCGCTCTTACTGAATGGGTTCAGGTTCAAACCCTAACTGGACCCAACTTGGCACCAGCTGACCTTATGAAGTTGACTGCAGCTCAAGCGGTCAACACTAATGGTAAAATTTTATATTCTTCTGTTGTGGCCTTTTATTATGTTTTAAAACTTGACTCTTATTCAACTGCAATTTGGTTTTTCTACATACAGTGTATGGATTGGTTAATAACAAAAGGTCAGCTCTCAAGCCTGACTCGGCACCAGTTGAGCTCAACAAGCCTGTTGCCTTGACTTCTACAAATGATGGTACTTTTTTTATATATTTCTTGTATTTGTTTTGTTTAGAATTTTTTTTTTTTTGTCTCATAGAACATTTTGATTTATTTACAGGGTTCCAAATGGATAATAAACCCCAAATAAGCCTACTTGGAATCAGTTCAGAAACTGGACTGGGTTCAGTTTCTGACTTGAGCGGAAATCCTTCGGCAACGATGGACAATCCAGCAACTGCAGTAGAAAATCAGGGTAAATTTATTGTATTTCTGTGCTTATTTTGTTTCAAACTTAATTCATATCTCTTAATACATATTGGTTTGCTTACAGGGACGCTAGAAATTGAATCAATTAATGGAAGCATGTCTGAAGCAGCAGGTTTAATGAATCCAGCTTCTGACAGAATTCTTCGAGCTACTGAAGTGGGGAAAGATCAGGGTAATTGTTTATAGATATCTTTGTATTTGCTTAGTTTGAAACTCTTTTTTTCTGTCTCATAGTGTATGATTTGGTTTCTTTACAGGATTTGAAATACGCCAACCTGATCTGCTTTCTTCTTTTGATATGAACGGAGCTCTTTCAGCAACCACAGCTCAAAATCAGGGTAAATTATTGTCATTATATATTTATTTTTTTTCGAACTTTATCTATGTCTCACAATGCATTTCGGTTTGTTTACAGGGTTTGAATCGATTAATGGAATCAAGTCAGAAGCAGCTTCTGACTTGAGCGGAGGAGCTCTCCCAGCAACCATCAACAAAAAGCAAGCTACTGCCGGAAATAATCAGAGTAATCTATAGTTTTTCTATATTGGTTTTATTTCATATTTGTTTAGTGTCTCATAGCACATTTGTATGTGTACAGGTTACAAATCTGAAAATGAGATGGACCTTTGTCACGACAATCCATATAAGAGCGTGAAAGAAGAAGTCAAAGGAGTCAATGTGATATCCACACCAGTCAATAAAAGTATAACTAAATTGGCCCCATTTGGACTTGACTCGACCCTGACTCCAGCTGAACCCGAAATGACCGAACTAGACTTGGAACAAGTTGAGCTCAACAAACAACTGTTAAATATAATGAAACACGAGATTAGTGCAGGCTCGTTAAATGCTTCGGATTATCAGATGAATCGTGACAATGATGCACAGTACAAGACTGTAATTGATGAATTTGGTGAAGTATTAGCACCAATTTATGGAGTTTTTTCTTCATTCACAAACAAGATCACCGCCTATCTCCCAACTAGACATGCAGCAGGTTTGCTCTTTGCTTTTTGTTTTATTTGAAATCTTGAGTTTATTTATTTGTTTATTATTAATTAAAGGTAGCAGATAAAGATAATTTTGCTTACTGGTAGGGGCACCTGACTTGTTAATCTTTTTTACCTTTTACTGCAAATGTAGGTTGTAGGTGAATAAACTGATGCAACTGCAAGTACTACTCTACCTGTTCAAATCTGATCTTTTAATTTCGTTTGTTTTGTTTCTTTTCCTAATCTTTTTTTCCTTTCGATAGTTTTTTTCATTCTGCTATAGACAGAATTGCTTCATGATCTGGCTATTTAAGGCCAATTAGTATTGTTAAGGAAACATAAATTATTTGGGTTATTGGTTTATTTTTTTTTGTTGCTGCATCTAGTTATTTCATATTAATTTGGTCATTATTATGGATATGTAAGAAAATAGTGTGCAAAGGGCAATTATAAGTTGGTTTATTTTACTATTTTGTAGTTTTTTATTAACTAATCGTGGAATTTTTACCGTTCAAAAAATGGTTGAATTTATATTTAATTAATTTATTGTTGCATTATTTAATAACTAAGGATATACTAAAATTTATGAAGCATATACATGCAATGTTATGTTCAGGTTTCAAATATAATTACCTCAGATTTCTTACTTGTTCTTATGACATTTTAAGTTTAAAAAAAAAATCTTTTTTGATGAAAAGGCTTAGGCTCAACGTCCTACTTCCAATTATATTAAAACAGAGTTTATGTACAAAACAAGTAGTTAAGAAAAGAAAACTAAAGAGAACATAAAAAAGAAGATCAGGAGAGACTGATCAGCGGGGTTGAGGAGGTTTCTTCCCTGCTTTCAATTACTCGTCCATTTCCATTGTGAATGCTTGTTCCCAAATGTTGATTTCATCAATGATTCTTCGTGTTAGTAAATTTGGTGGTAATGATTCTCCTCTGATTATTCTGTTACAACATTCTTTCCATGCCCAGAAGCGGTATGCTAGTGCTATTGATGTTTCTTCCGTGGAGGTAGTCGGTGATCTGAGTTTTTCTAAGATGGCATGAAATGTCCATTGTTCGATTTGCTTGAAGCAGTGTGTCGTGAGGACCCAAACCTGATGCCAGAAGGTACATTGGGAGAACAAGTGGTCAACACTTTCTGCATCCGTGTAGCATAGGCAGCACCTATTTGGGATGGCCATCCTCCCTTTTTGTAGGTTATCTGTTGTATGGATTTTATTTCGAATGGTTAGCCATCCAAATATTTTGATATGTAAGGGGGCCTATATTTTCCAAATGTGTTCCTTTCTATTGAAGAAATTGTAGGCACTTTTGACAGTGAAAATTCCATTTGTCTTCCATTTCCAAGATGCGCCGTCTGTCCCATTATTGGGTATATAGTCGGTTAGGTATTGTCTTAGATGTAGCAGTTCTTGTTGTGCCCAATGACTCAGATTGGGTCTGAGTTTTAGGTCCCACTGGTTATTTTGGAAGAATGACTGTACTAATCCATTCTGATCCTGTGCGAATCCAAAAGTCGATGGAAGTTCCGCTCTATAGTGCAAATTTCGTGGAGGCCCTGAAGACGTCCAGAGGTTTGATGCAAGTTTTTCCAAAAGCTTGAGGCATTTGCAAGCGCACGTTGATCTTCTGTTACGTACTGCAGTCATGTGGATTGTCTAATGAGCGCCATCCAGTCTGTCCGGCCGTCCTTATGGAACTTCCATAGCCATTTCAGTAGCGGTGCATCATTGAAATCTTTAATGTTTTTGATCTCGAGGCCACCTTGATCTTTTGGTTTGCATACTGCTTTCCAAGATACGAGTTGATTTCCAGACTGGTTGTCTCTATGACCTTGCCATAGGAAGTTTCTTCTCATACTGTCTATTTTTTTTGGTAAGACAAACAGGCAACTTAAAGACGGACATGAAGTATACCGGCAGAGCCGAGAGCACCGCATTAATCAGGATTAGTCGTCCTCCAATTGATAGGAAGTTTGTTTTCCATCCTGACAGAATTCTTCGAGCTACTGAAGTGGGGAAAGAACATGGTAATTGTTTATATATAGCTTTGTATTTGCTTTGTTTGAAACTCTTTTTTTCTGTCTCATAGTGTACGCTTTGGTTTCTTTATAGGATTTGAAATACGCCAACCTGATCTGCTTTCTTCTTTTGATTTGAACGGAGCTCTTTCAGCAACCACAGCTCAAAATCAGGGTAAATTATTGTCATTATATATTTATTTTTTTTCAAACTTTATCTATGTCTCACAATGCATTTCGGTTTGTTTACAGGGTTTGAATCGATTAATGGAATCAAGTCAGAAGCAGCTTCTGACTTGAGCGGAGGAGCTCTCCCAGCAACCATCAACAAAAAGCAAGCTACTGCCGGAAATAATCAGAGTAATCTATAGTTTTTCTATATTGGTTTTATTTCATATTTGTTTAGTGTCTCATAGCACATTTGTATGTGTACAGGTTACAAATCTGAAAATGAGATGGACCTTTGTCACGACAATCCATATAAGAGCGTGAAAGAAGAAGTCGAAGCAGTTAGTGAGATATCCACATCAATCAACATGACTCGAGCTGAGCCCGAAATGACTAAACCAGACTTGGAACAACTCAAGCTCAACAGACCATTGTTATATATGGCAGAACATGAGGGCCCTGCAGTTTCAGGAACTATTGACAAACAGGGTATATTTTTATCTCTTTATTCATTTTGTATCAAACTCTTTTTGTCTCGTAGTACATTTTGTTTTGTCTACAGGGTGCAAATTGGAAACTGAGATAGCCAACGAGACGACCAAACAAGTCGAGTTCAACAAGATGAATCATTACATGGATGCAGACTACAAGACTGTTATGGATGAAATTGGTGAAATGATCACACCACTTTTTTCTTTCTTCACTAACAAGATAAGATTTCTGCCTATCTCCACAACTACACAAGCAGGTATGTACTTTCGTCTATATGCAAGAAATAACATACAACTTTTTTTTCTTCTTTTTGAGGATATCTACGAGTGCTCGCTCGTTTCGATTTTCATTAAAATTAAAAAAATAAAAAAACAGTTCATACATCAAGTTTGCTACGTGCAAACTTCAATAAGATTACAACGATTGAAAGATAAAGATAGACTTCAAGATGTGAGTTTAAAAACTTACAAACTCTTATTAGCAGAATTTCAGCCATAGCTCCCGGTGGTGGTTGATTTCCTTCACGAGAAGTTGATGAGGTCTGCTCTTGCCGGTGAAAATCCTCTTGTTACGTTCAGTCCAGATCATCCAGCAGGCGGCGGCCCATGTAGCGGTCCATTTCTTGCGCTCTTGAGTCGGCAGAAACGAGCTAGTTGTTCTCCATTTGTCGAAAAATTGTCAGCGTTATCGTACATATTGCATTGTGTTAAAAGGTGGGTCCAGATTCCCACTGCATAAGGGCAGAAAGATAATAGATGTGGGCCAGTCTCCGGAGCTCTATGACACATGACGCAGATCGGAGAGCACGGCCAACCTCGTTTTTGAAGGTTGTCCAATGTGAGGATCTTGACATTAATGGCGAGCCAAAGAAAGATTTTTATCTTGCTTGGGGCCTTAAGTTTCGAAAGATGTGACTGCCAACCTATGATTACTCCTGGATGGATGAGATGCTTGTAGGCTATTTGCGAGGAGTATGTCGATGACATTCCCCATCTCCAGATTATGCCATGAGGTGATGGCGTCGTTGCGGTGAAGTAGATAAGAAGGAGGGTCAGAAGGTCTCTTATGAAGAAAGAGGATGAGTTTTGTGTGATTAGAGAAAGGTCTCTTGCATTATTAACTCCGTATAAAGAGGTAATGATATCTTTCCAGAGAGAGTTGGTAGGATCATCTAGTCTCCATAACTAACGCAGGAGCAATGAGATGTTTTGAGTGCGAAGATCTAAAATACCTAAACCTCCGTGTGTTTTTGGGAGGCAACACTTCTTCCATCTTGCTAGGCAATCACTAGCCTTGTAATTTTCATCACCTTTCCAAAAGAAAGATCTAATTATCTTGTTCATTTGTTTAATGAGCCAAGACGGTAAAAGAAACACTTGCATCGCATAGGTAGAGATGGAGGAAATCACCGATTTTACGAGAGTGGTGCACCCCCCCAGACTTAACATCTTATCTTTCCAAGACGCTAGTCTAGTTTGCATCTTTTGTATTAATGGAAGGAACATCACTTTTGTCGGCTTTTTAATGGTGAGGGGGAGGCCTAGGTATTTAATGGAAAGAGAGCGGCGAATACATCGGAGGACAGTTTTAATGTTGTCGTAGTCTTCATGTGAGATCGCTATTGAGACAAAACGAATAACATACAACTTTGTCTAACTGAATTATACAATATACACTTTCTGTGGATAGTGAACATCTTTTGTGTCTTGAGTTTATTTATTATTTATTTTTAATTATAGATAGTTGATAAGGAAATTTATTTCTTTAGACTTATTAATATTTTCTTTTTCCTTTTACTGCAGCTTCCAATGTGGGTTCTAGTCGATGAAACTGATGCTACTTGAAGTGAAACTTAACTACATTAAAAACTAATCTTTTAAATTCATTTATTTTCTTTCTTTTTCTATTTCTTTTCCTTTTCCTAGTTTTTGGGTCTGCTATAGACAGAGTAGCTTCAAGAGCTGGTTAAGTTTTGTTGCTACTGTTAAGGAAACATGGACTATTTCGGTTGATATGGGATGCTTTATTGCTTTATTTCTTATGTCACAAATATTCTATATTTGTTATTATATGCGTGTCAAATTTTTTCATAATCCCAAAAACAGTATATATCTTATACACTATATAAATTCATACAAATAGCTTCGATAAAAAGTATATATTTAAGAAAGCAATATATATTTATAAAAAAGATATATACGAATACAAAAAATACATGCAATTGTATATAAGTTGTCCGGAAAATACATGGACTTGTACATATATTGTCCTGAAAATACGTATATATTATCTTGTCATCATTCAGTATATATCAGGTATAAAATATTTAGAAGAAATTAAATTTTATTTCAAGTTGTTAACCCGAAATTAGTTTTCTTAATATCAAGATATAAGCTTTGGATTTCCTCACAATATAAAATTTAATTTCTATTTTTTGAGATTCAAATCTTATTTCTTCCCCCCTTGGAAAATTGACTCATTTTTTGTTCAAGATTGGATTTCTTGCAACCCAGGAAGTTAAATTACAAGGAACTCAGTTTCAGATTGTAATGGTCAAGTTAAATAGATGATCATCATATACCAAAATGGAGAGCAAATAATTAACTTGTAACGGTCAAGTGAAGGGTTTAGAGCAAATAATTAATTTTCTTTTGACCTTAAAATAGAACTGAATAATGTACGGTTTAGATTCAGTCGGTTACAATTTAATGGCTAAAATAGGGTTTGTGAGATCAATTTACTTTTCCAATCTCAAAACAGGTCTGATTTAATGGCTAAAATAGGGTTTGTGAGATCAATTTACTTTCCAATCTCAAAACAGGTCCGAGTGAATAATGTAAATTGATCAGATTAGTAAAGATTTTACGTCAGCCAAATCTTCAGATTTATCACAAAGAACCAACCATTTAATTTAAATCTTCTGCAACAGAAAATAAGAAACAGATTTTGAATCTTTATTTAGAGGTATTGAATCCCAGGATTTAATGGAACCATAGTTATGTTCGAAAATCACGTTACTGTACTTATGTATCATTATACTTTGATGTATCATTATACTTTGATTGGGTATAAGTTACAGTTAATCAACATATAGGAAGCAATTTGTTCAATTAAAATGCATTAATATCTTGTATTCTATTGGATTCTTTGCAACATAGGTACAACCATTCAATTAAATTTAAACACAAAAAATACCAAATTAAATCATATAAAAATTATTTCAACAATTTATCCTAAATTACATTTAACCCTTTCCCTAATCACCTACTAAACATACACACAGAAAAAAAAAAAAAAAAAAAAAAGGAATCCCTAAAATACCGTCAATTCTTAAACAATGAAATAAGTTAATCCTACGCTCTTTCTCCTCTAATTCTTCTCGCCAATTGAATATCTTTCGGCATAATCGTAACTCTCTTCGCATGGATGGCGCAGAGATTGGTATCCTCAAAAAGTCCGACCAAATATGCCTCGGCCGCCTCTTGAAGCGCCAACACGGCGTGTGACTGAAACCTCAAATCGGTCTTGAAATCTTGCGCAATTTCCCTCACGAGTCGCTGGAACGGCAATTTCCTGATCAGCAGCTCCGTGCTCTTCTGATACTTCCTAATTTCACGCAATGCCACCGTACCAGGCCGGTACCGGTGCGGTTTCTTTACGCCGCCTGTTGTTGGGGCCGATTTCCTCGCCGCCTACACAGAAAGAAAAAATTCAAGAAAACGGCGAATTACAACAAGATAAAACCGAAATTAGATTAATTAAACTGCAATTCATCAAATTCAAAGAACAAAATAGAGAGAAAATGGAGGATTGAACGTTACCTTGGTTGCGAGTTGCTTGCGAGGGGCTTTGCCGCCGGTGGATTTGCGAGCGGTTTGCTTCGTACGAGCCATCTCAGTTGTTAGTCGTGGAAGTAGGGTTAGGGTTTCGGTTTCGATGGAATTAGGGATTTATTAACCTGCGTCCGAAGTGATTAGAAAATGATTAGACTCGATGGTTTTATAATGGGGGAGATAAGAGAGTTAATTAGAGATGGTAATTTTCTGGTTTGATCGTGTTAAGAGGACGGCTGTGATTTAACTTGAAGAAACACAGAACAGTACAGGATCTGAGTGTGGAGTTTTGATTGGTTGTCATGGTTCTCCACGGATTGATGAGGTGGCGTTCTTTCATTTCTTTTTTGGGCTGTTTGGGTCCAGGCCTTTTATATATATATATATATATGAAAATAATTATTACAGCATTCAAGATTTTGGTCACAATTAGTATTAATAGGCCTTTGAATTTTTATTACGATCAGAATTATTGGGCCTTTGGGCTATGATGCCATCTCTCTAATAGACTATTATTACGATCAGTATTACTCGGTGGAAAGCAGCTTAACTTAATCTTCCACTATGTCATTGAGTGGGCCTTAATGAGGACACTTGTAACTATTGTTTGTAATATGAAGACATATGTAACAAAGTTTCATTTTATTTAATGAAGTAGCTTAGCAGGGCCTACTTGAGATTAAAAAAAAATGTGCAAACTAGGACTTACCCTTACTGAGTTTTGCCCATTTTAAACTTAAAAAATATCATTAAAATGTAAATCATGAGATATTATGGAGATCACTTCTTGGTTGTCTGAGAAAAAGGAACAAAATTTGTTCGTGTAGTTAATATCCATGTACTGCATTGCCGTTCGCATACCTCAAAATTCAGCTTCCAGGCTATTTCAGGCAATACATTAAGTCGAAGTAAATTATTATTGGCCCTTTGTTTTGAAGTTCCTTAGGTGAGTATTAGAAAGAGCCAACCAATTTAAACTCTTGAATTGGATTACATCTGAACTGGTTAGTTCCGTGAAATCAAACCAAATAAAAATAGTTAGAACAATATAAACCATTTTCATTCAATTATATAAAAACAACTTAACAAAGTTCGAATTTTCAAATATGCCAAATCACTTGTGTTTGCGTCTGAGTCTCACTTGACTGGTCTATTGTTAACTGATAAGGGGAGCATATGAGACCATGCAGATTGTATGGTATATTTGTATTGTTTGTGAATTGCGCATGATTCAATGTATTAATAGATCGGTTTGGTTTAAGCATTTTATCCATTCCAGTTCTGAACCAAATAAACCAACATCATCAAGTGCCAAATAAACCAAACAACCGAATTTAACTAGTTCCATTTGGGCCCAAAATTCCCCTGTATATTTATTTCACTTAAAATAAAGTCCATATCCGGATTCAACAGCCATGATGTACTACTACTTGTATCTCTTATACGTATAAAGTACAAATATTAAAAACAATATTATGGATGAACCAAGCAACCCATCTTTTCTCCCATCGCGTACCATTTAGGGTAACGTTAGTGAGAGTGAGTTGTGATTGTAGTGCGTGTAGAGGGGAGGGGCAAGGAGACATGCACATGCATGTTACAGAACATTTTTGCATGATTCTTTTGTAGAATTATTCGCATGTCGTGTACGATGTACAGCCACAATTACCGGTGTGGAGTGTTCCAAATATGGTGACAGTTACTGCTCATCTCAACTGTTTTCCCTATGCTTCTAAATGCATGCCATATTCTTTTTTCTTAATCCCCTTCTACTCTCTTTAAAAAAAATATATGGATTTATCGTAGATTACTCAAGTTTCAAAAATAACTATATAAATCATCCAACTTTTAATTATCTTCTATATATCACTCAAATTTAAAAAATTATTAAATAGGTCACCTAACTTTCAATTGTCTCAAATATATCACTCAACTTTAAAAAAAATGACTAAAAGTTCATCTGAATAATTAAAATTTGAGTGATCTATTTGATTATTTTTTAAAGTTAAGTGATCTATAGGGAACAATTGAAAGTTAGATGACCTATTTTATATTTTTTGAAAGTTTAGTAACTTATAGGGAATAATTGAAAGTTGAATGAATTATTTGGTCATTTTTAAAAGTTGAGAGACTTTATGTTGAATTTTACTTTACCCAAAATATAATGGATGAAAATTATGCAATCAGCAGTAAATTGGTAGAATTAAGTAAACATGACATCAGTGACAGAGAGTTTGTGATATGGATGAGGATAACTATACACTATGTTTGATTTTTTCTTTCTTTTTACTTGTATGATACCTTTTTTTAACGCTAAAAAATACCTACCTCCAATGATCTCCCGCCTTGGGCATAATAATATTGTTCGATATTACAAACAAAATATTCCAAATATCTGTTTGATAAGAAATGTTTGCCATATATTTTCATTTACTAGTATAGTAAGTTACATCATATAATACTAGAGCTCCAATTATTATACTACCTTACAATCTCCCAATCTAAATGAAAATCTGCCCTGTTTGTGTATAATCTGTATTTTACCATCCAATTCTTCTCTCTTCTAAGATTTGTTTTACAGCATATTCTGGTATTATTTCTACATAATAATTATAAGTAATTAATTATATACACTTAAAAAAAAGAACTAGCTATAAAGATTTCTGCACAAATTTCCACACCATCATTTGCCACAATAATTTCTCCAAAAGCAATGCTGCAATGTCTCTGATGATGGGTCCCACATTTGGGCAGTTGCTATGTAAATCGTACGGATTTCACGGACTCATATTTCCCTCCTCTTCATATCATTAAAAAAATTACAAAATTCCAGTACTCATAAAGACATTTCTAAGTTAATTATGCTTAAAATCAGAATAATATTTTATTAAAGTTCATAAAGAATACACCAGCATTCTGTTCTGTTCAATATTCAACTTAACAGTCGCCCCAAAACATTTATGTTCATAGAAAGCCTGCATTGATTGGTGAACAGGGATAATTTTGTAATTTCATTATTGTATTTTGCAAACAAAAATTAATGTTTCTTCGGGGCCTACGGGCATGATGTCTAAAAAAAATATTTCTTCTTCCAATTGGTAAGCACATGCCTTGCCCCTAGTGCTTAAAATCTAAATTTCCTGTGGCGCTTTCCCTGAAGAAAATCTGTACAGCAATTTTCTTGTTATTATAATATGATTTTCATTACATATGGTGACAAATTTATTTTTCTAATTCAAAAATCAAAATATTTATGAAAAACAAAAGATGGTGTGTCTATTTGCAGGGTTCGGGCCCAACAAAAGGAAAGCTTTCCGATTTGAACCCTCTCTCCCTCTTTCTCTTTTCTTTTTTGGAGCCTCTTGAAGACAAACCCATGTAACCCATGTGCTTTAATTATACACTCACCTCTCTCTCCCTCTCTCTCTCTCTCTCTCTCTCACCACCATCTTCTTGCCAAAAGTGGCCACCCCCACTTAGCATTGTACCCTGTAACTCTCTTCTCTATATACTCACGAGAGAGAGAGAGAGGAGTGGTGCGTGAACATGACTATACGGATTGGCCAATTATCAGTGGCTGTATTTATCACATACAATTTGCATTTGCACAGCTCACATGCATGGTCAAGTGCAAGTCCCATCTGCCACGTCATAATAGTTTACTATTTATCATAAATAGGTCAATTCCTTTAATTGCAACTAATCATCCAATTTCACATTTTTTTGAAAAAAATTTCATACTGTTTCAACCAAGAATTTAATAATGTATGTACCTTTTGAATTGTTTACAACAAGCAAATACAAAAGATTGACATACACTTGTTTAATCTGTTTAGGAGAGGAGAACATGTGAGAAAAAGACCAGGGTAAAATGACAATCTGATTAATTAGAAACCAGGCAGTGGATCCCACAGGTCCAATTAAGAAGAGGCAGAGTATTTGTGGGGAGAAGGATATGGACAGATCAAAAGCCATTTCTTTGGAGCCAAGTGCAATATGTCACTCGTTGAGGTTTCCCTCATCTCCCTTTCAAACGTACTGAGAACAACTTTCATTCTTTGTTTAAACAACCTGGATGTTTGTAAACTGGAGAGGGAGAATTGCATGTGGAAATAATAATATGGATCGAGTTCAATCAGCATTGGTGTTGGTGAGAGACAAAGATATATGTGGCTAAGAGAGTTAGTGCGTAATGGCTTTCTTTTTCCCCCATGTTACATCCATCTATTGCTCTCTGCTCTGCCCCCTTCTTTTCTTTTGGCCCCTCTTCATTCTTCTTTGACTCGACCGTATCACAATATTTCATTTTTCATTTTACAAAACAAGAGAAGATAGTATATAAAGTATATGTTTACCCTTTGTCTAAACCTAATGTCTATGTTGCCTGCGGCCTTCAAGCAAAAAAAAAAAAAAAAAAAAAAAAGGAAAATCCAATGTTTATGTTTTGTTATTTTCATAAGCAGAGAGTGTAAGTATTAATGAACTTTTATTTTGCATTTACATGTGAAATTTAAAATATAGATTCAGTTTGTTTATCATGCATATCACTAACAATATTTATAGATTGTTTATCAATCCACAAGTTCATATATCTTACGTACATATATTGTCCCTTTCCTTTATCATTAGATTCTAGTCGAGCAACTCAGATTTTATGTTTTAACTTTTGTATTTAGATTATAAATTGAAATATATTAGAAAGGCCAAATGGAAGCGCCACTGATAGTTCATGGATTCAATCCAAAAATTAGAGAATTATTATTGTAAGTTCTTGAATGTACAATCTCACGTGTACCCCTGCAAATTTTCATAATTTTACTTGTACCCCTACAAATGGCGAAATATCACCGATACCCTTATAAAACTACTAAAATATCATGAATGCCCCTACAGAGTGTTCAAAATATCACCAATATCCTCGCTGTTATTGATCCGTCAAGATCCGTTAGTCAAATAATATATTTAGTAACTTTTTTAAAATGACTATTTTGCCCTCAAATAAAAATGGAAATTCAAATTTATGTGCACAAAATATGTTTCCATATAATACCAAATCTTTTAAGTATTGTATTAGTTTCTTTCCATAATGTGATTGTCCTTTCCTCCTCTCCCAAAGAGTAAAAAGATAAATTTCATACATTATTTAGTCTTTATTGTCTATTCTTTTATTATCTCATTCTCCATTACAATCTCTTGTATAAGTCAACTTATTCAATCATGCTATTTGATTGCTTAAGTTAATTTATCTATACAATTTATTTTATTCTACCAATTTTGCTCGAAAAATTTTCAGTTTTTGCTTTAGAATCCTTAATGATTGGTTTTCGTGTGAGCATGAATATGTAATTAACATCAAATCAATATAGATATGCTAAATACTATAATATGAAGTAGTATATACATCCTAAATAGTAATATTATCTTTTTTTCAGGTTATGGAATCCTCATTACTACTGAAAGGCTTTTATGCCATGCAAATTACTCTAGTGCCTAGAAGAGAATAATGGGTGGTAGATCAAGTAAAATTAAGCTTTAATCTCCAATTCTAAGAAGGCCTCCTGAAAGACCGCAAAAAAAAAAAAAAAAAAGAATAAAGTCGTCTTATGAACCAAATTGACGACATCAATGTAGGCGTTGCAGAATGTTCAAATATCCTGCTTCGAAGTGTATCAAATGATGTATCTCAACGAGAATCAAATGTTTCAAGTAACATGGAGAAACGAGTCAAAAAAGCTAAAAGATAAAAAAAATGCACCCTTCAAAATAATATATCATTATCATATAATAACACAACATGATGTTAGTTTTGTCATATTTTGTAGACTAGAATATTATTATGAACATCCTTGTAACTTGTAAAAAATTAAACTAATGCTTGGATATGCAATAATTCTGTAACGTGAATGATTTTTTGAATAATGTATGTAATTTTTTGAATAAAGCAATGTTTGAATAAAGTTTGGATAAATTAATGTTTGAAAAAACGTTTGGATATGTTTCTCAATAAGTCAATGCTAAAATGATACATGGCGCTTTTTCCTTGGTTGAATTTATTTTTTTAATATTTAATGATTTAATACATAAAGTTTGTTAAAAATGAAAATATATAATGCCTTATATAATTTGGTTACATTTAAGCATATATATTCAACTTGCATTAAAAAAAATGATTCCTTAGAGATTCTTATTTTATTTGTGTAGGGGCAAAATGGAGAAAAATAAAATTTAACAGCAATTTTAATACCAAGAGGATGGTAGAGGCATCCATGATATTTTAGTAGTTTCGTAGGGATATTGATGATATTTCATAATTTGTAGGGGTATACGTGAAATTTATGAAGGTTTTTAGGGTACACGTGAATTTTGGCTTTTATATTAAAAAGAAAACTTCAAAATGTTGTACTTTACTGAAATTACAATTTAAGAATAATTAAATTCGGGAATCAGATATCTCTCCAAATAAATAGGGTAGATTAATGAAAAAAATAATTGAAAAGGAAAACAATTAAAAACGCTTCTTAATCTAACCACGTGCTCCCCTCAATTGAGATATGGCATAAAGCTGGATTTTAGTTACATTCATCTCCAGCATTACAATACTGGTTCCTCTATTATTTTGTAACATTAAATCTGTTATGAGGAAAATTCAGGTAAGGGAAGCCTTAACTGGTAGCATTACTGGAGGGGATATGAGTACCAAGATATTATTATCATGTCAGCACCTTTTTAGCTTTCTTTTAAATTTTAATTCAATAATTAATAATTCTGGAGCCACGACAATTGACGGAAATGTATGGAGTTTATGGGTCTTATTGACCTGAGTTGTTCTGAAATAATAAAAATATATATAAATTAATCAGTCTATAATTTCTTTTTTGAAATTGAATATTTTAGATATAAAACACTTGATTGTAAAACAATAATCTTGTATTGTAATTCTGTATAAATATAAATGGTCTACTCAATAATCAATAGTGAGAAAATTTTAGTATAGGTAAGCAATATGATCATTCAAGCTAGCATAATTTACTGAACTTCTTAGAATATAAGTCATGAAACAACCAAACAAAATTGTAGGAGATAAAAATAAATAAATAAATAAATATTCATTAAATGGAAAACTAGAAAACAAAGAATCACATACAATACAAAGCATCAAAATTTCACAAATTTCCCGTGCCGACGTGGCCCCCTCCCCGGAAAAGGATTTAAGAGAGGGAGAGAGAGCCAGGCTATCAAGAGTCCGTACTCCATGTGTGATCAAAGATTATATTAAAGTAAAATTCAGTTAATAAATGACCAACGTTAATATATCACATGCACCTCCTAAAAAAATAAAATCACACATCATATACTGAATACAAAAACTACACATTTATTTTCTCTACTCATTTTTATAAATGCATATAATGATAGATAGTAGCTTAAACTCTTTTTTCCGAAATAAACAAATAAAAAAAGTTCATGCATTGTTAAATGTGGAAGTATAGAAAAAGAAGAGAGAAATATTTGTTAATTATGATTAATTAGCATTGATTGAATTGATTAGCCTTTACAAGAATACTCTATTTATAAAGTTAGCTATCTACCTAATATATCGTACAATTAATCGATACATCTTTACAATATAACCCTATAATTGTTACAATAAGCTAATCATATATATACTACTTTAACACTCCCCTCCCCCCTCAAGACTAGCCGGGTCTGAACACGGTGAGCTTGTCACGTAGTCGAGTAAAACGAGGTGCCGTTAATCCCTTCGTAAGAATGTCCGCAATCTGATCATTGGTGCTTATGAACCGAACTTGAAGAGTTGGAAGCTCGATTAGCTTGCGTACAAAGTGATAATCAATCTCGATGTGCTTCATGCGTGCATGAAACATTGAGTTTATAGCTTAGATATGTCGCTCCAATGTTACCACACTATATGATAGGGCCTTCCTTTTGAAGGATATGGAGTTCGCGTAGTAGGAATTGTATCCAAACAAGTCCTGCGGTAGCCATTACAAGGCTGCGATATTCCACTTCGGTGCTAGATTGAGCAACCATTGCCTGCTTCTTTGCGCTCCAAGAAACTAGGTTGGGACCAAGAAAAATATAATATCCGGTCGTGGACCGTCTATCGTCTGGACAACCAGCCTAATCCGCATCGGAGAAGGCTTCGAGTCGTAGAGATGGAGAAGAACGAAGAAGAAGACCATGGGTTATTGTGCCTTTGAGATATCGCAAGATACGCTTAACCGCGCCCCAATGGATATCGGTTGGTGAGTGCATGAATTAGGAGACTTTGTTCACCGCAAAGGCAATTTCTTGGTCTTGTAATTGTCGCGTATTGAAGTGCGCCAACCATGCTTCGGTAGAGTTTTGGATCCTCCATTGGGTTTCCTTTTAATTTGGAGAGTTGTTCTCCAGCAACCTTGGGAGAAGAGCACGGTTTTGCACCTTCCATCTTGGCATTTTTAAGAAGATTCAAGATATATTGAGGTTGGGAGAGTAAAACCCCATCTTGTACTTTTTGTGGCTCAATGCCAAGAAAGTAGTGAAGGGGGCCAAGATCTTTCAATGAGAATTGAGCGTTTAGATCCTGGATGAGTTGTTCGACTGAGACCGGATTACTTCCGGTTATGAGGATATCATCCACATATACTAAGAGTACTAGAAGTTCGTTGTTTCGAAACCGAATGAAGAGAGAAGTATCGGTGCGAGAGCCAACAAAACCAAGACTTAAGAGAGCACCTTTGAGCTTTGTGAACCAGGCACGTAGGGCTTGTTTGAGCCCGTAAAGAGCCTTTTTGAGGAGACACACATGGGTGGGTCTTGAATTATTCACAAAACCACGAGGTTGTTGCAAGAATATCGTTTCTTCGAGATCTCCGTTGAGAAAGGCATTGATTACATCGAGTTGTCGCACTGACCATCCTTTTGAGAGAGCAAGAGTAAGAACTACATGAATGGTAGTTGGCTTAACTACTGGACTGAATATCTCGTTGTAATCAATCCCTTCTCTTGGTGATAGCCTTTTGCTACTAGTCTCGCCTTGTAATGTTCTATTGATGCATCCGCATTTCTCTTCACCTTGAACACCCATTTGCACCCAACTAGATTCTGAGAAGAATGAGAGAAAATAAGATTCCATGTTCCGTTTTCAAGAAGAGCATTAAACTCGGTTTGCATGGCGGCACGCCACTTTGGGCCTTTGTTGGCATTGGTAAAACATGTGAGTTCACTTTCTTGTTCAGATAGAGTGGTTGGAATGTGGTGTTTGGTGGCTGCATACGTGACATGATCGGGAAATTATCGTGTGCGCCTTGTGTTGTCTCATGTGCGAGTTACTATCGGATGAGAGGATTGGGGTGGCGTAGAAGAGGAAGAGGGAGACATAGTACCCTCATTCGATGGTTGAGAACCTTCGAGTGAAGATGTGGATGACTCATTAGGAAAGAGAGAACTCTCATTGGAAGGAATTGAGTGAAGAAGGGTGAGAGTTGTTTGAGTTGGAGGAAAAGAGGTTTGAGAGGATGTGGGAGTTTGTTCATGGATAAAAGGGAAGTATGTTTCGTTGAAGATGACATGACGGCTCACATAAATTTTATTTGTTGGTATGTGAAGACATTTGTACCCTTTTTGGTTTGGCGCATATCCAAGAAACACACAAGGTAATGACCGATTTTTTAACTTATGTGAATTATATGGTCGTGTGTATGGAAAGCACAAGCAACCAAAAACTCGCAAGAAGTTATAATCTGGTTCTTTGTGTAAGAGAATTTCAAAGGGAGATTTTTGTGGACTTACAGAGTTCGGCGATTGGTTGATGAGATAGACAACATTATAAAACATGTCATTCCAAAACTGAAGTGGAATAGATGCTTGAGACATAGTAGATAGGGCTAGTTCAACGATGTGCCGATGTTTCCTTTCGGCTAACCCGTTTTGTTCGGATGTGTAGGCACATGTGGTGATGTGAGATATATAGGGATAAAGACGCGCAATAGGCTTAAATTCGGTGCCGTCATCGGGTTGAAGTGTTTTTATGAAGCACGAGAGAAAGTTTTCGATTTGAGATTTAAAAAGACTAAATGCTTGAGACACTTAGTCTTTGGAGTTAAAAAGGCTAAGTGTATATAAATTTCTTTTTTTTTTTAATAACGAGGGTATTGATATTTTTCTTAAATTTATTGTTTTGTCAAACATTCAAGAATATTTTATTGAAATAGAAAGTACATAAGACTTCTCAAAATCTATAAGTAACTATTCAATCTTCTCTTTTGCTTTCAATCTGAGCTTTGCTATGAGTATAGAGATTCTTACCATAATCATTCAAGACAAAACTCTAATGCCGACAATTCGATAATTCTTCATAATAATTTTGTTTTCTATAGTATTAATATTTAGCAAAAAAAACATATTTTAACATTGGAAACTAAGATATATATTCAATGTATTTTTAGTAATAATTGATATACACATAAAGTTTGAATTAATAATGGTTATTTTTTCGTAAAATTATATAATAGTATTTTTGAAATAAGAAAAATAAGATCATCAATTATTAAATCATATCAATTGTAGATTTAAGAACTTACCATTTTCTGGTACATTTCAAATACAAACACATAATCCCCGCATTGACTTATTTTTCGCAATAAAGAATAATCAATTCTTTATAATTTAACAAGTAAAAATACATCCCATTAAAATTATCATATTTTAATATTTTTTAGTAACACTAAATAAATAAAATTACTTCTACAAAAATATACTTATAATATATTGGATTCGGTATTAAAATGAGAAAGTATAAAAAATATTCTCATAATATTGTGCTGCATAATGGTGCTCTATTGCAAAACACACTTGGTGGTATGGAACGGTTGTGTGATCGTGACTAAAGATCTAAATAATAACCTTATCTTGATAAAATTAACAACTATGTCATTCAATTTAAATGCTCAACAAGATGTGTGCAAATATTTAATGGCATGTATGGTCATATTTTCGAAGTTTAAGGGTATGCTCAAAAGGAAGAATATTCACAAAAAATCAGTATATAAACTTATTATTATATGATTAATTGTGAAGTGAGTAATTTATTCATTTGAATATGATACGCTTCATATATATAAGTATCAAGATCATCATAAAAAATCCGGGTAGTAGATACGTGTCACTCTCTCTATTAGAAAGTTCATATGGCTGTGTTATGTAAGAATATCCAACAGAATATTTACTTTTGCCCGTTCTCATCATGAGTCTTAATTTTCTTTTCTACCTTATCGATAGAAACTTGATTGCCCCGGCAAAATACGAGTCAATAACCTTCATTATTTGATTGTTTATTTAATTTCCCCAACTGTTCGGCAAGTTGTCAAAATTTTGGTTCCAATTTTTGTGCCATGACAGAAGAGACTTATTTTGTCTTTCTTCCCGTCCCCTCCAGGTCGACAATAACCACTCCTGAATGAACACGGAGCTTAAACACCAAGTCTACCTACCTCACTGACAAATAGGACCCAAAGAAACAACCGTGCATCAAATACACTCCATGCATGAAGTATCAATGAATCATACGGATACACCATGTCCAGGCGGATAAAACTACCGAGTCTCGTGGATTGAGGCAGATCCATTATGAGCCAGCTCAGCATCAAATCCTTCTTCATCTATTAATCAAAGAAATGGGGTCTATATATCCTATGTACTATTTTTATATTCTACAATATATACTGTTTTACCGAATAATTTTTTTATATATCCTTTGCTTTCAATTTATATATATTTTTTCAGTTTTTATATATCATCATACAGTGTCAGCTGTCATTAATCAATTATCAACCCTCTATTATTAATCTGAGCCGTTGATTCTCACCGACCACCAATCTCAACGCTCTACTGCTTAATAATCTTTTTCTTTTCAGACATTTTCTACTGCTTAATAATAATTAATAATCAAGCCCTCATTCTTATCCGGTCGAATAATAATAATAAAATCACAATCAATGGCCTTAAAAAAGAAAGATGCGAGTGAGGTTCGATTCCCGATCGGAAGTAGCAGCAGTAGCAGTAGGCCCTCAATCGACGAGTCTTCCTCATTTTAGCGAGCTTGCTTTGTCCTCTAGCTCCATTATCCTCTAATTATTTCGTGGCTTGAGCGAAAGCGACGCATCTAAATCCCCTGAATCTCCCTAAAATCCCTGCCCTTCTTTCCCCTCCATTCTTTACTAAACAGATTCATTTCCACAGTTCAAAGTAACAAATTGAAATGGAGGTGAAAGGGAAGAGGGGCCAGCCACCTCAGTCGATCTGGAACAATTAATTAACCACGCTGTTTTTACATCGGACGTTTCAAAACCACTGTGCCGAGCCGTCCATGTTTTGAGTCACATATATTTTGTACTTGTGAGAACATGAACATCAGCGCGCAGATTACGTGCTCGCTCATTCTCTCACTCGAACAATACACGCAGCCGAAGCGTAACAAGTTGGTAGAAAGGAAGTTGGGAAATAAAACGGGACTGTGGGAGAAAGAAGCCATGTGACATTTATTTTCGGCTTCCCGTTTCGTATTACGACTTTTGATTAAGGCAGGTGGGAGTAGGTATTGCTTCTTTTTTGCATACAATTATACATGTATCTTTGCGTCTGACACCCTGTATGATTCTGTATTTTCCAATAATACATCCACACAGCATTAAAAAAAAATACTTTCTTGAGCGAATAAAATTCAAAAAAGAAATAAACATTGATGAGCATTTGTTTTGCTGAAACGCAAGGTTTTAATTTTAATACGCGCCGATTCATCGGATTAACCAAAATGCCATGCCACCATCAGCAGCCACTAAAAGCTGCTGGCAAAATTAATTAAAAATAACAAAAAGAAAAACTCCAGCTATCTCAAAAAGAGGGGAAAAAAGACATGCTAAAGAAGAAAAACAAATGAACAGAAATTTACAACAAATTACAGGAATCTCTCCCCTAAAAACACCAAACAAATAAATAAATAAACCACCTCACAACTACTACTGTCCATCAAGCTTCTGGCGCCTCACTACTACCGGTACCAGTACTTGTACCAGACGAACTGCTCTGTACCGGTACCGGTACTGGTACAGGCTCTGTGCTGCCAGTTCCTCCAATCATAGACAAAATCTCAGTCAGCGCACTCATGGCCTTCACTTGCATCTCCAGAGCGGCGATATAATCCGACGCTTCTTCCAGAAGCGTCGGAAGGGAAAGCTTCTTGCAACCCGGAACGAGCTTACCCAACACCCGAGCTTTATCATGCAAAACCACCGCTGGCTTCTTTTTCCTATCGACGGCTCTCTGGACCTGAATCCTCTGCAGCTCTGCCCTGCTCAATCGGCTCAGACCGGCAGTCCGGATCCGATTCGACCTGAGCCTGATCGACCAGTTTGAGAGAATGGCGCGGCTCCAGCGCGTCCGGCCTCGAGCCGAGATCGCGAGAGCCCGATCGGCCGCCTCGCGAACCGCCCGGCTTTTGGGCGGCTCGGCTCGAGGCGCGCCTGACCGCACCCGGCGCAAGGCTTCTAGAAGCTTCGAGGAGTAGAGACGGTGCTCGTTGTCAGTTCTCCATTTTGAATCCGACGGGCTTTCCGGCAATTCGTTGTTCCTCTTTCTTTTTCTTTGCTGCTGATTTCTAGTTGATGATTCAGCCTCCATAGCTAGATTAAATAATCCGATTAATTAAGAATGAGGGGTTTTCAGGTTTTCTTCCTTCTCTATGAAGACTAAGAAAGAAATCTAGTATATTTATCTGCCTGAAAAAATTTCGTTCAGAGAGAGAGGAAAGAGATGAGAAGAAGAAAGGAGGCAAGGAAATATAAAGGGAGGGTAATATATTATTTAGACCAGGTCTACTTTTCAAACGAGTCCCCAAGTGGCAAACTAAATATACTTATTTTTACTCACCCGGGACCCACCTATCATTGAGAAAGATCCCGATTGCTATGTGTAGACCGCGCGCATGCAATATTTTCTTCTAAGACGACACGTTGCAGCCTTAATCCGGGATTTAATTAATTGGCTGCGCGAGGTTAAAAAAATAAATAAAGATGGATTCATGAAATGACGGAAATAGCCTCCCGTTTTATCCGTAACGGGTTTTGGCCCGTAAAGTCAAATTATCGTAAAAGGACGAGAAAACAACAGTACAAGTGTAGACCGGCTGTATGCGCGTGCCGGTTTCTGCGTTCGTGCAGTTTTGTTAACTGCACCTAGTGCACGACGGTACACAAGTTTCCTAATTATTATTTTACTTGAGATTAAGAGTAGATTTAATTTATTACTTGTGCTGTTATAAAATATGGATAGTTGTTGTTTTATTTTATTTTTTTTATTAGTAATAAAAGTATTTATGTTGATAATTATCTTAAATAGCTAGAAAATATGTATTATGTATTATGTTATGTTATGTTACTATTAATAATATATAATATAGCTTTTTATATTGTATTTGTTGTTTGAATTATCATAAAAATATACACTAAAATATAATGATTATCGTTACGTTATCTTGATTGTCGCCTATAAAAATAAGGAAGCTTTGATGATAAATATTCAATATTTATTTTATAAATTATAATTAATTAATCGGTCAAAAGATTTTTTTTATTATACAGTATGTGAAAATTCATTACCTAATTATTAATCAATTCGTATATTCATAATATTTGTTAGTGTCGCTTTGATTGAAATGTAATGTATTTACTTCTTCTCTTTTTAGTTTTTGATGGTCTAAGTCTAAACGTGAATGATCTCATTTTTGTCGTCAAGGACGGAAATAACCCTGCATGTGCTGAGGCTGAGGGACTAAAAACGAATTACATTAGTAGTGCTGCTGGGTTTGAAAGCAGAGGAAATGGTAATGTAGTGGAATGGAATGGGGCTTGTTTGGAGCTGAGCAACTTTGTTAGACGGGCGCACATGCACATGGGGAGATGGGCGATGTGCGTGGATTTTCACGTGGAACTTATAATCTGTCAGAGCCTGGTTTCTTTGCATCTCAAAGGCCATTCTTGGACTTGGTGTGCAACATCATCCTCTACACCCTCATTTTATTGCATTGCGCCACTTTTTTTTTTATTTTTAGGAATTTAAAAAAAATGCAAATAACTTCCTAGAAGTCGGGCATGCTAGCTTAACTGCGGAGTTTTGATGAAATCTGATGCTTCATTTAGTTAAATATTTAGTCCTGTTCAAAATATTCTCACAAATGAATATTTCTTTACTGAATATTTCATTATGATTATATAATAATATTTTATCTTTGACTCTTATTCAATGCCATATCTTGTTTTTAAGTCAACATATATAATGTCAAAGAAATGAGAATTTGTCAGTGGAAAACTTGTTTGAATACCCATCTGGTTGAAAAATAAAATTTCAAACTGATTTAAAATATAAAAAAATATCAGACTAAATTAGGATCATGCTAATTTGTTTCTGTTGCACCTAATAACTAAAAAAATCCTGACTTTTTTAAACTAGAAGTCACCACAAACCGGCACTATCCTTGTCTCCCAACGGCTGGAATTACAGAGAAAAGAATAACTAATTTTTTGCTTAATGCAACAAGCATTCTAAGACAAATGATGAGTTTATTCTTGGATTTTCCCCTCTCCATTGTATTAGCAATGGAGATGTTAGTATAATTCTATAATTCCGCCAACTCAATACTGTTTAGGCACATGGTACCAAATTTTAAACACAAATATCTTATTCTGTATTCATAACCATTTTCAACCGAATTAGATATACTCTTTATCCATACAGGCATACAGCCACCTCAATTAGATATTAAATGAAATAAAGGCGTGCTTTCGCTTGATTAAGAAAACCACCTAATGTGACTTAACCAATGAGAGCATGCCATATGAGCAAATTGGTAGACTTGATTAGGAAGTGTTCAAACGGTACAATTTATTCACAATTAGAACTAAAATCAAATTGGTTTAAATCAATCCGGTTTTTTAGTTTATCCGATTTAGTCAGTTAAAAGTAGGGGTGTTCATTCGGTTCGGTTCATTCAGTTACCGAACCGAATCAGTTCGTTTCGGTTAATTCAGTTTGTTTGTTCAGTTAATTCGGTTCAGTTTGAAATTTTAGGTTAATCGGCTAATTCGGTTCGGTTTTGGGTTTGGGAAAATTGAATAAACCGAACCAACCTAATTATATGTTAAATTGTTAATTTACGATGATTTAAACTTATTATGTATTTTAATATTAATTAGTATAGTTATTATTTAGTCTAAAAAAATATTAAATTTTACTTAATATTGCTGGTATGTCATTCTAATTCGGTTCAACCGAATAAACCGAAATACAATTCGGCTTATTCGATTCGGTTCACTTCTAGTTTGGTTCGGTTTAATTTTGTTTGATCTTATTCAGTTCATTTGAACCGAACCGACCGAATGAACATTCCCTAGTTAAAAGTTAGAATTATTCGGTTAATTTCTTACGAGTTTGATTTAGAATTAAAACTGATTAAAATAAACCTACCGAATCAATAGTTTTATTTTTTTCTTAAGTTTTAAATGTTACAATTGAAATAACCATGTTCATAGAAACATAATAGTATTTTCTATAATGTAGTTATAATTTTTTTTTACTTTTTGAGGAAAAAATCATTCTAAGTGTAACCAGCTCGGTCTTTTTTCTAAATTACTCGAGAGTCGAGACCTCGGTCTAGTTTTAATCTAATTCAATTCCATTTATATCAGTTTTAATCTTATTCAATTCAGTTTAGGCCAAACCGACAAATGACACACCCATAAACATGATCTTTCTAATATCTTCATATTTCAAGTAGCTAACAGCATACACACACAATACACATTAAACATAAAAAGGTCCCCCTCTCTAAAACACCATACAAGCCTCAATCTGTTAGAGACTGTTTGATGGGCCTCATTTCTTACTTTATATTAGTCCCAAATGATGTTCATAAATCAAAAGATTCTATGCAACACGAGACTCTTAAGTCTAAATTGACAAAAAAAAGAGAGGATAAATTGAAATGATTACTACACCTAAAAGGTTTTAGGTGCCGGCTTAATGTCTACCCTTAGGGTTGTAAAAGGGCCCATGAACATGAAAGAATTATGCAGTAATCATTGTATTATAGAGCTTTTTATTAAACAAGTGACTGTACATTGGACAAGTCTAGTGCTAATTTTATAGACTGCAGGTTTCTATATAATCCCTCAATTTTCTAAATATCCAAAACAACCTTATTTCTCAGTCTAATACGGTGTATAATTTTAAATTCCATCTCAGATGAAAAGAAAATGAGATTTCAACATTCCATCTTCAGGTTCCCTGCAACCATCTAGGCGGAATTTGAAATATTTTTTAGGCGGGGTTCAAAACCCCAATTGGGATTAGATAGAAATATTTTGAGAATTTAGAAAGCTATCAAGGTTATATAGGAAAATTTTACTGTTTGCATTTACAAGCAGTCTTTCTAAAACCCCTAATGATTTTAGAAGCACAAAGTATCAATCAATCAATCAATAAGCTTGGATTAATCCTGATTCGCACTAGTTTTCAATAGGATTAGGAATGGATGCTTCTTACCAATCAATGAAAGTAACCATATAATAGGCTAGCATGTCGATGCTTTATTCTTCACATAAATTATAAACAAATGAAACTATGATATGACTAATCACACCTATATATATATATATATATATCGGAAAATTCATGCCGTTACAACAACTCAGTGTTTGCATTACAACACAGTGTTTACATTACAGTATTCTTTTTTCTCTTCAGCAAATTATAAACACACCACGAACATAATAATTTAATATAATTACAGGGTCCCAATTAGGGGTAAAATACATGCCATTTATTTTAATTTTATTTTGAGAAGATTAATTGTTCGGTGCCTGTAGTAATTTTGGGCACAACTGCATATCTAAGTAGAATTTGTGCAGGATTAGAGTCTGATGATTCCTCTTGTTGAAACGACACATCAAATGACACTGGTTGGTACAAACAAACCTCATCTTCCTTGCAATAGTAAACCTACCAATTATTCAATGTTAAAAGAACTTATCATTAGATTTTTGTCTATTGGTTGATTGATTGAATTACATACATTTATTAAAAAATTCAACAATACCTTGCAATTTATTCTACCAGTTGTCGGATCAGAAGAAATTCTCTTGAAATGAATAGAAGCTGATCCATCCGGATTCAAATTCCCAATGGACGGCTCAAATTCAATCACATTCTCTCGTTCCATTTCCACCTCAAACTTGCTTTTCGCTTCCTATCATCAACACCAAACACATAAACAACACTTTCAAATGAAAAAGAAAGAACAAAACAGAAAGAGAAGACTCAAGTTTAAACAACCTTGGAGAAGTGGTAACCTTCAGGTACTGAAAATGATAGGGACAGGTAGCCTGCTCTGGATTTACCAGCGTCGATTTTAATTACTTTTGCATCGGTTGGTAATCTGCGCCTCAATCGTTTCAAGGATTTCTTTGTTTTCACAGGTGGCTGAATGTCTTTTAATTCTAGGGTGCGCAATTGGGGATCTTTATCGTTTATGTCTATGTATCTTATCACACTGTTGTTTGTGTCTGCTATTATAAGTCTCCCTGTATTATGTGAGAAGTGTTTATTTAGTTCGTTAGTTAGAATAATTATTAAGTTTTAAGTTTTAATTGAAGAGATAAAAGGAGAGATACCGTTGCTAGCTTCGACTAGCCCAGCTGGTTCTGAAAGCTGTAGAGGAATCCAATAAATTCATTAAATTTTAGTAAATTTATAGTGAAACAGAATATCGGAATTTGTTGCTGATAATGATATAATAATTGGTAATTTGTAGGAAGTTAGGGAATGAGTGGAATCTCACCACTCAATCCTAATATGTCCTTTTTTTCCCCTTTTTCTTCGTCTATGTAAAAACTATAACTTGACTTTATTTATTTTTATTCAAGGTTGCCTAAAAAAATGATATAATAATTGGTTACTTGAGATGATAAGGCTGGACCGTCTTTATATCCTGCAATTCCAGTACCAGCTAAAGTCGTAACTCGTTTTGTCACTGGATCTATCTTTTTAATCTGTAAATAGTAAAACAACAGTAAACAAATTAATTGTGAAAATATATACTGTAATAATATTAATTTAGGTAAAGTGTAATACAATAGTATAGAATAATAGAATAATACCTTGTGATTGTATGAATCAGCAACATAAATGTGATTATCAGATCCACAAAGTACGCCTAATGGGTGCTGCAGAAGTGCATCTGAACCAATTCCATCTTTATCTCCAAACTTCAAAATTATAATAAAACATAAAATAAAACTAAAAAAATCACTATCGTACAAGTTGAATAATAATATACCCTAAATAAGTTTTCTGGAAACATAGGATCGCCACCAGCAATCAATCTTGAGCCGCCAGATTTCAAATCAACGGCTCGGATCGAACTGCTCTCACTATCCGCAATATAAGCTTCCTGCATATCTATACCAAAAATAATTTATATAAATAAACAATTTAATAATTTATCAATTGTAAAAGAATTGTTAAGGCTTGGGATTAATTATTTATTACCAGGAGACAATGAGATGCCAGATGGCTGAGCGTATGAAGTGCTTGTAGAACTACACAATATATTTAAAATCATTTTATTTTCAGAAATGATTTTATACAAATGATATTTTTTAAGAGAGATTATTATTTTTTTTACCTGGAGCCATTTTGGTTTCTTTCGTAACCATTACCACTAAAAGCTGTTGTAATGCCGTTTAATATATTATACTCCCAAATTTGGTGCTGGCCAGCCATTGCTATATATACTGTTTCATTTGAGGGATCGTAACACAAATCCCAAGGTGAATTTAAAACCTAATCAATCAAATGCATAATAAAATGTTAATATAATAAGTTTTAAAAGAAGATAATATAAAATTTGGAGGTTTTTTTTTTATTTTGCCTGGGAATTTCCTTGACCGCCACCTTTATAGTCGGAACCCTTAGTTCCATTTCCAGCGAGTGTTTTTACAGTCTCATTTACAAAATCTATCTCCCTATTTAAAAATTAAAACAATAAGACAGTGAATCAGATAAATTTAGAATTATTTTACAACAAAAAAAAAATGAGAAAATGGGGGAGAATTTGAATATAGTCAGTCACCTTAAAGCGTGATTTTCAGTGTCAGCGACATAAAGCACATTCTTTTTCGGATTATACGCAAGACCCTATAATTAAAATTTAAGAACAATTTAGAGAATAACAAATAATAATAATAAAGTAAACAAAATTATTAATTTTTAATTAATTAAAGGCCTTAATACTTGAGGGCGGTTAAACAAGGCAGTATCAAAAGAACCATCACTCAAGCCTTCCTCTCCAGTGCTTCCCACTTGACTTATAAAATCGCCATCTATACTTGTAACAACCTATTTTAAACATAAACAAAATAAATAAACAAAAAAGCTACAAATGAATCAGAAATAATATTACCTAATAACTAATAAGGTGGAAGTAAATATATATAATAATAATAGTGTCCTTCAAACAAAAGTGCATTTACAATTCTGTTATGATTACTGTCAGAAACGAACAATCTGTAGTTTAACACGTCAATCGCGATCTTTCCAGGGAATTTGAGAGGCGAATTTAACAATCTTTTATCACTTTCTCTCTCTAGAGCTAACGGAAGCGGTTTGTCCTCCAACATGTTTCTCTCTCCGTAGAACTCCAGCGCCGCGTCAACCACATCGTCCAAATCCTTAAAAATAAATAAAATTACAAAATAAATAAAGGGAAATGTACAAACAGGACATACTGTAGCACGATGCACTGTAGATATACCGCTATTTTTCTTTTTATATACTGTTTTCTCATTTTATATACTGTTTTTCCATTTAATATACTGTTATTTATTCTTTGTGTATTTCTTATTTTTTTACTTTTATATACTGTTTTTTCATTTTATATACTGTTTTCCCATTTTTACATACTATTTTCACTTTTTATATATATACTGTTATTAGAAAATAAATTATATATACTATTTATGTATATATTGTTATTAGAAAATAAAGTATATATACTGTTATTGAATCCCGTCGTGAACAGTCGTGCTACGTTGCGTCGTGCTGTAGCAGGTCCCATAAATAAATATCTTTTGATTTATGATTAATGTTTGAGATAAATAAAAAGGTAAAAATATTGGGAAATATGTTTAATAGTACTTTGCGACGGCCTTCGCCAGCTAACTGAGCTAGAATCTTGCCGGTGGGGGCCACAATGACAAATGTGGGCCAAGAGTTTACTCCTATTTCTCTCCACATGTACATATTTTCATCATTTACCACCTATATTTAATGACAAACCAAATGTTACAAAAAAGGAAGGGATTCAGTATCTCATTTTTAATTTTTTTTAGGATGTTGGCTACTAATGAAAAAGTATCTTTTGAAGTTTATTGCAGTCAGGAAAATAAAGTTATTTTAACAGTAGCTATTCATATGGAAATGTATGGAATATTTAAGATAGTTTTTTTCAAATTACGGGGTGAGATATGTTGTATCGTAAAACAGCGTTTCTAATTGCATCCAGGTCCTTCTCATTATCGAATTTAGCGGAATGCACCCCAACTACTGTGAACTGCGCATAAAGAAAGAAAAATAATTAAATATTTATTTCTACATTCAATTCAAAGGAAATAAGAACAGGTATGGAAGAAAAATAAGTTTTTTTTAACTTACAGGTTTATTTTTATACTTAGTCTCTAAATAATCCAGATCGGGAAGTACATGCATACAGTTTATGCAACAATAGGTCCAAAAATCTAGCACAACTATTCTTCCTTTTAAGTCCTGAAAAATCAATTAAATACGGAAAATACGATAAATAAATTAATTAATTCCATTAAATTAGATTTAAATAAATGTTTAAATTTACCCGGCTAAACCGAAGAGGAGCTGAGTTGAGCCAGTCAAGCTTTTCTGGAAACTCAGGAACATTTGCACCAGAACCCCTAAAAAAGAAATATTACAAAAAATATTTATGTAATTAATTAATTAAATGTTGAACCAATAAAGAATGGAACATTTACAGCTTGATATAATAAGAATATATAACATACTTGGATTCAAAGTCAGCCAAGTAATTCATTATTTGTTTCTTTCTTGTGGATTGAGTTTCCCCTACAAAAGTTGGAGAAAAGAATAAATCAAAGACCAAAATTTGAATCACTAAATAATATTTTTATTAAAATTAAAACAAAATAAATAATGAATAATTGAACGCAGATAAGCTTATTATACCTTTGTTTTGACCGAAAATTGAACTGTTTTGACCAATGAAAAAATTAAGCAATCCTTTAGGAGAGGCAAATTTCATTGCCTAAGGAAATAATTTCAAAAGTTACTCAAAAGAATTTACTTGCATAATATAAAAAAAACCGTTAAATAAATTGCATTATATAGTGGCATATTTGTAATACCTTCCAATTTCTGAGGGTAAGAAGAAAAGAAAAAATAGCAACTCCAAGACTTGCATATCTTAATAAATCCCTTCTAGAACCCAATAACCTGAAAAAAAAGGCAAAAAAATAAATAAAAATAAACTCTCCATGAAAAATAAAAAAAAATACTTAAAAAAGTGCGGAGTATTAACAAATGCAAATTGACATTTCCGATGAAATAACTTTTTATAGAGAATTACTAAGTGTGGTAATGTAGGGTTTAGATATGTGAGAAACTGACCTTACCCTCCAAAATTCTGTCCATTTTGATTTGTAGAGCTTGTTTCCTGAGAAAATTCACCACTTAATTTTCCATTAATTTCTGATTTGTGTTTGCTCTTCTCATCTGTATTAACTCAAGCTATTTAACTCCTCAATAATAATAAACAACTACTAAACAAAAAGCGCCACACATTTTTGGGAAACAGAAACATAGGGTTCATTCATTGCTAGCATTATTTCAAACACAGTTTCGCTTAAAGTCAAGCTTATTTATCAAAATTATTTGATTTAAATTTTGAAACAACATTTCAATGAATGAATGAAAATTGTACAAAGTACATACCGTGAGAGTCAAAAGAACCTCCATATAAAATGTCGCTGATTGAAATATCTCCTATTTCCTTCTTAACAATAGTTGGCTTTGCTTGCCCAAGTGCTTCTTCACTCAAAGTAGTCGTCACAGCAATACATCTGTAAATAAAAATAAAAATAAAATAATAAAACATGCATTAAAATTTAACGTAAACTTGTGAAATTGATTTTTTTTAATAATAAATATAAAACAAATACCTCATTTTTGCAGCATTTGCAGCTTGGACTCCTGCAAGAGCATCTTCTATCACAAGGCACTAAAATGCAATATTGTTAGGGGCAATATTAAGTTAGTATATTAATAAAATGAAGTTCATAAAATTAATTTTAATATAGAAATATATGCATTAGAAATTAAATTACCTCGCTAGGATCTACAGCCAAGATTTTTGATGCAGCCAGAAATATATCAGGTGCTGGTTTCAGATTTTCAAATGCATCAGCTGAAACTATAGCGTCAAATCTGTCATTTAATATTAATTCATGAATATCAAGTTTATAGATAACTGTGTGCATATATAAATATAATATAAAATAAGATAATATAAACTTACAAGGAAAGAGGTAGTCCAGCAGCGGATAAATTAGCATCAACTTTTATTCTATCAGCACTAGAAGCAACAGCCACTTTAAGTCCTTTTCCTTTGCACTGCATCAATATTAATTAATTAAACAAATAACAGTAATTAATCTGTTACTTTGTTGCTATAAATTAGTGAAAATAAATAGAATGTTGTTATGATGTTTGTTTACCTCTTTGATGAGTTCAAGAGCGCCTGGAAATCCAATTCCAGAGTTGGGTTTTGCGTACTGAAAACAAAAATAAAAGACAGGTGATTTTTTGTAAATTTTGAAACATTAAGAAATTAAAATAGGAATAAATCTTGTTGTACCTTTGTGAGGTAAATATAAAAAAACCGTTTCTTTAAATCATCAGTAGTTAAGTCCTTAACTCCCTTCACTTTAGCAACACCTCCTAAAAAATTAGCCTCACCTGCACGACATATAACAATTCAGCTTCTGATCGTAATTCCAAATCAAAATAAAGTTCCAAATTGAATTAAATTAGTGCAGAAATTTCTCATTTTATCTCCAAATCAAACCAAATCCAGTCCAATCAACTTGATTCATTTCCAACGGAATCTCCACAAACTGAAGCATCAATAATAAGATTCAAAATTCAATACCAGTGCCCATGAAAGGTACGAAATCTTGAGTCGTCACAGCCACGCCTAAGTCAGCAAAGACATCCACAGCAGCCAACCGTGATAACTCCTCGCTGTTACAAAGAACTCCGTCCATATCAAACAGCACAGCTGAAACCTTGCCCCATTCCTCCTCTTTCGACGTCGCATCTTCGCCACTCACAGTCGCCATTTCCGTCTTCTGCTGTGCTGACGCGCGGCAGCGCCGGAGCTTGAGCGGAGAAGTGCGAGGATGTTTTTGGAGAGGAGCGAAAGGGTTGGGGAGAGCGCGAGGGTGTTTTCGGAAATTGAGCGGGGAGAGTTGAAAGGTTGGAGAAGTGAGATTGCGCGCCATTGAGTTGATTACAGTTACGAGCTAAAGCTCGCAGAAGAGAAACGTATTTTTAGGAGATTTTTCGTTTGATTATGAAAGGACGGTAATACCCCTGGGAAATGAGTGCTGTGTGTCAGCCGATTATTAGTGATCGTAAGCGGGATAAATTCGATTCGTTGACACGTGGAAGAGTTACGTGGCCGGGATCCAACCAATGGAAAAGAGCATTATCTGAAAGAATTATAGAAATACCAGCTGCCAGATTTTAATATCTTTTCCAAAGGAATTTTAACCTCATTTTGCATGTTTTCATCTTTAATAAATAAAGTATCATTATATTATAATTAAAAAAATATTAATATATTAAAATTATTTTACTTTGAAAATAAATTAACATTATCATTTTTCTTTTGTCCGGAACAATCAGACGATACGAGGACGAACCATGCGAGATGGTTGACTGCACAAATCTCGCGGATTCGATTCCGTACGAACGCATGTAATCCAAATGTTTCACCGGATTCCACGACATTCTCTTCAATTTATGCTCATTAACCATCCAATATTCCCATCTGTCATAATTCTACTCCTGAATATATTCCGCGTGAACGGAGACCAATCACCCTCACGGTTATGAATCATCTTGTGCAGTCTTTTATTATATGCACACGTTTCTTGTGGGAGTATTTTTTTTTATGAAGCCCGAACTGTCGCATCACCTTCTGCGTGCAATATTGCTCGACAATCCACAAATAAATCAACTTCGCCCGAATAAGCGTCGAATCTCTTTCAAGACCGCAAATTGGTAGTAGTCTCTCGCGATAACGGTCGTATGATGTCCACTCAATCTGAGATTCATGAAGGGGTTATCCAACTGGTCTCGATTTCCCCACAAATGAGTAGATTCGGGTCTCTCTCTGATACTGGGACCAATCCAAATAAACCCAACAGTATCATTCTCATCCGAATCATCGTACAGTTCTAAACGATCCGGGTCTATATCGTGCTCTGGTTCCGGTCATCCGAACTTGAAATGCGTCCACGCCCACAACTGAAGCAACATAACACAACCCCCTATATTCTTCTTCCCAATTTTTGCGCTCTTGCACAATTCCTATACAAATACGCTAACACTGCACTACCCCATAACCAGTCTTTCAAGCTTTCCATATCCTCTAAAAATATCAGAGGAACAACTGATACACTATCTCCCGACGCCTCTGTAAACAAAATATCGTTACACAATGCGAGTATGTATGCACGTCAATACTGTTCTCTCATTAGCTCGGAAGACCCTTCTTCGAAATCAACAAAATTTTGGGCAAACCATTTTCTTTTGATCATCACCGCGCTATCATGTCTGTAGTCATTTACGCCGGGTGTTTTTCCGAGCAGATCCGTAATTTTTTTGCCCCAGTTAACGTATTTGGTACTCATACACATGGGATCTCCATCAATTCTCAACCCCAACAACCACGATACATCCTCCAGCGTAATCGTCATCTCCCCGTGGGCCATATGAAATATATGTGTTTCCTTTCTCCAACGTTCTTATAGAGCGTTTAAGATTTTCTTGTCTTGCGGTATATAACCGATCTTAGCAACTTGCAACAAACTAGCCTTCTTAAGATAAGGAATATAAAGGTTATTCCATGACATCAGCAAAAACAGAAAAAATAAAAAATAAGCCATTAATACGTAAGAAAAAAATATATTTATAAAATCAAATTAAAAAATAAATACTGTAAGGTGGTTCCATGGCATCTGCAAAAATAGAAAAAAAAAAAAATAAGCCATTAATACATAATAAAAATATATATTTATAAAATCAAATTAAAAAATGTTGCCTGAAATGGAATGCTTCTGATTCTATCACTCCACCTTGTTGTGCAAAAACTCTCATCCTATGTTCGTCTTGCAATTCATTGAGAGAAAATTTCGGAGGTTCATCTTCTTCGACTATAGGAGTTTTCCCCTTATTCGCCCGGTGACTAGGTCGACTAGGTCCGTTTCTAGATGCCATCACTATGTAAATATAAACAAACTAATTAAAAAATAAATAAATTTACAAAAAATAAACAAATTTACTAAATAATATTTAAATAAATTACCTTATTAATAATAGATAATAAATTATCTAATTAAATAACCACTAAAAATAAAATAATAAATTATCTAATTAAATAACCACTAAAAATTAACTATAAAAATAACTACCAAAAATGGCTACTAACAAAAAATAACCACAAAATAATATAAATAACTTCTAAATAAATAACTACAAAAAAACTATTAATAAATAATTTAAATAACAACTAAAAAATAATAAATTACCTAATCAAATCATGTATAAATACAATAACGTAATTAAATAATATACAAATAAATATGAAAAAAAATACATCAAATTTCAATCGCAAAAAATTAAAATTTCTTCTCCTTCACCTTCCTCTAATTCTACAAACAAACAAAAAATTCCTAATACAAAACTCAAAATCAAACTAATTCTAATCAATTTGAAGCAATGTATTGAAAGAAATATAACTAATTTCAACAAATCCAAACTTATTTCGCACTAATTTCAATCAATTTAAACAAATCAATAACAAATAACCCTAAACAATAAACTTAAAAACAAACTAAAATATCTAACTTTTTCTTGGCTTTTCTCTATTTCCTTCTTTCTTCTCTTTAATTCCCAAAAAAATTTCGCTTTAATTTCCCCAAATTTTGAGTTTTTTTCGGCTGAAAAATCATTTTCTTTTTTCTTTTTTGGCTGATGGAGGCGGCTGGAGAATGAGAAGAGAGAGGGGGGTCGGGTGGGTTAATATATTGGGTTCAATCGTATACCGCCGGCGGTAGACGTATGAATTTTTTTTTTGCGCAAATCTATCCAGAGAGCATAGCTCGCCTTAGGTATTTTTTTCTTATCGGGTTTGATAACGGGTTGACCTAGAAAAAATTACAAAATTGTCACTACCGCCAGAAAAGTTGGCGGTAGACCACTACCGCCATAATTTCTGGTAGTATTCCCTAATTTTCAATTTTTTGCATAATTTCCTAGCTAAAACGGGTATAAATTTTGAAATCTGAAAAAAATTATTTTTTGTACCTCTACCGCTAGATTAGAAGGTAATTTGTTCCTATTTAATCTGTTTAAGGCTGCTGATATGAAAATTTGAAAAATAGGTTCTACCGCCATTATTTCTGGTGGTATAAGATCTCTACCGTTAGAATAACTGGTGGTAGTGCAAGCTGCTCAATTTTTTTCCATATGAGTGCTATTTGCTCAATTATTTCCGAAAATAATGCTAAAAAAAAAAAAAAAAAAGGTCTGCTCTATGAAACACGGGAAAGTCTAGCACACCACCCGGCTAGATGCACTTTGGTGATAATTAACAACTTAAGTAAATACAATACGTAAAAGGGGGACTAAAATCAGAATTTCATAAGAGCAATATTATAATTTTCTATTTCATATGCCCCCTTAGTTCCATCCCTGATTAGCTCCATATGCTAGAAATTATGGAGATCACCTTGCTGACAACAAGGATAACAAAAAAGGAAAATACATTATGCATCATTATCCGGCTAGCAAACCGAGGTGTAACCTCAAAAAACAACCACAACTCTCAGTTTGGGGTGTATAAGAAAATCTCAAACTCACTCAATCTACCCAATTCAATTTAACCCAAATGGGTTTTGAAGTCATTACATCGGATACATATTAGTATTTTAAATAACCTATAATAACGGATTGGATTGCGGGTTTGGAACTGAAAACTCATTTTAATCCAACACAATAAATAGAAGTTAATTTATTTGTATTAACATATAAAATATTTTCTTTTTTACATCAAATAAATTTTTTGTCAAAGAAAATATTCTTACAAATCCAAAATTTTAACTTTTTTATAAAAAATTGACAAAAATAAAACTCTACTATTAATACTAAAGATAAAAATGAATCAGTTCATGTTTTTTTCGGGTTTGGATTGATTTTTGGTAGGGGTGTTCATTCAGTCAATTCCGTCCAAACCGAACAAAATAAGGCAGCACCAAATTTAACCGAACCGAACTGAATAAACCGAATTTTATTTTAGTTTATTAGGTTGAACCGAATTAGAAAAATATTATACAATACGAAGTCAAAATTAATAATTTTGTGATTAAATAATAACTATAATAATTAACAATAATATGCATAATCTTAAGATTATGTTCATTGTAAATTAGCAATTTAATATATAATTTAGTTGGTTTTGTTTATTCAGTTTTTCTAAACCAAAAACCTAATCGGACCGAATTAACCAAATACCTCAAATTTTCAACCGAACTGATTTGACCAAACAATCTAATGGTTTTATGCCCTAGGCCAAAGTGTTTGTGACCTAGATGATAGATTGTAATAACAAACATAATATTTATTCTAAGATATTTTATATAATATGTGCGTATAGATTATTTTAATATAAAAAATAGATCATGAATATGCAATTCAGCTTTATGTCATCAAAGTTCGTGATTTTGATAGTAAAACTATAAAGTGTTATGAATATTATTCTAAATCGTCCTTGATCATTTATAGGATATTTGTGTAGACAAATATACTTGCAGATACATATAAATATATATTTATATACAACCTATAAATGTACACCGGTATATTAGTTGACTAATGATTATGTTTTACTGATCATGGATAAATAGCTATCAAGTCATTAATATAAGTATATGTTAGAGACCATATACTGGACTGACCCGCCATAAAAATGCTACATGTTTAACGTCATTAGCGATTCTTGTAACATAAAGTATTTATAGTCCTTTGACCTGAGATTGTCTCGGTTCCCAACATGAGTAATTTTATACTTTAATATAATCTAACACTGCTTTTAACCGGGTGGTCATAACGGTTATGATTAGGTATACAATGAATCATGTAGAGGTATGAGTACAATCAAGACGGGATTTGTTCCTCTCATAAATGAGAGAGATATCTTTAAGCCTCTTGATGAATTGAACTGAAGAAATGTATGGCCATACTCAAATGAATTAATAAGAGTTATTAATGTCATTTGTACTTGTTCAGTTTAATTTGGGATCAAGAAATATTAATCGATTTATATAAGGATGGCATATTACATGCCTTATGATCGATATAGATATCGCGTGACAAAGGGACTAAATACGTGATTGTTGATTAGGTAAATCGGATCACCGATATTCACTTCAATTGGGTAGTCATGATGGCTTGCTAGAGTCCGCTCATGATTTATAGACTGTCAAGTCTATTGCCAACATTAAATGTACCTACAGGGTCACACACAAAGAACAAACTAAAACGGGCGCAGAAAATCCTAGGGACTTATATGATGAGTTGCATAAGAATGTCACAAAATATATTGTCATCTTATGTGATAAGATGTGATATATATGTATATAAAGACTATGAGCACAAAATATCATGTAATCTAGAAGAGTCTAGATGATGGTATATGGATAATGATGAGTGATGTCATACACATCTTTTAGTGTGAAGAGACATGACTCTTCACCTCTATATAAGGACATAGAGGGCAATATACAACACATCATTCTCTCTCTCATCATTTCTCATTCTCTTTTGTGAGACAAAAGAGAGAAAAGATACTTTCTAATTTGTATGACAAAATTATGAAAGGGTGCTTTTTTTGTACGACAAAAATGAAAGAGTGCGATTATATGAGAGGAATTATATACATCTTTTGTGAGATAAAATAAGAAGAGTTTTCTTATGCAAGAGGATTTAAATATATAGATAATACATTTAGAACCATTTATAATTTTATTTATAATTAAAGGCGATAGATATTTAGAGAAAAATGTAAAGAACAACTACTAGCATATATATTGTTCATCTTCCCGTTTTAAGAAGATTGCTCGTGTGGACGCGACGAAAGGTGTGCGTACCATCGGAACGTTAAGATAATACAGCGAAAGGTGCAGGGTGTACAAGGGATCCGCTTGTGATCTATTCGGCCTAAGAAGATGAGAACGGTTTGTTGAGAGTTTTGGTGGAGACCGATTATATACAACAATTCCACACGATCCGACCTAGACGGACGTAAAATCGGTTAGGACAGTAACCGGTTTAGAGACGTAGATGGATTTTCAAATTCATTTGATTTTAAATCATTTGAAACATGTGTAACTTATTTATTAGACAGGATGACATATACGTCTTTCACAAAGTAAGGTGAAAGCAAGTTACTTATTGGCTCTCATACATAGTGATGTATGTTCATCAATGAGTGAAGGTGCTAGAGAAAACTACTTCATCGCTTTATTGAAACAATAAATTTGAATATTTTGAAAAGTTCAAAAGTTACAAATAATGAAGTAGAGAAAAATCAAATTTCTTTGATGACATCGAGGAGTCGAAAACCAAGTGTTTGATCATCATGATAACTATATCGAACTTTATTAGATATAGTTCGATTATGATGAGTCAAATATATCTTCTATTATCTTTCACTAGGCGTTACGCTCTTTTTTAAAATAAAAGTATGTTGGGTACTATTTTACCGATATTAGACATGGTTTACTGGGCTATCAAGACGGGCTCGGCATATATAGAATATATTTTTTTTTTTTTTTATTTTAATATAATTAATTATTCCATCTAAAGGGCGATGAGCCAAAATAGGACTTCCATATGATGATAAAGTTTGAATATGCGATAGGATGATTATTAAAAAAGACCATTATAAATATTAAATTTCATATTTATATTATAATAACCAAGACTTTTTAACAACCATTTTAATAATTTGTCTAAAAGGCGTCAAAATACTATAACAAGATTTACTCCTATAAATTATATCTTCAAAAAAAAATATTAAAAAAAAATTTATTTATTTCACATCATGTTATTAGATAGATGTGAATCACAGTGAAAAGTAATAATTTAATTATTTTTAATAAATATTTTTTTTTTTTTTTTTTTTTTTTTTTTTTTTTTTTTTTTTTTTTTTTTTTTTTTTTTTTTTTTTTTTTTTTTTTTTTTTTTTTTTTTTTTTTTTTTTTTTTTTTTTTTTTTTTTTTTTTTTTTTTTTTTTTTTTTTTTTTTTTTTTTTTTTTTTTTTTTTTTTTTTTTTTTTTTTTTTTTTTTTTTTTTTTTTTTTTTTTTTTTTTTTTTTTTTTTTTTTTTTTTTTTTTTTTTTTTTTTTTTTTTTTTTTTTTTTTTTTTTTTTTTTTTTTTTTTTATTTTTTTTTTTTTTTTTTTTTTTTTTTTTTTTTTTTTTATTTTTTTTTTTTTTTTTTTATAAATTTTATTTTTTTTTTTTTTAAAATTTTAAAAAATAAAAAATTAAAAAAAAAAATTTTTTTTTTTTTTTTTTAAAAAAAAATATTTTTTTTTTTTTTTTTTTTTTTTTTTTTTTTTTTTTTTTTTTTTTTTTTTTTTTTTTTATTTTTTTTTTTTTTTTTTTTTTTTTTTTTTTTTTTTTTTTTTTTTTTTTTTTTTTTTTTTTTTTTTTTTTTGGGTTTTTAATTTTTTTGTTAGTGGTTGGATTATCTTTTATCAAGATTTGAGGATATGATACTTAATTGAAGCATCATGCATCTAATCGGATTAGTGCTTATTATGGAATATCCTAAGAAAAGTAAAGGATATTACTTCTATAATTAATATGAGAACAAAGTGTTTGTTACTCGAAAATTATATCTCTTTGGAATAAGTGTTTCCAAAAGAATTAGTGGAAGTAATTTGAAAAGTTCAAATTCCACATACTGACAGTAATGCTCGGATGGAAATTAATTCAGATTTCAACTAGTGATTGAGTCTGCAATTAATCATCTAGACTCTCAAGATGTTGAAGAGTCTGAGTATATAATATAAGTGTATTCATGTATATCTATCAGAATTTATCATAGGCCCGAAAAATATAGATTTTTCGTGGCTAAAGATAAAAATTTCGTACTCATAGATGATGAGTCCACATTTTACTAATAGACTATGATGAGTCAAGGCTCTAATGGTTAGAGACTTTGAAAGTTGAGAAGTAATCCATGTCAGACAATCAAGTTTTGAATTTGATTGATCCATTAGATGGAAATACGGTTTTAAAAGAAAGACCGGCATGGATAATGTGCAAACATATAATGCATGATTTGTGGTTAAGTTAAACTCATAGTATAGACTATGATAATATTTTTCCAAGTCATCATGCTTATGTATTTCAGAATTTTCTTGGACATATGTTCATAGTATGACTATAAAAGATGCCAAGTGGATGTCCAGATGTTGTTTCTTAATAGAAACATACTATGAGTTTTGTCTATCCTAAAAATTTTGAAAAGAGTTTGCAAGTTGCATAAATTCATTTATGAATTAAAGCAAACATCTCTAGGTGAATATTTATTATTTGATGAAATAACCAAACAGTTTGGTTTTATCAAAAATTAAAGATAAATCTTATGTTGACAAGAAATTCAGTGGGAGTATAATTACATATGATGTGAATTAAGTGTAACAAGCACACATAAGTTTAATCTTAGTGAAAGTCACTAAATAATAATCAAAAGTATAATTATATACTTGAGAAGGATAAGGTATTCTTCTTATATTATGGTGGACATAAAATATGCAAAGTATTTACATATAACAATGTTTGATAATCCATTTAAGAACCCAATCCCTTAAATGATGGTGATCATAATAGGTCAACTGGTATGTGATACCACATAGATCAATGAGTATGAGATACTTGGTTGATTTTGCCTAGTGCAAGTGGGAGATTGATGGTGTTATGCCCTAGGCCAAAGTGTTTGTGACCTAGATGATGGATTGTAATAACAAATATAATATTTATTCTAAGATATTTCATATAATATGTGCGTATAGGTTATTTTAATATAATTAAAATAGACCATGAATATGCAATTCAACTTTATGTAATCAAAGTGCGTGACTTTGATAGTAAAACTATAAAGTGTTATGAATGCTATTCTAAATCGTCCCTGGTCATTTATAGGATATTTGTGTAGACAAATATACTTGCAGATACATATAGATATATATTTATATACAAGCTATAAATGTAAACCGGCATATTAGTTGACTGATGATTATGTTTTACTGATCATGGATAAATAGTTCTCAAGTCATTACCATAGGTATATGTTAGAGACCATATACTGGACTGACCCGCCATAAGAATGCTACATGTTTTATGTCATTAGCGATTCTTATAACATAAAGTATTTATAGTCCTTTGACCTGAGATTATCTCGGTTCCCAACATGAGTAATTTTATACTTTAATATAATCTAACACGCTTTTAACCGGGTGGTCATAACGGTTATGATTAGATATACAATGAATCATGTAGAGGGATGAGTGCAATCAAGATGGGATTTGTTCCTCCCATAAATGAGAGAGATATCTTTAGGCCTCTTGATGAATTGAACTGAAGAAATGTATAGACATACTCAAATGAATTAATAAGAGTTATTAATGTCATTTGCTCTTGTTTAGTTTAATTTGGGATCAAGAAATATTAATCAATTTATATAAGGATGGCATATTACATCTTTATGATCGATATAAATATCGCGTGACAAAGGGACTAAATACGTGATTGTTGATTAGGTAAATCGGATCACCGATATTCACTTAAATTGGGTAGTCATGATGGCTTGCTAGAGTCCGCTAATGATTTATAGACTATCAAGTCTATTGCCAACATTAAGTGAACCTACAGGGTCACACACAAAGAACAAACTGAAACGGGCACAGAAAATCCTAGCGACGGTAACCGGTTCAAAGACGCATGGACAATACGCATGGTTTGAGCGTCACGGATTAAGCGTAATCCGAATGGTATCTTTAAGATTTATTTCTTTGATTTAACCGATATGCACGGATCCTCGGATTGGTTTTGGACGAAATTTTTGTTTTCTGATGCGTTATGGACGTCTGAAACCCAACACAATCGAACCAAGTTAACCGAATAAACCGAACCAAATGAACACCCCTAGTTTTTTGTCAGTGATTGTTGCCCGTTATCGGGTAAAATTTCGTGTCGGTTACGGGTATGATTAGTTCGGGTCAAATTTCAAATTGGGGCTGATTAGTTTGGGTCGGATCGGGATTCCAGTAGTTCGGACGGGTTTCTTGTGCTCGGATTAGGTTTGCCTCCTCAAGTCACGGGTCATTCATGTATCGGATCGAACTCTACTCATTCGAGTTTCGAGTCCTTTAGGTCACCGGTCAATTCAATTTGTTCAAGTTATGGGTCAATTCAATTAGTTTCGGGTTTCGAGTCATTCGGGTTACGAGTTGATTAGTTTTGGGTAAAATTATGTGTTCGGGTTGATTGGTAGGGGTCAGCTTAGGTTTACGGTTGGTCAAGCGGGTCTCTTGGATTCAGGTTAGATTTGTCATCTCAAGTCAAGGGTCATTCGGGTTTCGGATCAGGCTCGGGTCATTTCTATTTTCAAGTGAGTTCGCATGTCGGCATCCGGTCGCATATCACTACTGAAGATTAGATACAAGTTGTGAGTCATTCAAATTGACATTTAAGATTATTTAGTTAAGTATTTTTTAAATTATGAAATCCATAAATTTCGACTGGTTTGTGTAATAAGATCAAAACTTTAGGTTATTCTCAGGTCAATTGGATAGGTCATTTAGGTTAGGGATGTTTGGATCATCTCAGGCTACGAGTCAATTGACTTTCGGGCTATTCATGTTTCGAGTTATCTAGGTTGGTCATTGTGGATTTCGGGTTGTTTGGATTCTGGTCACTTCAGGTTCGGGCCGAATCGGATGAGTTTTTTAGGACATGCCAGAATTTGCCAGTTCTGAGCAAATACGATCCGAATCTCGTTAGCCCGAAACCCGAACAGACTTGAACTTCACTTGACCCGAACATTCAACCCAAACATGAAATAAAACGACAACAACAAGATTCGAATACAACCCGACCCGACCCAACCCAAAACTCACCTGAACACACCCTTGACCCGTAAAGGATTCGACCGACACAAAATTTAAAACGGACCCGACCCGATCCGACCCTGACCTGTGTTGATCAAATTCAACAATGATCAATCATGAACTAGTTAACCCGAATATGACCCAACCCGTTTGCCGTCTCTCTTCATCACCATGTCCTGTCCTGGGATGTCCATCGTTGTCATCCCAATCAAGCGGCCCTGAATGAATAATTTTGGAAGAGGGCATCTAGAAAGTTGCTTTTTTGGTGGGATTTTATGAAAATCAATAAAAATAAGGAAAATAACAAAGAAAAGTAATGACTACTTCCCAAATCAAATCAAGGTCAATAGAAAATTTGAAATACATCCGCTGTTAATTTCCTTCATGAGCAACCAAACAAAACAATATACAACAAGTCAAGACGCACAAAAAGACTACGCACAAAAGTACTCACCTTCGAATAGAGAAAAGCAAAAAAATGTTTTTTTTTTTCACAAATGGAAAACAAATATGGCTCAAACCAAACATAAAACCTATTAAAAATGTTCATCCAATTCATCATACAACAATTGAAGAAAAATTATCAAGTCGTCTCAAAATCATCCGGAGAGCAATTCCGCAAGAGCCTCAAAACGAACACCTTCGTCCAACTGACCTCCAGCTGCTTTTATCATGGCCTTCACCTTCTTATCTCCAGCCTCCATTCCCATCCTCTCCAAAAATCCCTTCAGATCGTCAAACCCCACTGTGCCGTCCCCATCTCTGTCCATCAATCCAAACAACTCCTTCAACGCACCATTTTCCCTTTTCCCTTTTCTTTTGTTCATTAATTTCTCCCCTTTAGACGTCGCCTCTTCGTCACTCACAGTCGCCATTTCCGCCTTCTCCTGTGCTGACACATGACAGCGCCGGAGCTTGAATGAGGAAGCTGTGTGAGGAGGAAAAGGGTTGGAGAGTGCAGGAAACTTAGGAAAAGTGCGAGGGTGTTTTTGGGAATTAAGCGGGGAGAGGTGAAAGAATGTAGTAGTGAGATTACACGCCATTAAAGTTGATTAGAGTTGGAGCTCAGTTCGCCCAAAAGCAACGTATTTTTGGGTGATGTTTTGAGTGGTGCTGCGCAGGATAAACTTGGTCTGTTGAGTACTTATCCGAAGAGAGCCTTATCCGAAGAACCAAATAAAAGAGAGCCTTATCTGAAGAATTTACACATTCGGCCGAAGTTCCCTCTCTTAAACTTTCGACCCAAATTACTTAGAGCGATTACTCCATTGATTTGAGTTTAATAACTAGGATAATATTGGCGTAGGGTTTGAATATTTTTATTATATTATTCATTTTTATAAAAAAATACATAAAATAATAATAATAATAATAATAATAATAATAATAATAATAATTCGATACTGAGTGTAGAATGGTGTGGTTGAAGGCATTCGGATTCGGATGTGTACTGGTTAAAAGAAACCTGATGTACTATCATAAGGTGCAGACGTGTGCACGGATATGTACTAGAATGCGGCTGACCATCTGTTAATTTTGACAAGAATGTCAGAACTTTAAGTAGGGGAGTTTGTAAAACTTGTAACGAAAAATGAGAGTAAAGGATTCAATCCCATCTTTCATGTGTGTGTGAAAGATTATGTAGTTACTTAATTAACTACTAACACCAACATGAAAAATATGGTATGAGAATTGAGAATATATGTTAAAAAAAATATAGAGGGTTAATCAAGTAATACAATTTATAAGTCTAGTAAAGGTAATTTTCTAAATAGACATTACTTTAAATATTTTTCTCATATATAATATTTTTTTATATTCTAATACACAATTAACCTTAGTTATTTAATTTCAACTGTAATACTCAATTCTTGTTGTCAAAATTATCAAGTCGTCTCAAAATCATCCGGAGAGCAATTCCGCAAGAGCCTCAAAACGAACACCTCCGTCCAATTGACCTCCAGCCGCTTCTATCATGTAAGTCACCTTCTTATCTCCAACCTCCATTCCCATCATCTCCAAAGTTTCCTTCAGATCGTCAAACCCTACCTTGCCATCCCCATCTCTGTCCATCAATCCAAACACCTCCTTCAACACACGATTTTCCTTTTTCCCTTTTCTTTTGTTCTTTAGTTTCACCTCAGCCCCAATTTCCCTCAAGGGAAAAGAACCCCCATGCAAAATGTCACTAATTGAAATATCTCCTATTTCCTTCCTAACAATTGTTGGCTTTGCTTGCCCAAGTGCTTCTTCGCTCAAAGTAGTCGTCACAGCAATACATCTGTAAATAAAAATAAAAGTAAAATATTAAAATATGCATTAAAATTTAAACGTAAACTTGTGAAATTGATTTTTTATAATAATAAATATAAAATAAATACCTCATTTGTGCAGCATTTGCAGCTTGGACTCCAGCAAGAGCATCTTCTATCACAAGGCACTAAAATACAATATTGTTAGGGGCAAATTAAATAAGTATATTAACAAAATGAAGTTCATAAAATTAATTTTAATATAGAAATATATGCATTAGAAATTAAATCACCTCACTAGGGTCCACATCTAAGATTTTTGATGCGGAGAGAAATATATCAGGTGCTGGTTTCAGATTTTCAAATGCATCAGCTGAAACTATTGCATCAAACCTGCCATTTTACATTATACATGAATATCAAATATATAAATAAATGTGTACGTATAAATATACTATATAAAATAAGATAATATAAACTTACAAGGAAAGAGGTAATCCAGCAGCGGATAAATTGGCATCGACCTTTATTCTATCGGCACTAGAAGCAACAGCCACCTTAAGTCCTTTTTCTTTGCACTGTATTAATATTAATTAATTAAACACCAAATAACAATAATTAATCATTTACTTTGTTTCTTAAAATAATATAAATTGCACAACAAAACGTTGGGATTCTACTTGGCTCACAGAGTCGTGGTTCATATGGCTGGAAAAGGAATAATTGTATATTCAACAGCGATACTACAAATCATCGAGCAGTTGCAACAAGAATCATTAAAACGGTGCTAGAGTGGAGAGACAATGGTTAGGGACATAAAGCTTGATTATGTCGAGTAGGGGTTTTAGGGGGAAGTGTAACTTCTATAAAAAAACTTTTTTTTATTTCTATTGGTGGTCGTGTAACTAGTTGTAAATACGAACACTTTATTTTAATATAAGCAACAATAGGCGACCTATTGAGTATTCCTCAAAAAAATAAAACAATATAAATCAGTGAAAATAAATAAAATGTTGTTATGATGTTTGTTTACCTCTTTGATGAGCTCAAGAGCGCCTGGAAATCCAATTCCGGAGTTGGGTTTTGCGTACTGAAAACAAAAATAACAGACAGGTGAATCTTTTTATAGTTTGCATAATTAAGAAGTTAAAATAGGAATAAATGTTGTACCTTAGTGAGGTAAATATCAAAAAACCGTTTCTTTAAATCATCAGTAGTTAAGTCCTTAACTCCCTTTACTTCAGCAACACCTCCTAGAAAATTAGCCTCACCTGCATCACATAAAACAAATCAAAATAAAGTTCCAAATTGAATTAAATTAGTGTAGTGATTTCTCATTTTATCTCCAAATCCAGTCCAATCAACTTAATTCGTTTCAAACGGAATCTACACATTTTGAAGCAACAATAATTTTTTTTTTTTTTTTTGAAATTGGGTACCAGTGCCCATGAAAGGGACGAAATCTTGAGTCGTCACAGCCACGCCTAAGTCAGCAAAGACATCTACAGCAGCCAATCGTGATAATTCCTCGCTGTTACAAAGAACTCCGTCCATGTCGAACAGCACAGCCGAAACCTTGCCCCATTTCTCCCCTTTCGCCTCTTCGCCGCTCACAGTCGCCACTTCCGCCTTCTGCTGTGCTGACACGCGGCAGCGCCGGAGCTGGAGCGAAGAAGCCGTGAGAGGAGCGAAAGGGTTGGTGAGTGGAGGGAATTTGGGGAAAGCGCGAGGGTGTTTCTGGAAATTGAGCGGGGAGAGTTGGAAGGACGGAGCAATGAGATTACGCGCCATTGAGTTGATTAAACTAAGCTCGCCGGAAAGAAACGTAGTTTTGGAGCGGCAATTAGATTACCAGTGCTGCTGCGCTGCGCAGGATAACATAAACTTGTCTATTGAGTATTGACTTATTATTGAGTATTGACTTACGTTGCCAGAACAAGGTTACGAGAGGATCGTGTGTGTCTAACCCAACACGCAGACGGCGGCGGCCATACGACAATTTTAGAAAAATCACCGTACACGACCCCCATATATATATATATATTTATTATTATTATAATATTAATTAATTACATATCTAAAAATATAAAATAATTAATATGATAATGAAAAAATTCAAGAGGATAACAATAAGAAAAATTATTTTTTTCTATGAAAATACACGAAGAAAAAAAAAGATATCGTTTCTACTACCTGGATCTCATAAGTTAAAGATGTTAAAAAATATATACAAAAAACGTTGTTAGTAAAATAAAAAGAAAATATTTTTAGAAAAAAAATGAGAAAACATATATACTTATATAAAAAATATTGATTTAAATTGGACTTTTATATACTGGATTGTATCCGAAAAGTGTCAAGTCGTGTCCAAACCGTGTCAAGTCGTATCCGAACCATGTCATAGCCGTGTCCTGGCCGTGTCCAAAAATTAATTAATGCTAAACTATTCGGACACGTCACGTGGCGTGTCCGACACGTGTCCGTGTCCGACATGGGTACGGCCGATTTTTGGAAATGTCCGCGCAACATAGGTATTGATTGTTGGGTCTCGGACGTGCATAACACAGCGGAAAACAAAAATTTTGTCCAAAACCAATCCGAGGATCCGTGCGTATCAGTTAAATCAAAGAAGTAAATCTTAAAGATACCTTTCGGATTACGCTTAATCCGTGACGCTCAAACCATGCATGTTGTCCATGTGTCTCTAAACCGGTTACCGTCCTAACCGATTTTCCGTCCGTCTAGGTCGGATCGTGCGGAAATCATCTACCGCACATACAATTGGTCTCTACCGAAATTCTCAACAACCCGTTATCATCTTCTTAGGCCGAATAGATCACAAGCGCCGAAAGTACAAACGCCTCTACCGGTGTCCACACTAACAAACTTCTTAAAACGGGAAGAATAACAATATATATGCTAGTAGCTTGTTCTCCTCTTGCATAAGAAAACTCTTCTTATTTTATCTCACAAAAGATGTATATAATTCCTCTCATATAATCGCACTCTTTCATTTTTGTCATACAAAAAGAAAGCACCCTTTCATAATTTTGTCATACAAATTAGAAAGTATATTTTCTCTATTTTGTCTCACAAAAGAGAATGAGAAATAATGAGAGAGAGAATGATGTGTTGTGTGAATTTGGAGCCCTCTATGTCCTTATACAGAGATGAAGAGTCATGTCTCTTCACACTAAAAGATATGTATGACATCACTTATCATTATCCATATGCCATCATCTAGACTCTTCTAGATTACATGATATTTTGTGCTCATAGTCTTTATATACATATATATCACATCTTATCACATTATATGACAATATATTTTGTGACATTCTTACGCAACTCATCATATAAGTCGCTAGGATTTTCTGCGCCTGTTTCAGTTTGTTCTTTTTGTGTGACCCTGTAGGTTCACTTAATGTTGGCAATAGACTTAACAGTCAATAAATCATGAGCGGACACTAGCAAGCCATCATGACTACCAAATTTAAATGAATATCGGTGATCCGATTTACCTAATCAACAATCACGTATTTAGTCCCTTTGTCACACGATATTTCTATCGATCATAAGGCATGTAATACATAATCCTTATATTAATCGATTAATATTTTTTGATCCCAAATTAAACTGAACAAGAACAAATGACATTAATAACTCTTATTAATTCATTTGAGTATGACCATACATTTCTTCAGTTTAATTCATCAAGAGGCCTAAAGATATCTCTCTCATTTATGAGAGGAACAAATCCCGTCTTGATTGCACTCATCCCTCTACATGATTCATTGTATACCTAATCATAACCGTTATGACCACCCGGTTAAAGGCAGTGTTAGATTATATTAAAGTATAAAATTACTCATGTTGGGAATCGAGACAATCTCAGGTCAAAGGACTATAAATACTTTATGTTACAAGAACCGCTAATGACGTAAAACATGTAGCATTCTTATGGCGGGTCAGTCCAGTATATGGTCTCTAACATATACCTATGTTAATGACTTGATAACTATTTATCCATGATCAGTAAAACATAATCATCAGTCAACTGATATACAGGTGTACATTTATAACTTGTATATAAATATATATATATTTATATGTATCTGCAAGTATATTGTCTCCACAAATATCCTATAAATGACTAGGGACGATTTAGAATAGCATTCATAACACTTTATAGTTTTACTATCAAAGACACGCACTTTGATGACATAAAGCTGAATTGCATATTCATGGTCTATTTTAATTATATTAAAATAACCTATACGCACATATTATATGAAATATCTTAGAATAAATATTATGTTTGTTATTACAATCCATCATCTAGGTCACAAACACTTTGGCCTAGGACATAACACCATCAATCTCCCACTTGCACTAGGCCAAATCAACCAAGTATCTCATACTCATTGATCTATGTGGTATCACATACCAGTTGACCTAACATGATCACCATCATTTAAGGGATTGAGTTCTTAAATGGATTATCAAACATTGTCATATGAAAATATTTTGCATATTTTATGTCCACCATAATCTAAGAAGAATATTTTATCCTTCTCAAGTATATAATCATACTCTTCATTATTATTTAGTAGGTCAACAGTCAATGGTCAATATTTTGACCAGGTCATGATCAACTTTTGACCAATTTAATGGTCAACAGTCAAGGGGTAAATTAGTGTAGTCAACTGTCAACAATTAACAGTCAATACAATCAACAGTCAACATAGTCCACAGTCAACACAGTGGGTCAACAGTCAACTGTCAACATGATCAACATGGTCAACACCTGATCAACTTTGTCAACGCACATTTTTCTACACATTAATACATCATAGGCATCTTTTCATGAATTCAATACATCACATGCAACTTTTCATGAAATAATGCATCACATGCACTATTTCAAAAAAAGGCAATTCATGGTATGCACCATTTCATGAAGACATAACTATTCAAGAGGTCGCAACTCTTGCGATTGCATCTTTTCGGTCGTACCTCTTAGTTGTGCATGTCGATTACACCCGTTGGTCGCACCTCTTGGTCGCAACCGTTAGTCGCAACCTATTGGACGTGATATTTGGATCATATCCATTGGTCACACCCTTTAGTCACATCCTTTGGTCGCACCCTTTGGTCGCAACCTTATGGACATGACATTTGGATCGCATCCGTAACCTTATGGACGTGACATTTGGATCACATCCGTTGGTCACACCCTTTAGTCGCACCCTTGGGTCGCACCCATTCGTCATAACTTTATGGACGTGGTATTTGGATCGCATTCGTTGGTCACACACTTTAGTCGCACCCTTTGGTCGCATCCGTTGGTCGCAACCTTTCGTCGCGTGTTTTGGATATGACATTTGAATCGCATCCCTACCCGTTAGTCGCACCTTTTGGTCGTACCCTTTGGTCGCATCCGTTGGTCGCAACCTTTCCTTGCGTCTTTTGGATGTGACATTTGAATCGCATCCCTTGGTCACACCCGTTAGTTGCACCTTTTGGTCACACCCTTTGGTCGCATCCGTTGGTCGCAACCTTTCGTCGCGTCTTTTGGATGTGATATTTGAATCACATCCCTTGGTCACACCCGTTAGTCGCACCTTTTGGTCGCACCCTTTGGTCGCATCCGTTGGTCACATCCTTTCGTCACGTCTTTTCGATGTGACATTTGAATCGCATCCCTTGATCACATCCGTTAGTCGCACCTTTTGGTCGCATCCGTTGGTCGCAACCTTTCGTCGCGTCTTTTGGATGTGACATTTGAATCGCATCCCTTGGTCACACCCGTTAGTCGCACCTTTTTGTCGCACCCATTCGTCACAACCTTATGGACGTGACATTTGGATCGCATCCGTTGGTCACACCCTTTAGTCACACCCATTGGTCGCAACTCTTGGACTCAACTTTTGGATCGCTTTTCTTGGTCGCACCTTTTAGACGCAATCCTTGGTCGTAACCTTTGGATCATATTTCTTGGTCGCAACTCTTGGATGCAACACTTGGACGCAACCTTTGGATCGTATCCCTTGGCGGCATCTTTTGGACACAACTTCTGGATCACATCTATTCATCGCATCTTTTGATCGCATCTCTTGGACATAACTTTTGGATCACATCCTTTGGTCATATCCTTTGGTCGCACTCTTTGGATGCAACTCTTGGATCATATCCATTAATCGCATCTTTTCTATTAAGAATATTCAACACTTAAATACTCTATATGCAAGCCTTGTAATTATAAAACAAAATTATAAATAGTATCTAAATAGTATATATCAGATATATACCGACTCAATTTAACCGAAACACGCACGTCGCTCTAATACCATTGTTGGATCTCGGACGTGCATAACGCAGCGAAAAACAAAAATTTCGTCCAAAACCAATCCGAGGTTCCGTCCGTATCAGTTAAATCAAAGAAGTAAATCTTAAAGATACCTTTCGGATTACGCTTAATCCGTGACGCTCAAACCATGCGTGTTATCCATGCGTCTCTAAATCGGTTACCGTCCTAACCGATTTTCCATCCGTCTAGGTCGGATCGTGCGGAAATCATCTACCGCACATACAATTGGTCTCCACCGAAATTCTCAACAACCCGTAATCATCTTCTTAGGCCGAATAGATCACAAGCGCCGAAAGTACGAACGCCTCTACCGGTGTCCACACGAACAAACTTCTTAAAACGGGAAGAAGAACAATATATATGCTAGTAGCTTGTTCTCCTCTTGCATAAGAAAACTCTTCTTATTTTATCTCACAAAAGATGTATATAATTCCTCTTATATAATCGCACTCTTTCATTTTTGTCATACAAAAAGAAAGCACCCTTTCATAATTTTGTCACACAAATTAGAAAGTATATTTTCTTTATTTTGTCTCACAAAAGAGAATGAGAAATAATGAGAGAGAAAATGATGTGTTGTGTTGTGAATTTAGAGCCCTCTATGTCCTTATATAGAGGTGAAGAGTCATGTCTCATCACACTAAAAGATGTGTATGACATCACTTATCATTATCCATATGACATCATCTAGACTCTACTAGATTACATGATCTTTTGTGCTCATAGTCTTTATATACATATATATCACATCTTATCAGATAAGATGACAAAATATTTTGTGACATTCTTATGCAACTCATCATATAAGTCGCTAGGATTTTCTGCGCCCGTTTCAGTTTATTCTTTTTGTGTGACCTTGTAGGTTCACTTAATGTTGGCAATAGACTTCACAGTCTATAAATCATGAATGGACTCTAGCAAGCCATCATGACTACCCAATTTAAATGAATATCGGTGATCCGATTTACCTAATCAACAATCATGTATTTAGTTGTCACACGATATTTGTATCAATCATAAGGCATGTAATACATCATCCATATATTAATCGATTAATATTTTTTGATCCCAAATTAAACTAAACAAGAACAAATGACATTAATAACTCTTATTAATTCATTTGAGTATGGCCATACATTTCTTCAGTTCAATTCATCAAGAGGCCTAAAGATATCTCTCTCATTTATGAGAGGAATAAATCCTGTCTTGATTGCACTCATCCCTCTACATGATTCATTGTATACCTAATCATAACCGTTATGACCACCCGGTTAAAGGCAGTGTTAGATTATATTAAAGTATAAAATTACTCATGTTGGGAACCGAGACAATCTCAGGTCAAAGGACTATAAATACTTTATGTTACAAGAATCGCTAATGACATAAAACATGTAGCATTCTTATGGCGGGTCAGTCCAGTATATGGTCTCTAACATATACCTATGTTAATGACTTGATGACTATTTATCCGGATCAGTAAAACATAATCATCAGTCAACTAATATACTGGTGTACATTTATAGCTTGTATATAAATATATATATTTATATGTGTCTGCAAGTATATTGTCTCCACACATATCTTATAAATGATTAGGAACGATATAGAATAGCATTCATAACATTTTATAGTTTTACTATCAAAGTCACGCACTTTGATGACATGAAGCTGAATTGAATATTCATGGTCTATTTTAATTATATTAAAGTAACCTATACGCACATATTATATGAAATATCTTAGAATAAATATTATGTTTGTTATTGACATGTGGAACTAATTAATAGAAGAGAGCCTTATAGAAAGAATTATAAAACCTTTCGGCCGAATTATCTTTTTTAAAAATTCGGCTCAAATTATATAGAGCGATTTCTCCCATGAGGTGAGTTAACTAGAGCTACCTTACTCCGTTGCGGAGCAATGTCGTGTATTATTTATTGAATCATGTTTATGACAATAAGCAAAATAAAATTTATGTATGTTATTTTCCATCACATTGCAAATTATTTAACATTTGATATTTACTATATACACTATATAAGTATTTGTTGCTATCATCTTTTATAAATTCAAGCAATTTCCTGCCATATGTCAATAGCAAAACCACCGTCCAAAATTATAGTCTAGTAAATATTGGAGTAAAAAATTATATATTTTTTAAACTATATAGATATTAAAGTCCATTCTCGCTCCGCTTCGGTATAGAGATTTATGAATATTTTATATACATGTGATACTTATATTTATTGTAGAAACCAAATATGTTATTAAAAGTTTAATTATACTCCCTAAGAAAAGTTTAATTATACTATAGTTATTATTTATTGGTGCACCTATTATTTTCTTATCATTTTATAAGTGGTAGTCATATAAAAAATGGCACCAATATCTCATTCTAAAACATGTATGAACACCAGAATTCTCATTAATTAACTATGTAAATGAGCCTAGATAATTGCAGCATATACTTCCTCATATTTGTAGGACTATACATGAAAACTAGATTGACACCCGCGCGTTGCTACGGGTATAAAATTATTATGAAAGATAATAAAAAATAATTTTTGTAATGTTTACAGATATGATTTGAAAAAAATACAAATTGCAAACGAAAATTATGCATAGTCTATCATAACTATATATACTTACTACCACATCAATCTTTGTTTTAGTTTTTCTAAATTAATGAATAAGGTAATTAGGTAATTTTTTTGAAACACACTAATTGTAGACCTTAAAAATATTTTAATATTAATTAATATTTTTTTTCTTTCTCATGACATTTTTTTCTAAAGTTAATTAACTTTCTTAAACTTAAACAAGTAAATTAATATTTTCTAATTAAGTTTATGAAATATTAATTAACTTTAAGAATCTTATTAAAATAATTTTTGTATACTTTATTAAGTAAATTGTTAGAATTATTTTAATAAAATTTTATGAAATTTAAGAATTTTTTCAAGTGAGAGAAAGACTAATTGAACTTAAAGATTTTTCAAAATTTTAGGTATTTTTTATTAAACTCAATATTTTAAAAAAAATTATTTCAAGGGGAAGAAAGATTAATTAATATTCTTTTTTTAATAATTAGAGTAAAATATTTTTAACTAATATTGTTTGTTCATAACTATTGATAATTTTTTTTGGCAATAATGTAGGTTTTTTTTATGAAATTTCCAATAATGCAAGGACTATTTTGTAAGTTTGAGATTATATAGAGGCATCTTACAAATTTCGATAAATATTAAGTAAAGATTTTTTATAATTTTAAATAATACAGGAGCTCTTTTGTAATTTTTATTTTATGTACTGTAGGGATCGTTTTGTAATATCGTGATAAAATAAGGGCCCTTTGCAAATTTTCTAATAAATGTTTCAATATTTTTTTTGCAATTATTGAGTAAGGACTTTTTCATAATTTATACTAATATAAGTGTTTTCAATTTTAACATAATATAGGGTTCTCTTAGTAAATATCCCAAAATTAATGGAGATCTTCCTTGTAGATTAATTGAGAGGAATTTTGTATATGTCTAAATTGGATGACTCTACATAATCCTTCCATTTTGACCCACTATAGTAGATAGTAGGATGTGAGGTATAATTATCACTAAAAAACTAGCTTGATATTTTTAAATTTTATAGGGGCATAAATGAAATTACACCCAATAATTTTAGTTTTGTAGAGATCTGATATGGATAAAAGGAAAAATATTTTGTTTAAGATAATTTTTTTGGTGCATTGTTAGAAAGGAAATTGTTACATTTTGTGTTTTTACTTTTATCCAGATATAGCATAATTTTTTTTACTTGTAGAGTAAATAATTTTTTTGTGCTATACAGGTATATTATAATTATGTTAGATTTGTGGACTAAAACTTATATTCTCAAGCTTTGGAGGGGTAACATGAATTTTATGTCAAAAAGGGTGGGAGACACAATGCCACGTGTGGGGATGAACATTATTGATTTTTCTTTTGGAAATAAAATAAAAAAGAACCTCTTAAAACGGGTCAAAATATTATATTAATAAAATCCATTTCATTTTTACATTTATGGATCACGCCACATAAAATCCTTATAAAAAGGCTTCAATCTTTTTTCCCGGTTTTCTTTGTGTCAATATTTGTCCCACCTTCAAAATGTTTTAACATTGCTCCAATTCTTTATATTGCCTCGTGTTATTGTTATTTCAAAGAAAATACAGTGCGCATGTTTGATTTGGTGTATTTTAGGGATTGTAAAGTGAAATGAATTATTTAGGACAAAAGTATTCGTTTGATTTATATCAAATGAAGTATATTGGTAGAGATTTGAAATATTTTTAATACATTACAAAATACGGGATAACGCTCAAGCTAAAATGCAGTATCTTTTTGGTTCAAATTTAATTATTTTTTAAGTATCAATTATTAAATAAATTAATGAAAAATATCAAATTAAAAATATTAAATCAATTAAATTAAAAAATAGGGAAATTTGCAAAAAAGCCCCTACATTATGCCTTAATTGCAAAAAAGCCCCTGCGTTATCAAAAATTGCAAAAAAGCCTCTCTATTCTTCAAAAAGTCAAGTTTTAGTCCCTATCGTTAGTTTTAAAGTAACACCGTTAGTGTTTATATTTTAACGAAATTTATATTGTTTTTTAAAACTAATTAATCTTCCCTCACTCTCCTCTCCCACTTCTAAATCCCTTCCAGAAACTTCATTCCCCTCTTTCATTCATCCTTTCCCTTCACACCTCCAACTTCTCTGAGACGCAAGCCTCTAGCCGGACACGATTTTAAGTCGGCAACTCCTTCTCCTTTCTTTCTCCAAGTGAATGTGATAAGCCCCCTAAAAAATCATGGGTTGATTTCTTCTTTCCTTCTTCTCCTTCATTTGGGGATAACTATTTCTCCAAAATTTCGACTAAAAATGGGTTGATGAAGAAATCAACTGACCTAATAAGGTAAATGCATATTATATTTTGTTGATTTTGTTTTCTTCTTTCATTTTCTCTAACCTTAGATTTTTTTTTGTTGCTATTTTCAGGTTGATCTAGTTTAAGACAAATAAATATAATACTTTCTTCTTCTTTCTTCAAAATTTCGATCAAAGATGGTTTAATTTGAAGAAATTTGTTGACCTATTTAAGGTAAATTGATGAACATATTAACATCAAAATATCGTATTTTTTTTATTTTATTTTCTTTTTTCATTTTCTTTAACCTGAGATTTTTTAGTTCTTTATTTTCAGATTTAGACAATGTCAGATTATATTGTCAGGTTTAAATTTCAACATGGAGGTGAATGGAGGTTTGATGAGAGTATCATGCAATCAAAGTATTACATGGATTTTTGTAGTGATATCTCTCAAATCTTTTCATGCGGTACCTATCAATTTCTCAAATTAAGCTATAAGGTACAAAATCAACATAATTCTTACCTTCCCTTGAACTCGGATGAGTCTTTTATGGATATGATAAGAGATTGTAGTCAAGAACAATTTATTGAGGTTTTTTGTGACCTTGAGGATTTTGCTAATCTACCCCCAAATATACAACCTTCTAATCTACCAAGTGATTCTTTTCTGGTAGATAATTTAAATGAAGAACCATTATGGGAACCACCATTAGGTAATTTATTTAGTGATCATTGGGATTTTATGAGTGATTCTGATGAAGAAACCTCCAATGAATTAACCTCTGATGATGAAGATGACCCAAGTGAGTTGGATAAAATACCTGAGAATGATAATGGTGAGTATGATATGGAACTTTATGATAATGAAGGCGAAACATACGAAAAAGATGGGCGTATGCACACGAGTCTAAATACGGGTGATACATTTGAATCTGTGTACAAGTTTAGAGAGGCCTTAAGGGAATTTGCAGTTGTGAAAAAATATGAATTGCATTTTGTTAAAAATGATACAAAAAGGGTTAGAGTGGTATGCAAAAACTCTTCTTGCAATTGGACTTTGCATGCCTCTTTGTTGAAAGACAATCACACTTTTGAAGTGAAAATAATAAAAGGAAAACACAATTGTGAGGCTGTTGGTGTTAGAGGGAATAGAATGGCAAACGCTAAATGGGTATGTAACAAAATTTTCGGATGGGTGCGAGATGAACCAACAATAGGTGTGAAGTGTCTTAGGAAAAGGGTTAAGAATACACATAGAGTGAACCTCCCGTACCATAAAGTTTGGAGGGGAAAAGAGATGGCATTAGAGAAATTGTACGGGAATGTTGAGGAGAGTTTCAAACTTGTACCTTCATTGCAATGGGAATTGAAAGAGAGAAACCCGGGTAGTGTGATTGAGTATAATGCAAATCCAAATACCGGTGCTTTTGAAAGATTCTTTGTGTGCTTCAAAGCTTGTATTGATGGCTTCAACAATGGTTGTAGGCACATATTATTCTTGGATGGATGCCATCTCAGAGGAAAGTATCAAGGTACTTTACTTGCTGCTACTGCATTAGATGGCAACTTTGGTATATTTCTTGTTGCATTTGCAATTGTGGAATCTGAGAGTGGGCATAGTTGGAAGTGGTTTCTTGATTGTCTTGTTAGTGGGATCGGTCTATGTGATGGGATGACATTTATGTCAGATAGGCTTAGAGGTCTAGATGCGGCACTTAATTTGGCATTTCCTAGGTCTGAACATAGAGTGTGCAAGCGGCATTTTTATGGAAACTTTACTAAAAAGTATCCAGGTCTAGTATACCAAAAGATCATCACAAAGGCGGCATTTGCTTACCATCCAGATGTGTTCGATTCTTTGATGGAAGAACTCAAGGATAAATCGCAAGCTGCTCATGGCTGGATAGATCAACAAACTGAGAAGGTCGTTTTCTTATTTTTTAAGATCTAAATTGCATACATTTTAATAATCTTATTTTTTTATATTTAGTTTCTACTCTATTTCTTTGCTTATTATTTTGTTAAATTTTCTATTTAGGTTTGGACAAGATCAAAATTTGGATTTCATGCCAAGTGTCATTATGTTACAAATAATCCGGCGGAATCATTTAATAAGATGATACTTGAAGATAGGTGTAGGCCTTATGTTGATTTGATTGATGTAGTGAGACAGAAGATGATGGTAAAAATGGAAGAGAGAAGAAGACAAGCAGAGAAATGGACGGGATATTTAACCCCGAACATACAATCATATGTTACTTGGGTTACAAAAAAAGCAACTAGTGTCGGGGATGTGTATATGTCTGGTAGTGAAGAAGCTGATGTGCAATGTGAGAAAGAGAGGTGTACCGTGAAACTATTTGAGCGTTCATGTTCTTGTAGAATGTGGGAAGTTAGTGGAATGCCATGTGTTCATGCAGCGGCAGTAATTTTATGGTTGCGCAGAAAAGTAAGTGATTATGTGGATTCTTCCTTTTCTGTAGCAAATTACAAAGTAGCTTATGTAGGTAGCATTGCTCCATTACCCGACAAAGACCAGTGGCAACGCGTTGGTACAGCTCTTCCTGTTAGGCCACCTTCTCAAATTTCAAGACAAAGAGGTAGACCCAAGAAAAAGAGAATTAGGGGGCCAACTGAAAGCTTACTACCTGGACGTACTACTAAACCACTGAAGCGATGTGGAAGATGTGGCAATTTCGGTCACAATAAAGTAACATGCAAAGAACCGTTGCACTCACTACCGATGACTTCTAATGCTTTAAGGGGTGGGGTTAGAGGCCGAAATATGGGAGTTGGCAATGGGCCGAGCAATGCCGAATGATGGGTGTGGTGATTATTGGAAGATAGTTTCTTTTTGTTGTTAAGATTGGGTAGTTTTTTGTTATACGAAAGTATAGGTTTAGTTTGGTGTCAAAAGAGTTTTTTTTGTGACACATGCTAACATATGATTGATATGTATTAATCTAATAGTATCTAATATCATTTGTGGATTTCTATGTTATTTTAATTGATACTATATTTCCTTCTCATTTTTTGTACTTAAACTTTGAACTCTTATTATATAGTAGAATGTACAAAATGCTTGATATTTACGTTTTCTTTGAAGTCACTTACCAGGAATGAAAATTTCACATTTCGGGAGTTTTGAGTGAAAAAACATGGGGACAGAGGGGTAATGAAGAGAGAGGAGAGAGAATGGTAAAATGTGGGAGGAGAGAGGGGTCAAACGTGGAGAGAGGGAGAGGTTAATATGGGGTCAAAATATAAACACTAACAGTGTTACTTCGAAACTAACGGTAGGGACTAAAACTTGACTTTTTGAAGAATATAGGGGCTTTTTTGCAATTTTTGATAACGCAAGGGCTTTTTTGCAATTAAGGCATAATGTAGGGGCTTTTTTGCAAATTTCCCTAAAAAATATTAAATAAATTAATAAAAAAATACTAAATAAATTAAATGAATATTAATACTAAACAAATTTAAAAAATAAAAAATAATACAATTTTAAATTAAATTTTAAATATTTATAAATTAAATTAAATATATTAATTATATTAAATATTAAATAATTTAAAATAAAAACATTAAATTAAAATAAAATAAATTATATAAAATGAAATATTAAATAATTTAACATAAAAACATTAAATTAAAATAAAAATAAATTATATAAATTAAATATTAATTAAATTAAATATTAAATAATTTAACATAAAAAACATTAAATTAAAATAAAATAAATTATATAAAATTAAATATTAAATAATTTAACACTAAACATTAAATTAAAATAAAATAAAATATATAAAATAAAAGTATTCGTTTGATTTATATCAAATGAAGTATATTGGTAGAGCTTTGAAATATTTTTAATACATTACAAAATACGGGATAACGCTCAAGCCAAAATGCAGTATTTTTTTGGTTCAAATTTAATTATTTTTTAAGTATCAATTATTAAATAAATTAATAAAAAATATCAAATTAAAAATATTAAATCAATTAAATTAAAAAATATTAAATAAATTAATAAAAAAATACTAAATAAATTAAATGAATATTAATACTAAACAAATTTAAAAAATAAAAAATAATACAATTTAAAATATTAATAAATTAAATTAAATATATTAATTAAATTAAATATTAAATAATTTAAAATAAAAATATTAAATTAAAATAAAATAAATTATATAAAATGAAATATTAAATAATTTAACATAAAAACATTAAATTAAAATAAAATAAATTATATAAATTAAATATTAATTAAATTAAATATTAAATAATTTAACATAAAAAACATTAAATTAAAATAAAATAAATTATATAAAATTAAATATTAAATAATTTAACACTAAACATTAAATTAAAATAAAATTTAATATATAAAATAAAATATTAATTAAATTTAATATTAAATCATTTAACTTAAAAAACATTAAATTAAAATAAAATAAATTATGTAAAATTAAATATTAAATAATTTAACATGAAAACATTAAAGTAAAATAAAATAAAGGGAAATTCTTCAAAACCCCCCTAACTATTTTAGATATTATCAAAAACCCACTATCTTTTTCATTTCTTCAAAAATTCCCTATAAAGCAACTTGAATTTTTTCCCCCTATGAGGTGAAGTTAAACTTTTCTATCTCGCTAAATTTTTTTATTTACCAAAATACCGTCGATTAATTATTTTTATATTATATTTAATTCAGTTAAAAAATTTAATGTTTTTCAACATAATGTAAATATCATATTATATTATCTTATGCTGCGCTAATTAATTTTATTATATTATATAATTTTATGTTGCATTAATTTATTTTATGTATTATATATATTACATGAAATATTTTCTCTTATTTATTTGTATGTTATAATTTTATTCTCAGCAAAATATTATTTTTTTCATTATTATTTTTATGATTTTTAAAAAATAGTTTCTGAAAAGAAAATTCAGTAAAAATTCAGAATTAAAAAAAATAATTTTTTTTGAATTTTTAAGAAAAAAATTTTATAAAAACTTTGAAAAATATTATTTTGGAAAAAAATTCTAAAATGTTTTTATAAAAAAAATTACATAATATAATAAAATTAATTAATGCATCATGAAATAATATAATATAATATTTATATTATGTTGAAAAATATTAATATTTTTATTATATTTTTTAATTGAATTAAAAATAATATAAAAAGAATTAATAGAGGGTATTTTGGTTAATAAAAATATATAATGGATGAAAAAGTTTAACTTAACCCTATAGGGGGTAAAAAAAAATTCAAGTTGCTTTATAAGGGGGTTTTGAAGAAATAAAAAAGATAGAGGGGTTTTGAAGAATTTCCCTAAAATAAATTATATAAAATAAAATATTAATTAAATAAAATATTAAATAATTTAACATAAAAAAATTAAATTAAAATAAAATAAATTATATAAAATAAAATATTAAATAATTTAACATAAAAATATTAAATTAAAATAAAATATTGCATTAAAATAAAAAATATTTAAAATATTTAACTGCATAAAATAATTTTAAAAAATTAGTACACTATTTTATACTCTACAATTATCAAACAATTAACTTGAATCAAAATTAAAATGCCTAATTTTACGTAAAAAATCAAACAATGAATTCTTTTTTTACACTATTTAAAATATATCAAATCAAATAACTAATATGTATTTTTAAAATCATGTATAATCATAATTATGTATTTGAGATATATATCAAACTTAAAATACCTCAAATCAAACATGCCCAGTATGGATTATGATGGCCTTCTTGATTCTTTTTTATTCTTACATCTCAGGTGTTGTACTATAATTGCAAAAAATGATCAAATTGAAAGGTACAAGAGGAGGATACGTGTGTCTCTGATATGTCCAAAATTAAAGGGCAGCAAGAATTCTTGGAAGTGTAAGCTAGCTATCACTCTCTTTTTGGTAGAATCTTTTTAACAAGATGGACTGTTGACAAGCACATGTTTGTTTCATTTTCTGTTGAAAATTTGCAACTGGGACCATCACGTGAAAATCAATGCAAGCCATGACAAAAATAGAAAACAGCAAAATTTAATAGTATGAACTACCATTGAGCTCCAATAAACTAGAAAATATTCTTAGATGTAGCATCACCAACTAGTCCAACATATGCCTTTTACTTTGAGAAATTATATCATGCTTCATATTTGCCTCCCATCATACTCCCATGACACAGTATGACGTCACAACTGGTAATTGACACTGACACGTGAGATGAAATTATTGCTGACTACTGGTAATCGGAAGATAAATGATTTTGTCGATTTCTAGGTGGTTTTCGAGTTTTTTATATAAATTTTTTATTTTTTTCATGAAAATAACATTATTATCTGTCACATATCACGTCATATATCAAGTCTTATTTTAATAAAAATTAATAATTATTTATATATGGTCTTTTTCACATTTTTTTGTGGTGGCAATCACATATTATAAACTATAAGATATTCACTTAATTTGTTTAGCAAGAATATAACATTTCAATCAAATATAATAAAAAATCAATGCACTATCATACAAAAATTATAAAATAATAAATATAAATTGATAATTACCATAATAAATATTTACCATACAAACTATTACATCAATTTTACCATACAAAATACCAACGAAATATTTACATCAATTTTAACAATTAAAATTATACACTTGTAACCAAAAACATTACATTAAATTATTATTTTTAAGTGCCATTAAACTCACCATCATTAAAATTACATTAAATTACCACCATTAAACTCACTATCTCTTCACCTAAAAATACAACCTGCAATAAAAAAATTTTTGGTAAAGATCACCATTAAAATAACCATAAATACATTATTTTTTTGAAATTGGTCGGAATTAGTTCAATTAATGCTGGTAATAGAAACTAATTCGATTACCAATAAAGTTTATATGAAATCATATTTTCACCACTTACCACCAGTAGCCAAAAAAACCTCAAATAAATGAGGAAAAATTAACAAAAGAAGCAAAAAAATATTAAAAAAACCCAAAACAAAACCACAACTAAAAATGAATATAAATTACATAAATAATATCGATTAGAATATAGGAAAACAAAAAAAAAAAATGAAAAAAATAGAGGAGAAACGATAGTTACCAGCCGCTGCCTAATTACCAGCACCAAGTAGTCATCATCATCGGAGAGATTGCCGGAGAATCGTCATGATACCTCTCTCCCTTTTACTCATTATCTCTAGGCTTGTCAACGGGCCGGGTCGGGTTCGGGTTTGGCCATACCAAAACCCGATCCGAAAATTTCGGGTTTGACCCGAACCCGAAAACTTTACGGGTTTTATTTCAAACCTGAACCCAAACCCGCGGATAACCCGAAATCCGTGGGTCAACCCGAAACCCGGAATAAGTTCATTTTTTGCAAATTTTGACTTAATTTATACAAAATAAAAACTACAATATAATTCATAAACAAATAACAATTAAAATATTTGAAATACAAAATAGTTCAAATTGCATAAAATTAATAAAACATCAAATTGTCCATACAAAACATCAAATATTTTGATAGTTCAAATATAACAAATAGTTTGAATAGTCCAATAAACGCAAAATAGTAATATCCCAAATTCAACAAGCTATAAAATTACGATTCGCGATCTTTCTACGCTTGATCGCCAACACTATCGGTTACATAGGATTCCAAAAATGAAAAATCTATAAAATCAAACAAATTAATTATAATTTAAGTTTTGGATTCGGGTTCGGGTTTTCCACGGATCGAATAGTATCAAACCCGAACCCGATCCGAACCCCTTTTTTTTTCGGGGTTGAACCCGAACCCGATCCGTGGGTTTTTTTTTCGGGTTTGATCCGATCAGTTCGGGTCGGATACCTACTGGATTCGGGTTGAACCCGATCCATTGACAAGCCTAATTATCTCTCTCCATGATTTTTTTTTTAGAAAATGGCTTGTAGAAGAGAGAGGAAAATTTTTTGTTTTTGATAAACTTTGAAAAAAAATAGGCAGTTTTGGACTGCTTACCGGTAGCAGCGACGGCATCACCGGAGAAGTCGCCGGAGAGACGTAAAGGCACATCTCTCTTTCTCTTTCTCTTTCACTCACTCTCTCTCTCTTTCTCTCTCTCCAGAGTTATTTTTTTAGAAAAATGCTTTTAGTTGAGAGAGAAAGAGATAGGAAAGATATATATATATAGTATTTTGAAAATTTTTGAAAAAAATGGACGGGATTTTCAACTGATTATCGGCATTAATCGATTGATACATGGTGGTAATCGAACTTGAATTTTTTTTTTCAAAAAGATTAAAAAAAAACCCCCCAAAACCGTTGTCGGTTTTGGATCAGTTGCCAGCGGTTTTGACGTCGAATGACGTCACGGGGGCCATAGAGGGGGAAATCTAGGGACTTAGTATATATACTCACTTTTACTTTTACTGATTGGTGTGTTCTCATTGGCTTGTTGGTCCATGGTAGACCCGTACAATAATAATTTCTCTCTCATTAGGAAGAATAGATAGAGTTGGTGTGGTGCCAGAATATCTTAAATAATCAGATCGAGGCAGTGGAGTCGAATTTAATTTATTTAGTACAAAATCAGTATTTAATGTTAAATTCAATAATATTTTTTTGATAAATACGGAGAGCTTAAATATCTATAAATTCAGTAATATTTAATTGTGACAGAAAGAGAATCAGACTTTGGTTACCTGATTTCAAATGTTATGGCGTGCTTAACAAGAGTCCATGGCTATTAAAAGCATAATTTTGGAAGAGGTCGTATAGAGAAAGTTAGAAATCAATAAAAATATAAAAAAATAACAAAGATAATTAATACCAAATCAAAACAAATCAAGGTCAACATAAGATTTAAAATACATTCGATATTAATTTCCCTTCATGAGCAACCAAACAAAACATACAACAAGTCCAGAAGCATAAAAAGAGAAAAATATCTACGAACAAAAGTATTCATCTTCCAATTAAAAAAACAACAGTTTTTTTCTTATCCAACCAAGAATGGAAGACAAATATGGCTCAAACCACACAAGAACCTATTAAACATGTTCATCGAATTCACCATACAACAATTCAGGAAAAACTATCTAAGTTGTCTCAAAATCATGCAGAGAGCAATTTCACAAGAGCTTCAAAAGGAACACCTCCGTGCGATTGACCTCCAGCCATTTCAATCATGGCCTCCACCTCCTCGTCTCCGGCCTCCATTCCAATCATCTCCAAATACCCCTTCAGATCGCCAAACCCTACCTTGCCGTCCCCATCTCTGTCCATCAATCTAAACACCTCCATCAACGCGCCATTTTCCCTTTCCCCCTTTCTTTTGTTCATCAGCACCGTCTCAAACTCATCGAAGTCTACAAACCCGTTTCTGTCGGAATCGGCCATGGAGATCATCATGGCGAGGTCTTCTTCGGTGATCGGGGATGATTTGGCGAGATGTAAATAGAAGGTTCTGAGATCCGCTAGGCTGATGCGGCCGTCCTGGTCGGAGTCCAGGAGATCAAATGCGGAGCGAAGGTCCGGCGAGGCTCCGGCCATTGTGGTGACTGGGTATCGGCGTGAAGGACACATGGTCAGAGAGGTTTGTGTTTGAGATTTGAGGTTTGTTTTGAGAATGAGAGAAATGAAAGGTCTAGAAGAAGAAGAAGAAGAAGAAGCGCGTTGTGTTGAGCGGTGGTGATTGTCTGGCTCTCCGAGGAAAAGGGTGGGAATTTATAAGAGGGGGAGGAGGAATGAGGCCTCGATCTCTTGCGTTTAGAGCAATGCAGCTTTTGTGTACTAGATTATTCTTTTGGTAAATAATCATGTAACGTGCATAAATGTATTCGCATGGTGCTTTTTATTTGGATGCTCAAATAGTACACGTTAAGATATTGTAAACGCTAATTATTCATGAATTTGTTGATTATTTTTGTTTTTAAAAAATGATATCAGTATTTGTTTATGCATTTAAAAGTGGTTTTATAATTTTTTTTTTTTTGGAAATATGGACATAACATTTGACCATTGAAAATTCTTTAAATCAATTATATATATATATATATATATATATATATATATATATATATATATATATATATATATATATATATATATATATATTATTGCATGTGAAAGTATTCATATTACAAAATAATTGCATATATTTAATGCAATTTAAATTTCTAACAAATCTTTGAATATTGTTATAGCATTTATTTTTTTACAATCGAATAGATACCAAAAATATATATTATCGAAATTTTTACTATTTTTCTATCCACTCACCCTACTCTTTCCTTCAAAATACAAGCATTTTGGAATTTTCATCACTTTTTAATTATTAATCAAATTTTTTTTGGCCTCATAGATTGTCATAGTTTTGGCCCTATTTGATTTTTTATGCTTTATTTTTCAGATGTTCCGTACATTTGAATGTTTATCCTGTATTTTCTCTTAAAATTATTTTATACTTATTCAATAAGTAAAAAATCAGTTCAATAAACCCGTTTGTCTTGGCCCAAATTGATACAAAACCAATGCTCTATAAATCTTATATTAAACTCTTGTTAAATCACTGTTCTATTAATCTTGGCATGTTCCGTGTTAAAATATATTATGAAAGAATAATTATTTCCTTTAATTTCAACAATTTTCTCTACTATTGATGACTTGTCATCATTATACAAATCATCATCATCATCATCATCATCATCATCATCATCATCATTATTAGCATTATTGTTAATATTATCATTATTATCATTTTCTTCATTATTTGAGTTGGATTTAGAGACTGGTTTAGAGACTAAATTACGACCTGATTGAAGTGCAGTGACCAAATTACGAGATTAAAGTACAGTGACTAAATGTGCATTTCCCCCTAATAATTAACCAATACTAATAATAACGATGATGGTGGTAATAATATCGATTGGAGTTCGTGTCTCTGGAATTATCGGCAAGTTCAGTGATGTTGCCAAAAATCCATGCTCCATGCGTCTGGCTGAGAGTCCTCAGATGAGTCGGATGAATACTGTTAACCAATTTTTCAACGCTACCTGACTTGTCAGAAGAGTGACAAGCCGGCTTCTCTATTTGAACCACACCGGAGTTCTCTGCTGAGACATCCATGTTCGATTTTTAGCGATGAGAAGCTAGAGTAAGCGAAAAGAATAATAACTTTAATAGATATTGTGGAGTGAGATATACCCTTAAATTCTTGTTAATTGTTGAAACTTATTTATTAAAAAGAAATCTACTATTAATTATAGCCAATACGCAATACTTGTTTATTAAAAATAATAAAATAATGCGTCGGATTATTTATGAACATAATCTATTATTATCAATCAATAGAAATTTTATCATGAAAATCTAATTTAGTAAATCAACCCACCACATACATATTCAACACACTACACATCACACCAATACAGTTTCTTTGAATATTTAACGTCAGCAATGCGGCTGGCAAGACCTTTCAGGTAGGCCCAACATTACTCTCTGAACATCGGGCCGCACTTGTCATACATACAATGTCGTCGGTCAATCATTCACCTCTATCTTGTGGTGCAAGCTGAAATTTCAGAAGGAAAAGGTCCAAAACCGATTACGTCTGGAATGACGTCACCAGTCACCGATTGAAGAATTCAACCAGTCATTTTATCAACTGATTATTATGTTTGGTCTATTATTCTGTGTCAATATGGTCTGCGTTTAGAGCTGTTGGCCTGAAATGTCATTTTGGAACAGAAAAAAGAAGAGTTGGAAATAGTTTGTGGAATAGAACTGCGTGGCTTACTAATAGCTTCAGAAACAAAGTTGTGATGCTTTAAACCAGAAAAAGGAGAATCACGAGAGGCTGATGGGCTTTCTTCATGCCAAAAAGAAAAGGACAAACAAACAAAAATGCTGAAGATATTGAATTTTTTTATTTTTATTTTTTTACCATTCTGTTCAAAAATAAATCACCAAATATTACTAATTTCAAAATAGAGTATCTACCATTTCCGCCAACGAAACATGTGAATTTTATAATTTTTAAAAAATGAGGTTAATTAGTGAAAAAATGTGTTCTGCCATTACTTGTGGGGAACAATATTTTTTTATACTAATTAACTCTTTTTAGTCAGCTAAATAAGAAATTTTTGAAAAAATTGAAAATTCACATATTCCGCCACTAGTAGTGGCGAAAATGGTAGATACCCTATTATTTTGAAATGAGTGGTATTTGCTGAATTATTTTTGAATATAATGATATATAAAAAAAAAGTCAAGATATTTTGTAATTTAAACGAACGGGCCATTTTTCGTTTTATAATTGTGGACCAAGATATTAGGCTTTTGTTTGGGCTGTTGGCCCAAATAAGCTCAGATTGAGTTTAACTAAAACCCTAATTTTGAGCCTCCCTATATATATTCCAATGCTACAAGTTTTATTGTTTCTCTATTATTTTCCGATTCACTATTTCATCTCATCACTTTTTGTCTGGAACTCGTTGTTGATTTGGATGATTCTGTTGTTTTTGTGTTTTTGATTTTGTATTTATCAATTTGTTTAGCCCTTTGATGAGTTGATCCCTTTGTACTATCAAATCTAGGGTTTCAATTTTTCCAAAGGGCGAAATTTGTCAGGAGTTTTTGAGTCGCTTTGTCTCTTATCTTGATCGATCGTGAGATGCAGCGAATTAAAACTCCCAAATTTACTGTATTTTTGTTATTTTGCTTTGCATAAATTTGGGCGATATTAATTAAGAGTTCCAATGATGGCATGATATCTTTGAGACCTGATATTATCATTTTGATGACAAATATAAGCATGAACGCTGAGGGCTCGATTTGAACTGCACAAAATTATTCGAGGGTGTTTTTTTTTTCAAATTAGTGTTTTTAATGTTACTGTTATTTGGGACAAAAGGGCTCAACATGACTTATTTAATAGTTGAGTTTAGTGACTCGATTTTTTTTTGTAATGTTAAGATTTCATTGAAATTTTTTTGAATGATGAAATGCACTGGGCTCTGAGCAAAATATTGCAAATACTGAAGCATACGCATTTGCCTAGAAAGCATAGTCTGACAATTCTTGTTTTCAAATTTTATTGTATGATTGTCATTTAAACTTCTTTTTAATCAAGCGAGGAAATGACCACTATTTCATTGATTGTTTTATCTTTATACTTTGATATCACTGTAATTGCTAAAAGTTGAACATGATTATAATTGGGGATCGCACGGCTTCCATATGGAGGAAAATTGGTCCTTTGAAGCATTCGACCATATTATTTACATTCATTTAATCAGTCAATCGGTAGAGAGTCCCCTATAGCTTGATTACTTGAGCTTTATCATAAGGGGACTCTCTACAACTTGACTAATTCAGTGGATGTTTGCCATTTATCAAGTAGAAGATCGGGAGAGAAATCAGGCAGTGATTCTTTCACCATTATATTTACTTTCTCCAAAGATTGAGGTTGAATTGAGGCTTGATTGGGTCTGATTGAAGGTTGAATTGGTTCTAATTGAGGTTGTATTAAATCTTAGTTTGGAATTATTTATAAAAATGAGATCGTACAGGTTCAGATGAGCACTGAATAATTTCTCATTTAGTCTTTGTTGTTGCATTATTGCACAAATAAAGTTAAAACTATTAATTAACTACAGCTTTCAAAGAATGATGAAATACCAAGATTTACATATGTTGAGATGTGTTGGCATTAGAATTTAGGGAAATAAAAAATTGAAATTTACAAATAAGTCCCTATCTTTTCTGAATATTACAATTAAATCTTAGTTTGGAATTATTTATAAAAATGTGATCATACAGGTTCAGATGAGCACTGAATAATTTCTCAGTTAGTCTTTGTTGTTGCATTATTGCACAAACAAAGTTAAAACTATTAATTAACTACAGCTTTCAAAGAATGATGAAATACTAAGATTTACATATGTTGAGATGTGTTGGCATTAGGGAAATAAAAAATTAAGATTTACAAATAACTCCCTATCTTTTCTGAATATTACAAATAATTTCCTACCTTTCCAAATTTTATGAAAAACTCGGTCAGAAATATTTTCTTTACAAATATCCTCCTTCATCCATTTTTTCATCCATTCAATGGTTAATTTTTTAAAATTGTCCAAAATATATATGTTTTGAATTTTTTTTTTGGAAAGATGCTGAGTTATTTGTAATATTCAGAAAAGATAGGGGGTTATTTAGAAATTTCCCAATAAAAAATGGATGTATACGTAAAAAATGATTTTTCTCTTGCAATGTGTGCTTGTAAATTTAAATTATATTGGTTTTGATATATTTATGTTTATTTGAGTTTGAATGGAAAATGATATATATAATGTGTACTAATGATTTGTGAATTTGAATAGAATTTGATGAGGAAACCATTAATGAATTTTTATTGCCAATTGGTATTTTTAAAATCCTCTGTACCAGATAATAATGTAAATTTAATTATTTAATTATTGGTTATAACTTATAATATAAAGGTGGTATTATAAATTATTTCTAACTCAATATTTCATACTCATGTTTGAACAACAAACAAAAATTTTATACAAGAAAATAATACATTTGAACGAATATGCCAATTCATCAAATAAGAATTTATAGTCTTAATTTGAATTCGCCTAAAATAAAAAAGTCTTGAGTATCAACAATAAGTTTCCAAAATGGTATTAACAAATAACCAAAGAGAATATAGATAAATCCTTAAGGAAAAGATGATAGTTTTTGAAGAAGAATAAAAATTACGATAATATCAAATTGCACTAGTTGGTCGTTTGATAGTTTTCTTGTGCTCCATGAGACTTGACTTTCTTCCTCTTATATTTATTTGATGCATCTACATAATTTCAATCATTAAAATGCATCTAAATAGCAATCTAACAAAAGTGTAAAATAGATTCTCTTAGGGCTAATAGCAAGTGAGGTTAATTAGGTTTAATGGAATGCGAATGAAAATAAGAATTCGGATACAACAAGTGAAAAATTAAGTTGACCCCACATTGCAACCAAATCAAGTTAAATCGGTTTTCACATTAACTAAACAATCCAAATCCAAATCCTAATTAATTAAACAATCCCTCATCATGTATTTGCTCATACTAGCCCACATTTCATATACTTCTACAAACCTAACCTTCTAGCCTAACTAAACTTGCGTAAATGTGCCACAATTATATACATTGAAAACTACATAAACCATGATATAACTACCCGATTGATTCTATATTATGTCTGGTCTTATAAAGTTAAAACCTAAAAACACAATTAGAATCTAATTTGAACTCCCAAGCATGAATCCTTAGGCAGAAGTTAGTAGGTGACATGCTGGTGCGCTAAAAACAGCCAATTTGATTTTATTTGATTTACTTGTTCTAAACAAAATTCAAGTCATACAGCCTACAACAGAAGAAACTTATACAAGAAAAAAGAAGAAAGAAAAAAAAGAAACCTATGAATAGTATTCTAGCGAACAGGTGAAGAAAAGAAAATAACAAGGGAGTAAACGAGAAAACCGGCCATCAGAATCCCTCCATAAACAAACGCTTGAGAAGGCTGTGTTGGGTGACTGTATTTAATGCTGCAGCACTTCATTTTCTCATTCTCAGATGCCAGAGATCTCTCCACATAACTGCACACAAATTTCATAAATCAGAACATTAAAAAAAGGAAAAATTAATTCATATTTAAAAGGAAAACAAGAAGCATACTGCTCAGTAAACACAGCGCTTTGAAGTATGTCAGAGCTGTTCTGATGCGCATCTTCCAGACGGTGATCATACAACAAAGAAGACAAATCCACGAGTTGTTCCTCAAGTTTCTAAACACATCACAAAATAACCCAATAAACAAAAAATCATCTTTTTTTTTTCAAATCAAAAAGAGAGACAGACAAAAAAAAGAAGACTCACATCAAGGTATTGTTCTAGCCTTTCAACAAGCTCATGAGGGATCGGCTCAGGCAAATTTGTTTGCTTTTTGTAGAATTTTTCAATCCATAATTCAGCAACTGTTTTGTTCTTCTTCCCTTTAACTGGTTCACCCAATGGTGTTTTCAAATGCTCTGCTGTAAATGACTGAACCACCTGCATAATATAACAACACAAACTTAATAAATAAATCAAAAAAAGATATATATTTATATTAAGGACGTTATATTATGTTCAGTTCAGTACCTCAGATGTTGCCCTGATCTTTCGGAGAGCAGAATCAACTCGTGCATATATGGTGCTTCTCTGTACAAAATCCAAAATTCTAATCAATATCATTATAACATCAGAAATTACCTCACCAAAGATTGCAAACAATTTTTTCCTACTATTGATTCACACGTTTGGTCCCCAACTAAACTACAGAACTCCTAATACAGTACCAGAGCGACGTCCTGAAGCATGAGACTCAACCGAGAGGAATTCGCAAAAGGCCCAAACAGATGACAACCAGCGGCCCAAATACAGGAACTAATCATGCATATTTTGTTTATAAAATGCAGGGACCAAACACGCCAAATCAACAGTACAGAGACCAAATCACATTCCAACTAAAGTAACCACGAGCCAATTTCTCAAACACAACCCTAAACCCTAAGCAAAACAAAACCCTAAACCCTAAAACAGGTACCAGAGCGACGTCCTGAAGCATGAGGCTCAACCGAGAGGAATTCGCAAAAGGCCCGAACGGATGACATCCCGCCGCCCAAAGCCAGTTGACGACCGGCCTCGCGTGCACGCGCGACGCTCTCTCGTACGGCGCGCTCAGTCCGCCAATCGCCGATGCTAATCCGGCCAGAATATGTCTTTGGATTGTCGAGGCGTCCATGTGCTGTTTCTTCGTCTCCGACACGTAACTGGAGAGAGAGAAAAAGTGGTGAGAAATTGGGGGTTTTAGATTGGATTTTGGGGCGTGTATTGAGTATGTTTGATTTTAAGGTGTGATTAACGGGGAAATGAAGTAATGAATAGGTAATGTGTAATTAATATTTAAGTAACACAATGGTGGAATGTTGGTTCGGTTAGATAAAATATAGTTTTACTTTATGTGAGAATAGTATTATTGTTTATTTACTTTTGATGATTTTGTTTGTTTGTTTGGATTGTTTGTGAAGAAGTAGGTAGGTACCTAAGAGGGATTTTGTTGTTGTCGTGTTGAAGGACTATTACGACGTCCTTGCTTGTCCAAACTAGGCTTTCGTCTTCCATTAGTAGGTTTGGATCTATATCAGCTAGTGATAGTACAAATCTGTTAAGTGGAAAGAGAGAGAGAGAGAGAGAGAGAGAGAGAAATGAAATTAGTGATGTTGGCTTAGAGAGAGAGAGAGAGAGAGAGAGAGAGAGAGAGAGGGCTGTACATAGGAACTACACGGGTGCCGTAAGTCTTGAAGAGATTCCCTTGCTTTTTCTTCTCAAGTTTTCTTCTAGTTTTTTCAGATTTTGGAAGGTAAGATTCCCAAATTGGCTTGTGCTTTATAACAGAGTCTTGGCTCGAATCGGAATCGGACATCCATCCCTGTTCTTTCAATGTATAACAAAAATTATATAATTAAAAAGAAAAAAAATGGGAAAATGTATAAATTATTACCTGTCTAAGGAAGAATTTGCTAGAGAGAGCAGGATCAGACACTTCAAGTAAACCAGCTGCAAGCACATCAGCAGAACGCTCCATTTCCTTCAAAAAATTAATTAACAAAATCATTAAAAAATGCAAAATTATACCTCATTTAAATCAACCACCGCAAACGGAATTTTAAAAAAGCACAATTAATTTCATTAAAAAAAGGACAAACTTCTTTAAGAATGGCTCCATCCAAGTAAGTCCTTGTATGGACATGAAACCGCCCATCTTTCTTTGTTTCTTGAAGCGAATGACCTCTCATTGCTTTTGAAACTGCAATGGCTAATTTCTCATGTTGGTGCAATGCATGTGACCCTTTGATTAATATAACCTCTTGTCCAGTGTGAACCATCTTCTTCACCTGATATGAGAAATTTGAAACAAATTTTTTTTTTAATAATTCTACCATGGACAGGTTTTAATAATATTGGACTAAACAAGTAAAAATATGTACCTCTTGTTCAATGGATTGGATATCAATGGTGTAATTATGGTGACCTTTAAGAAGATTATATCTGTTATGGTTTTGAAGCACAATTATCGGTATAAGCAGCCTAGTTGTCAAGTCAACCGATTCAAACCTGCAAATCAACAACAGTTTATATTATTCATACTTCATAACACATCATTATTTTTATTTCTTCAAAGTCAAAACTTAGCAAATATGAAATGATACATGAACGAATTATACAGTCACCTTACATCAGGAGCTATGACATGTTCAATAGTAGTGGAAATTAAAGCGCCAAGTTGGCCCATAAATACATCATTTATTTTACTAACACTCGGAAAAGCTTTTCCTCTTGGAAACATCAAGTTTGAAAACCTAGGCAAGGTTTTGAAACTCACGCTTCCTTCTTCAGTCTCAATTTTGCCGTACGTGCAAGGTCCAGCTGAAAGATCTATCACCACAAATCTGTACAGTACACAACAAAACACACAAGGTGATTTTATCTCAACATGTCAATTTATACAGGGAAATTTGCAAAAAAGCCCCTGCATTATTTCCATATTTACAAAAAAAAAAGAAAAGAAAGTGTAGTTAGAAGTTATCACCGTTAGTTTTCATACTTTGGTTACTTGAAAATTGTTTTTAGTTAGTTTTCTAACAGTGTTGGTTTATACCTAACAGTCGGGGCTTTTTTGCAATTTCGAATTATGCAGGGGAGCTTTTTTGCAATTTTGGGATAATGCACGGGATTGTTGAAAACTTCCTCCAAAAATAAATGCACATACTAATTGAAGGGCAAATAATAGCCAAAATAGTTAATTACCTTCCAGAACTTAACCAAACTTGAGTGGCCCCACCTCCATTATATCTGTAACGATAAATATAATCAGCTTCTTGTCCTTTCATTTCTTCTTCAGTTAACCCATTAATCTTTGAATACAATAGATTATCAAAATCCGTCTCCTTCTTCCTCGGATCCATTCTCACCTACGTAAGATTAAGATTTAAACAGACTTTTTATTGGGTCATGAGCTTGACATTTTATAATCTAAATCAGTTAAGAAGATTTATAGAATATACCTTGTCAAAATTGACAACAAATATGGCAGAAGGAACAGGTCGGTCCATTTCGGTTGCAGAAAAACTACTACTTTCCACATCAAATATAAAAGAATATAGTTTTTGAAATATATGTTCTACTGTTGTCGCCTCTACTTCAAATAAAGGCACCTCTTTCCCATATTCACTCTGAAATAGAAAACAATTAAAAATAAAAACAAAACGAGAATTCATAAGAAATGTCACTAATTAGTTAATCAGTAATTAATAATTAATTACCTCTCTTGTAGAGCCAGCAGGTACCATTGCATCTTTCATCGCTTTTTCAAGGGAAATCAACTCTGGTTGGCCGACCTAATATTACATAAAATAAATACATAACCAAACCTTCTAAAAAGGGAAAAAAAAATGAATTATAATTCAGAACTAAAAGTTAATAAAACTTACAGATATGGCGTTGTATACAATATGATGCTCTATATCAATTGGCTCTCCAGTCTCTAGACAGGAGGGCCTGTGAGTAGGGAAACTGAGCTTCAAAAAGTCCTCAAGCTTTCTTGCGTCCATTGAGAATCTATAACCTCCATCTCCATTGAAGCCCACAAGGACTACATTCACCTCAAGAGGCACTTGAAACGGTACCTAAAATACACAAATATTTTAAATTGAATCCGTACTGGTACAAGAGAAGTTAGATTCACATGGATAAATTGAATAATGGTACGTAAAATATACAAATGTTTTAAATTGAACACACACACACACACACACACATACACACACACACACACACACACATATATATATATATATATATATATATATATATATATATATATATATATATATATATATATATATGTTAATGTTACAGCACATAGCCACTAAGATAATAAAGCAAAATTGAACTGATTAACCCGCACCTCAGCACGAGCAATATTGAACATGGATAAATTGAATATATATATATCAGTACTGGAATAATGTAACAGTACAGCATATAGCGACTAAGATAATAAAGCAAAATCGAACTGATTAACGGGCACCTCAGCACGGGTATGGAGCATACGGCGCACGTCGGCTCGCACGCCGTCCTGTACATCGTGGAACGCGCCGTGGTGCCACTGCGGGTGGCCGGGATCTCGCCGGAACGCCTGCCTCGCCGGCCGCACCGCCGGAATGAGAAGCAACGAACAAATCAGAAACACTAAAACAGGCAATCGAGTATGGTTATTCATTTCGGAGTTATTTTCTCTTCAGTTTGGATTGGACTGAAGAAAATGGAAGCTTGAATTTCTAGTTCTTTTTTGAGAGTAGTGACTTTTGAGTTCCTCGATTGATCGCAGAAATGTGAAAACGAGTTTGGATTGGATTTAAGAACCCGAAATCCGATATATCTACAAACCCGGTTTCTGGCCCGTTTAGGAAGTAGGGTCGAAGTAAAAAAAAGCTCGTTCATAAGATAATATATTGGGCTGAATCATTGGGCCTTCTTTATACATAAGAACTATTCTTTTTTCTTTCTTTATGAACTTGTGCTTCAATGTCACACTTCCCATACAGTTATTTTCCTTCACTTGATTTTTGAAACAAAATTTATATATTTGAACCTGAGCATGAAACTAAATTTCCGGAAAATAAGCCTAAAGAATCCAATAACATCATATATGTATACAAGTGATAGATAACAAACATCAAATAAGATGAGGGATATAGCTTAACAGAAGCTGGGAAGGGCAATGACCCCCCCCCCCAATATTTTAGATAAAATAGTATATATAAATATCATTATAATGATTTTTTTTTCTGAAATATATATAGTTTTGTGTGTTTGGCCCTTTCAAATTTTTGTGTAAGATCAATTAATAGTAAGAAAAAAATTTGCTTTCCCCAATATATCCGGTTAAGTTCCGTGTCTAAACAAGATGCACAATTTTCAAAAAAAAAAAAAAAAGCTTATAACAATTCATAAAAAAAAGAAGAAAGATACACAATTTTCATACATCACCACCTCAAAATCTAATATGCAAAAATAACCTCAGAGATTACATCTTTATAAACTGATCATTCGTTACACATCATAACATATTTATATAAGTTGGCTTAGCTTCTTTCCAAATACTTGAAATATTTACTACTTTTATGCACAATTTACATAGCACATGAATTGAAGACATTTCTCGATCAAGAGGTTATGAGTTTGATTTTTGTCGGGGGCAAAGTTCAGTAGGCTTTTAAAGGGGATTTGGAAGAGGGGTTTAGGATTTAGTGTAGGTGTGTGCGCGCGTGTGCCGCCCACTTGTTTTCATATGTACTGCAATATGTTAATAAAAAATACGACTTGAATTTCTCTAATTGTATTCATGTGCACCGCAATTACACATCATTATTCCAAATTTTATCGTGGAAACAGAACCCACACCAAGAACAGAAATTATCTACCACAGATATAAATATAATGATAAAATTCTCAAATCAGAGAAATAATCAATTGATTCGATTTCTCTCTGAAGAATCTTTCCTCCCATTAGAAGAAGAATCAAAGCTCAACAGTTGTCGAATATTCATAGGAGAAATATCATTTAAATCTCCATTAAGTAACCTTTGAGCAATTATAGTATTGGATGCATCACTCGGATGGAAAGGGTCCCAAAATACATATTTCGACCTGTCGGGACAAACTTTAGACCCGGGCACACATGGTACGAGGCCTCCATGTTTGCCACTCACGAAACAACATGCACCATCAGGAACTTCAAACCCTTCCAAATAACAAAAAAGAGAAAAAACGTTAAAAAAGTAATAACTTGAAGGACATATATGCAAAAAAAATTCACAATAACTAGTACCATATTTTTTATAGTTGTCAATAATATCAGAAACAATCCTGTACGCATCAGCATAAACGAACATCGATCCCGGTAGATTTGAACGTAGTTCCGCAATTAGATCTTTCAACCTCCTGTTGAAGCCTTGAGCTAATTGATTAGGCAAATCCACACAGCCAGTGCCTCCTCCCAGCTGCATTGTGTCTCTAATGTAAGGAATACAACCAATGGGTCCCACATTTACCACGACTATTTTTCTTGCATCCAATGAGTATAGTCTCTGTGGAAAAAGAAAACAAAAGAAAACAGCAAAAGAAAACTGGAAAAGTTTAGTGGGGATAAGTTTTTGTATTTGATATTACAGTTTGGGAAGGTTAAATTTGACAATTTTTGTTGTAGGCAAATTTTCTGAAGGGGCAAACTTCGATATCTTGGAGGAGTTATGAAATTACACTAAAATCGTTGTGTAGTTTTCAATAAATTTCATTACTAAGAAAATGTGTGTGTGTGTATACTTCAAAACATGAGGAACTAACTAATTCACAAAAAAAGACAAATTAATTACCGTCAGCTGAATTCGGTATTTGGATATAACCTCCTCAATGAACTCATCAGGCGATACCAGCGTTCTTTCAGGTACAGATAAGATCGGTACAAGATAATTATTTATGAAATCATTAGACCCCATTGTGATTGAGAAAAACGCTGTCCTTAACAAGTTCACAGACTTTCTCATTCCTAGACTTGATATTATATCGTGCCTATTATTTGCGAAATTATCTAATTGTGCATCAAAGTTTATGCGTCCGCCCTGGAATTTCATAATTGTATAATCGTGAGGCTCTAGTTTTAATAGATAATATTCTTTAAGTAGTATTAGTTAAATAGATTTTGCTTACAAATATTTCCCCAGTCTTATTAAGAATGCCGCCTCCACCTGATGCATAATTGACGCCTTTATAAATTACTGATCCAGTTGTGGTGGGAGCAAGATAAGGCGGCGTAAATTCTGCCAACCCTAATTCTTGACCTAATTAAAAGACAAATGTAAATGTCACATATTTAATGATAAAACAGTTCTTTCACTCTTAAAAAAAATGACAAAACAGTTCTTTCACATTTTGAAATATTTTCTTATAAGTTTAAGGTAGAAGAGTTACCTAGTATGTCAACAATGGTACGGGCATTGGTGTACCGGCCGGTTGGTACGCTATTTGGGAAGTCTATACCATTGGGTGGATAATTTGCCTTGGACAAAGAAACAATGTAATCATTATTTCCTGCATCGACTATTGAATCTCCGAAGATAAAATTAGCTGGTAAATCATATCCCATACACATAATTGACATCAAACATAAACATACTAACTCAAAAACAACCACTAGTGGCCTAAATCGGTCATGGAGAATAGAAAAACCCATAATAATTTATGTACTCGATAGAAATACAAGAAATTCAAGAACTATATTTCCTATATATTAAGCAAACAGGAAGGCAAATAAGCAAGAATAAAGGTAAACTATGACAGAAAGACAGACTGTGAATGATTTAAAGGGAAAGGAGGTATAAAGAGAGAAACAAATAAAATGCACAAGAACTGCAAAAGAAACAGAGGATTAAGAAACAGAGTGTTAAAACTCAAAATGGGGTTTATGCATGTTGATTCTTCTGCTTGTTCGCCAATGCAATGCTAGAATAGCAGGAATGTGGGGATACCAGAAGGCACAGCACAGGGCCCAAATAAAGGATGGTTAAGAGTCAATTGCACAAATATCCCTCAATTTTATACAATTCGCAGTTTTGTTCATTTTCTTTGTTTTACAAGGGCGCAAAGGGTCTTTCTTCAACTATTGTTATATTCTTTTGAGAGATTAACTATTGTTATATACCAGTAAACAAATCTAGTTGAATAGTTATTGTTATTGGTGAAACTAAATATATAAATGTCATTTAGTTATTAATCAAAAAGGCCCAAAATAAATATAAATATTATTATAATTATATTTATACGTGAAAAATGAAAACAGTATATACGTGAAAAATAAAAATAATATATAGAAAAAAATATATATATATAGAAACGCCGGCCTCGACGGGATTGTGCCCAACCCCATCGTGATTAGGAATTTCCCTTAATTTATTTATTCATACTGTGAAGTGCCAGTATCAATGATATTGACCGGATTATATTTGATATTGGGGTGACTTGGATATGGATAAATTTTTAAATTGAAAATATATGTAATTATTAAGTTAGTGGTTAATTAGAAATGATATTATATTTACTATGTAATCTGCTAAGTTGTTTTATCTTTTCAATTTAACAGTTGAATATATGATGTACATTCATTTAAAATATATAATTTTAAAATATTTGTAATCCTCATTTACTTCATTGATATTACACTTTTCAATCCCGTCAATCCAAACATCAAAATTGCAATTACAGTAATATCATATTCTTAAATCCAAATAACATAAATTGAACTAGAGAGTATATATGATGTCCTTTTATTTTTTCACAAATGTATCAAATTCTTTTTGTAGTTTCAAATGCAATCGTCCAAACAACCTCTTACAATTTTACACATACATCGTTAAAGATTGTGGTTTGGTAGTTCACCAAACCTGTGCATTGTGATGTGTGAAACCAAAAAGTCTCCGTAAAAGATTGTAGCTTATGAGGAGAAATTATTATGTCGTGCAGTTCTCCAATCTAGCCCATCCAATCAAAACACATCATAGTAGGATTGCAAATGAGTCGAGTTCGAGCAAGCTGGATTCAGTTCAAACTCGATTCGAAATAGAACTCGAGCTAGCTCGGCTCGAAATAGAACTTGGTTTCGATGCAGAAAGTCGGGCTCAAACTCGATTCGAAATAAACTTGATTTTGAATTAGAAAGTCTAGCTCGAACTCGACTCAATTTTGGCCCGAGCCAGCTCGATTTAACTTGATATCAGCTCGAAATAAAATTTTGTTATCAAATTCGCTCGACTTGACTCGAAATTGCACTCAAAACTTGACATGAAACTCATCTGACGTACTCGACTTGGCTCGAAATCGCAATATACGGGTGATAGTGATTTGATCAGTTGGGCCTTCTATTTATTAAATATGCCAAAACATGGTCCAACTCGAAATAGTTTCGAGTTTATTTCGATGGAGTTGAGCTTAGCTCCAATTCGACTCGACTCAATTTCAAACTGGCTCGACTTGACTCGAAATTAATTCGAGCTGCAATGCAATCGAGCGAGTTGTTAAATTTTTTTTTCTCGAGTCGAACATGAGCGACTTGTGAACCGCGAGCTAAATTGGGATCGCTAATACCACATCATTCAATTCGGAGACGTGTCATGCTTTCATTGGATATGTCTTTATTTGATTTTCTAATTAAGGGGAGAAGCGGGAAATATACAAATAAGATAGAGGCAGGTTGGTGTCAAAATATAAAATGCGAAATATATTATTTTATTATATTGTACATAAATTTAAAATATTTTGAATTCTCTATAATTATCAATTATCATCATATTTTCAATATATATGATAAAGAGGATATAAAGTTTTGAATATTAAGTTTAATCTATAATATATAAAATATTTTATATTGTTAAAAGTTCTATTGTGATAACTAACAATGGATACAAAGTAATACTTTCTCGTGAAAATGATTATTTGCCTTAAATTAAATTAAAACATACAAGTTCAAAGATCAAATCTCTGGACTTATGTGCGAAGTGCCAGCTGGGTGATAAACCATTAGGCTGTTTATTAGTTCTTTGTATTAATATCAACAGCCACCCACCAGTAGCACTTGGTTAGCAAGGTCTCTCGTGATTTATTATATTGTTCAAAATCTCCACATATACGGCGTAAGCGCAACAAACGGCCTGCCTTTTCAAAGTAATTAATGATTTTTTTTTTTTGGTTTGGGGGGGGGGCATTGTTTTCAAAAATCATCTAATTTTTCTAGATATAAAAAAAAAACCGTCCTTATTTGTTTTTTTAACATTTGAAGTCCCCATCTTTAGTTGCTACTGAATTGGTCCTTTTAACTCATTTTTAGAGGCTAAATATTTAGAAAAAGAACATGATTTTTTATTTTTTATTTCCAAAAATATGACTCTTGTTAAATTTGTTTGCAAAAAGAAATACTTTTTTCCTAATAGGATAGGAACGGTGTAAATGCTTTGAATTTCACTCACTCTACCCAAGTTCAAAAATCAAATACTGGTGTTAATATCTTTTTGTTTAAGTAGTGGTGTGTTAATATCACTAGCACAAACAATACTTTTGCAAAACTATTGAAATAATCTCTCTATTTTCTATCTTTTTTATTTTTAATATAACGAGATCATATGTTCTTCGTATATTTTCAAAGAAAGAAATTTTGCCGAAGTTGGAAGCCATAACCTCTGAAAAAGAGGATGTGGCCCGATCACTCCTATTAAATAAGCTTGGGCCCTATTTTTTGTAATTTCTATTAGAAAGATGGTTATATTGAAAAAAGTCCACCTAATATGATGACTTCATAAAAAGAGTTCGAATCTCTTGCCTTCAATATTTTGCCACATAAAATGAGGGAATCCACACCGTTCATCATCTCTAACTTTTGTGGGTCTCACAAATTAGAATGGAGAGCTCACGGAGAGAAACGGAAACTAATAAACTAATCCTAGAATTGGGTCCCACCACCTCCCCACTCTGAGTCGAATGGAATTAGCCTGTGGCGGATTTCACATGAACTTCTCTGAGTCCCCTCTTCTTCTGAACCAAAAAAAAAAATAAAAACTCAACTCATTTCTATACTCATGCTAAGCCTAATAATAGAGCCTGCTGATGGGGCGATACCGTCCGGTACCGCTAAAAAATCCGGATCGAAACTATGTGAATCAAACCATAAAATAATAGCGGAAGCGTACCTCTAGTCCTTGCTTAAATACCAAATTATAAGATGAAGCCTTATCAATTTATTTCGAATGAAGGACACCGAAATATGCAAATAGGGTCTTCCAAATACTTCATGAACGCCAACTGAGATTCCTTTGTTTTCTTTTCTCTTTTGGTCTCTCCCTCTCTCTTCTTAATGGGGAAGATGAGATAATGACTTAGTTCATGTGTATTGGGGACCAAATTGCTCATATATCCAAACAAGCACTCTTTCATGAAGAGACATCATTTGGCTCCTAATGTGGACTTTTCCATTTCAGTCCATCATAAAAATAGAAACACACCACCCACAATTCTACACATCAAAGGCCACACCCTAATTTGACACATTAATACTTAATATAATTAACTAAACTTGATCACTTTATTATAAGTATATTTGACAGTAATATTATACACAAATATTATACATATAAGTCTAACGTTGGATTAATGATCCAACAATCTCCCACTTGGACTATATGTAGAACCTTATAATTGTGTATAAAATATAACCCAAATATGCGCATCTTTTCTATCATTGACTTTTATGTGTCCCTTAACAATTCCGTCCATCAGAATATCAATATAGGATCAAAGCGGCTTTCGTTACATTTTGCGTAACTAAACCTTCAATGGTCACGTACTCGATATACTGAATGACATGAATCATGATGTGGATGTGTAGCATGGAAATTTCATGTAATGTGATCTTAACATGCCTATTTTCAACTGGTCCACTTTAGAGAGATCAAACCTCATTTCGTAATGAGACAAAACCGTCTCCCTTAAAACATTAATGAGACAAACCGTCTCCCTTATAACTTTAATGAGATAAACCAATCTCCCTTAATGAGACGAACTTTATTATAATCAGAGTATATATAAATTGAATTTTATTTCTGCAGAAATAACCTGAAATCCGAATATGTCTATATCATTTGTCTAGATTATATACGTACAAATATGAACTCCCACTAGAACTGAATATTCTTAATTAAAATTGCACCCATATGAGTAGCTAGCTCATATAACCTTTTGAGTGATGACTTTAATAAATGAATCCATAATTTTGGAGTTTGTACAAATACGTTATATAGACAACCGTTTACTCTGAAATCTTTATTTACAACTAGAAACTTGATCTCTAAGTTTCTATTGTTGGAATATATATAACTCGCTAATTTATTATCATAATATCTTGAGTGGTCTTATAATACTATATCCACTATTTGCAACTCCATAACAAAATTCTACAAGAATATCCCATAATTAGATGTCCCATAGTATAATATAATTTTGTTAACATTATGAAAGATGCTATATAATTAACAAGTTTGCATCCTTTCAAGTAAATGAAACAACACCTACAAATCGCATATTAATGCAGCTCTTTACTTATTTTATATTATCTTGACATCTACTAACATCGAGTCCGTACACCATATTATCTTAAAGACTCGATCTCGAACTCGATTTGTGAGCATTAAGTCTTTTGTTCTCTATAAATATCGCAAGACCTTCTTGGTCGCTTTCCAAATGATTTATTTCGAATTACTTAAATATCATTCTAGCATCACCATAATGTATGAGTAGCTGAACTGCATACATACATGATTTTAACCTTAAGATTTCTTATACTGAAAGTATAAAAAAAAAATCTTCTATATTTATGGTATTTCTAACACATTAGGACACTATTTGAGACTAAATATGTCTCCTCTATTCACAAGAGTACAACATGCTTTGCAATGCTTTCATGCTATTTTTATTAAAAGTCTTTACGATCTAATTCTTTTGTGATAAACTGAGATACCATGAGAATGGTCTCAAAGTATTTCTATACTTGACACAAAAGAAGCATCACCAAGATTTTTTTTATCTCCAGATTACTAAATTGAATTATCTTGTTGTTATGCAATTAAGCTAGATCGTTAGTAGCATGTAATATGTCATTGACATATAAAATCAGAAAAATATAATTACTCCCACATAACTTTATATATACATCTACTAACTTCATCTCAAAACCAAACGAGATGATCTATTGATGCAAGTTATAATACCATTGTCGAGATGTATGTTTGAGTCTTTAGATATAGTCCTTGAGTTTGTAGTGCATATTATTTGTATCTACCAACACAAAAAATTATAATTGCGTCACATACTTTGTCTCATCAATGTCACCATTGAAAAATATGTCTTTATATCCTTCCAATATGACTCAAGATTGAAATGCGATCGCCACTACTGTCATGATAATCTTTAAGAGTCTTCCGAATAAACAAGAGAGAAAAGTCCCTTTATAATTTATTGACTTAATTATATTTGTTGTGCTTCTTGAAATATCCAAGTTTGCTCTTCGGCTATAATGTCTTGACAATTTTAACATGAACAAATCAAAACGTAAGTCTTGAATTTCAAGACTATAGCCGTATTTCCCCCACAAACCGGACATTTTCAAAGAACCGCACATTTCCCGAATAATTATACAAATCGACTTTATTTGTGGGATCGTAAAACTTGTATCCATATAAATTAAATGGCATATCCAATAAAATAGCAACTTGAGTCGAGTTTCTTTTCCTTATGCCTTTAGGCTTACCTTAACTAGACAACCTCAACATGTAAATGATCTAAACAAGGCTAATAACCTATTCAAAATCGTATTGCGGTTTATTAGTTGCTTGAGTTGGAACTGTATTTAGGATATAAGCTGCAGTACTAAGTGTTCCCCCCAGAGCAATGACGATAAATTAATATTAGTAATCACATTATGCGTCATATCTTTAAGCAATCTATTTCGTCAGTCAGTCAAATCAATAATGTTGGAAAAATCCGACATTGTATACTGAGAGATGATATCGCTTTTCTCTAGAAATTTCATAAATAGTCATGGATGTTATTCACCTTAACCGCCATATTAACCATGATATTTTATCATCACGGTCAAATTTAATGCTTTTAGTTTTTAAGTTGAGTTAACCCAACTATAACCTTAAAACTTTTGAACATCCAATACCGTTGTCATTTCATAATTGAGATAAATGTAGTCATACCTAAAATATGTCTATGAACATAATATTTTACTGTTGATCATTCCTAGAAACCGTAGGAAATGATCCACATATTTCCTTATGTATCAGTTCTAATACATCTTGAGACATTTTTGACTTTAAATCTTCTTTTATTAGTTTGTTTCCGTTATATATAACACAAACATTTAAACCTGTGAAACTTAAAAGGTAGAGAATTTTGTTTGACACAAATCTTTTTAATTCTCCGATTGGAGATACGACCAAATATTATGTGTCACAATATACTCTCCTAGGTTAATTTACACTTTTCACAAGAGTGTACTTAATTGCAAGATTTTCATTATATGAAGCAATTTTATCCAAAGATAAAGATTATCATAAACCGACAAAGAACCGAATTAACCAACTTTGAATAATGAAACTACTAACTTTTCTATTTCCAAATAAACAAGCAAAATCCGCTTTATCAAAAATTGGATGTAGAAATCAAGTTACCTCTAAAAGACGCAACAACAAAAGTTTCATGTAGATCCAAATAAAAATCCAGTCCTTAATAATAATCTAAATTTTCCAATTGCTTAAATTTTAACTGTTTTGCCGTCATCTGTAATGATGTATCTTTCACCATCATTAGGTTTCTAGCAATTTAATAATCTTGCATAGACATGTGATGTAAATAATTATACCGGAATCTATTCATCACACGAGTCTATTGACCAAATTAAATTAACCAATAAACAAACCAAAATTAGAAACAAATCTTATTTCTTTATTGGCGACAATTTTGCAGCTATCTTATTCTGATTCCTGCATCCCTTTGCTTTTATTCCTAATTGAATTTAAATTTGTCTAGATGATACATAATTTAACCTTTTCAATTTTGACAAACGTATTTTCAGTATTCTTAAATAACTTTTCAACCGTAGTTATATTCCGAAATTATGCCCTGAATGTCTATGGAATAGTATTCTGTATTGATCATCATACACATGCGATATGAATTCTCCCATATTTCTCAATCTCCATCATTATGGGAAGTCACTCTTATCACAATGTCAAGATCGTTAAGCTTGAGAACTATAGAAAATTCCCTTTTATACCATTCATCTAGAACTGAATTGATGCTAGCAATATTCGTTGCGATATTTACTATTATATAGAGAAATATATTCAATTATTATAAGCTCATCCAAATAACTGAATAATAATAAATTCAATTAAAGGTAAACCCCATCACAAGATATCGGTTTCCATTAATATTTCATCTTTGGACGATAATATCAACTTCTAATTGATATCTTGGCGTAATTATCAAGCTTTGATAATAAAATAACGTGTCAACAAATTTACCTTCCTTTGGGCCAATTAAATTTGTCACACGTAAAACTAAATAATAATCACATACTTGATACTACTCATATGCACATATTATTAAAATAAATATTGTCTTCCTTTGGGCCGATTAATATTTACATAATAATACAAACACGGCCTTTTATATTCCAAAATATAATTAATCTCAACATGAGAGGTCACTTTGGCAACATGATGCTGAAACGAATTAATTTCAAAATATATACCTTATATACCTTTATTTGAACTTAAAATTATACTTCAAAGTTGAATTTACAACTTTATGTATGGGCATTTTCATTAACTTTTTCAAGAGTGTTTGAATTTACAACTTAATTTTGATACGAGCCAATACCAATATATACCTAATTTTACTTAAATGAGTTATGCAAGCCATATTTATTATAATATATGAAAATGTTTCCATTTGTTTTATTTCTAATAAATAATTCTAAAGCCCAAAATCCATATTGCTTTCTTTCTTTATTTATTATTATTAGGCCCAAAAATCTAAATACTAATAATATAAACACTCTAATCTTAAATAGGCCCAAAACCTATTTCATATTTATTTATTATTATGGCCTAAAACTCTAAATAAATAAATAAAAATATTCTAACCTGGCCCAACCATATTTGGATGAACTTAATCGGGATTTTAAATCTTGAATTGTATTTTCGTATTTCTTGAACTTCAGGATTTCTAAACTCGAATTTTAATTCCCGGTTCATTTAAACAATAAATAATCCGAGAAACTTAATCCCGTCTTCCCCAAAACGTGCCTCATCCACAGAAACGTGAGAATTTCGAAGAGATGCGAATCTCTTCTTGCGCCTCTTCAATGGCGTCTGGTTGATACCCGAATCCTCCGTCCCGTCGAGTGAACACACGCCGCCTCGCCACTGCATCAGATGCATCGTTCTGGCGACGGTGCTCCGGTGATCCCACGGCCGACGAAGACTATTCAATAATCCTCAAAACTTATCCTTCTTTCTAATTTGTGAACGATTTGGCCTTAAAATCCCAACAAAAAATGCTGACTTTAATCATGTTTGTTCTATCCTTAATCCATTTGTGCCCAAGAAAGGCTAAATAGATTTTCATAGTTTTCTTCAAACACCCCTTTTCTTGACTTGAGTCAATCCGTGACCACACAAGGGAAATTGAAGAATATAGATAAATCAAATTCTGAACCAATAACCTAAATTTGACCCTCAATTTGTTTGTTCAATTTCTCAAAATAAGTCAAATTTGAACCGGAGTTTAAAAAAGGCAAATTTTGACTAAAAAATACCAAATAAATTTTGATTCATCATAGCCTGGCTCTGATGCCACTTGATGGGGCGATACCGTCCGGTACCGCTAAAAAATCCGGATCGAAACTATGTGAATCAAACCATAAAATAATAGCGGAAGCGTACCTCTAGTCCTTGCTTAAATACCGAATTAGAAGATGAAGCCTTATCAATTTATTTTGAATGAAGGACACCGAAATATGCAAATAGGGTCTTCCAAATACTTCATGAACGCCAACTGAGATTCCTTTGTTTTCTTTTCTCTTTTGGTCTCTCCCTCTCTCTTCTTAATGGGGCAGATGAGAGAATGACTTAGTTCATGTGTATTGGGGACCAAATTGCTTATATATCCAAACAAGCACCCTTTCATGAAGAGACACTATTTGGCTCCTAATGTGGACTTTTCCATTTCAGCCCATCATAAAAATAGAAACACACCACCCACAATTCTACACATCAAAGGCCACACCCTAATTTGACACATTAATACTTAATATAATTAACTAAACTTGGTCACTTTATTATAAGTATATTTGACAGTAATATTATACACAAATATTATACATATAAGTCTAACGTTGAATTAATGATCCAACACCTGCTTCTTCTTTTTTTAATATAATTCATTTTCTTTTGAGGTGTCTGTTAGATTGCCTTCTCCATTCTCTCTTACTGACTGTTCTCATATCTATTTTTATCCACAAAGGCAAATCAGAGAGCAAGTTTTTGTTGTTTGTAAATGATTGGAGTTGAAAAGAACATAATGAATGATGGACGTAGGAAGAGATAATGAATAATTTCATTATTTTTGTATCACAATACCATAACTTATATTCTATTTATTTGATTTATTCATTTGGTACTAATTTATCCAAAAAATTTAATTGATATAGAGTATATTTTCAAGTCCATCCATCATTCACTAAAGAAAATGTTTAATTTTAATTTAATTGCTAGTTTGTTACATTTGGGGGTATATAATATAAAAAGTTCTAACTTTACGATGAGAGGAAGAAGAAGGGCATGTTTAATTTGGTGTATTTTAGGGGATTGTATTTGTAAATACAAGATCCTATATAAAATCACTTGTTTGATTTGAGGTATCGTATTTTAAAAAATCCATGAATTTGAGGGCTCAAATCCGAAATTTTGTAATACACTCAAAACTTTAGAATTACAAAATACACCAACTTATTATATTATATTATATTATATTATATTATATTATATTATATTGTTATTATATTATTTTTTTATTATTGTTGTTGTTGTTTACTATTATTATTTTATTATTTATTTTTATTAGTTAATATTATCATTATTGCTATAATTATTTATTATAATTACCATTAATTATTTTTATATTATTATTTATCATTATTATGACTATTATTATTGTTATTTTTATTATTTTTAAAAATTATTTAAAAATTGATATATAATTTTATTTAATTACTCAACAATTATCATCTTATAAATTTAATTAAAATTAGAATTCATAATCATCAAATTTCAAATCCACCTAATCAAACAACTCACATGGATCATCAAATCCATGGATCATTGAGTCTATGTATTTGCAATATGCATGTATCTCAAAATACCTCAAATCAAACATGTTCGAAATCTCTGTTAGGAGATCCATGTCTCGCAGAGAGAGAAAAAAAGAGTGGGGAGATGGTGGGGCCCAATTCCAAGATTAATTTATTTATTTCCGTTTGTCACCGTTAGCTCTCTATTCCAATGTGGATGAACGGTGCGGATTCACAAAAGTCAGAGAAGATGAACGGTGCGGATTCACTCACTTTATGTGGCAAAATATTGAAGGCCACAGGAGATTCGAACTCCCATAAAAGAGAGTTTCGAGCAGTTCTGTCCAGGACCAATAATGCGTTGACACATGACATTTTAATAGCATCTTAATAAACTTTGGATTACATAAACGGTGTGCTAGGTGTACAGTGGTCCACATTTTATCACTGATTTTGTATGCAATCTGATATATTGTCTTTAATGCATTCGTTTATAACATGTCAATTTTGTGTTTGCTGTTGTATTTCAGGATTCACTGAGAAACGCTCTCATTCATTTGATGGCAATCAAACGGTCCGAGAGAAAAAAAATGAAAAATTCTCTCTCTCCTCTCTCTGTGTACTCGCACGCCTCTTTCTCTTTCTCTATCCTCTCTCTCATGAGCCTCCTTGTGCAGAGATTTCTCCGCTTAGGAAGAATCATCTCAAGCCTCGCCTCTCCTATCCTCTTTCTCATGCAGCGATCTCCGCCTGGATCTAGAGCGAAAGAGAGTGAAGTCGTACCCGACTCTAGAAAGAGAGGGATGTCGTAACCCTAACTGACCGCCGCCATTCGACATGAGGAAAACTCGTAACTGTCCGATGCCGTTGGGCACGAGGGGAAGCCCTCAATGCCTGTCTCTCTCTCTTAGACACACTGACACATACCACCCTCTTTCCCTCCTATCGAGTTCCCTCTCTCCCTCTCTCTTCCCTTCCCTGTGTCAAACTGCCTAACAGTGGATGGAATAGTTGAAATGGCGTTGACTAATTACGACCTATAGAGATGGGGGATGAATAGACTTAAATTGTTCGGAAGTGTGATTTTAATTTTTTTTTACAAATTGCAACTTTATTTTTGTTTGACTTTTAATTGATGATTGTGTTAATACAAATTAATAATAACAATTAAAATCAAACAATAGAAAAGTAAAATGGATCAATACCAAACACACAAACTTGTTGATGAAGTTTAGTGGTTGCATGAGCTATAATCATCCTTTTTTTGATAGCGAAACTTTCCGCTTTCACAAGTGTCTAATCTTCGGATCTTTCCTTTCGGCTCCGTTTACACTATCCAAATAACGTTTATTTACAAAACTCGAATCATCGCTCGCTTTACAACATATAGTGAATCGATGAAACAAAACTTGAACTGTATTTCTTTCAATCCAAACTAACAAACCGGATTTCTTTCAATCCAAACTAACAAACAAATTCTAACAAATAGCTTACAAAGTTTCTCACAGATCTCACAAGATTTTGAGTAAATTTATTATCATACCAAAAAAGAGAAAATATTGATTTTTGAGTTTTGAAAATGGAGGAATAGATCTTGAACAACGAATTGGGTTTTTTCTTTTACATGCTATTACGTTTAGAACGGAATAAAAACGGTTAGGATAACTAAAAAATTCAAACATTTCATTATGGACGGAATTATTCCGTTCAGAACGGAATAAACAACATTTCACACAATTTTAACATAGGCATTCCATTCCGAATAAAATCACTATTCATCATTCCGTTATGAACGGAATCATTATTCACATCCTGTCTTTATGTCTTTATGTACAATTGGGTTTCTACTTTCTAAATGTTTATATTTAATTGGATTTCTAATTGCTTACGTTCAGATGGGTTTAAATACCTTCTTATGATTTCTGAAATTTAATTCAGGTGTTTTAATATTATTAAGTTTTTATATGATAGCAAAGAAGAAAAGGTTCACCCTCTTCCCTTTTGTTTTTCTTTTCTCTTTAATAAGAAAGTAATAAACCAGATTGAAATTCCAAAAGAAAACAAAAAAAACAACTCAATTATTATTGGATTTCTGAACTTTAAGAGAAAATACAGAACATTGCATTAAAAAAAGAAAATAACCAAACACTGACTAATTTTCCCTAAATTGCCCCTCTCACACTACTTATAAATCCCTTTCATTATGCATGTAAAAAGTAAATTAATACGTTCAATAAGGTCCTTGATTTTCCAACTTTAGTCTTTGTTTCTTTGATTTTTCGTTCAATAAGGTCTTTGATTTTCCAATTTAGGTCCTTGATTCATTGATTTTCGTGCAAACACCCTGATTGGATTTTCCAACTTAGCGAAATTTCCAAATCAGGTTGCTTAAAATTGTATTATGCCCAAAAGAAACGAAACAAAGCTTTATTCTAATTGCAGAATCAAGACTCAATGTTCAGTTATGCCCTAATTTACCCCAAATTGTGCATTTTGATATATCTTATTTATTTTCTTTTCAATTTGCAGTAGGAGCTAATGCTAACTACCCAACGAGTCAAAAGAAAAATGTCAGATAAAAATAATTCAGAAATTCAGAATCCGAAAAGAAATATGGTAGATGGATTAATATTCATTTCATTTGGAGTTATTTCATTTTGTGCATTCTTCTTTGCTGCTATATTATCTAAGCTTCTCCCCACTTTTCAAAATCCAATCTTGCTCGCTATTCAAAATGACAGGTTTTTAAAAATTTTCCAATTACTTGACAAATTATTTTATTTCAGTTTAATTTTTGTCTTGATTTTTTAATTTTTTATTTAGATAGTATTGCTTTCTTGTGCCACTGACACTTTCTAAGGTAATTATTGCTGTATATTTCCATTGGCTCAGCATGAAGCTTTTCAAACATGCTTAAAGGTATGAATTACACAATATTGGATGATTATAAGGCGTGCTAAGTTAGGATTTTTTTGAGTAAAATTCAGAATTGGATTGACTGTTTGTTTTGTCTAAATTAGGTCAAAATGACACTTAAACGAAATTTAGACATTAATCACTACTGAAATCGCTGATTCAAAAAAACAAATCACTACTGATATCTGAAAATTCAGGGTTGAAAGGGTAAAATTACCACTATTGGATCTTAAAAAGTCTAATTGGATTTTGAAAATTTCTTGATTTTTTGTAACTATATTTTTTTCTTGCACACTTTTAGATGGTTTGGAGAGGTTTCTTAGAGAGGTCAGAAGAGAATTAGATGAATTCTGTAAGTTTTAGTGAAAGGGATTTTTAATTGAGTTAGTTTTTGGAGAAAGAAATTTTTAGTGAGTTAATTTTTGGTCTTTCAATTTTCTAAATTACTTCTATGAATTATTTTTTGTATTATTTGGAAAAAATTGTGATAAATTTCAGATAATTGGTGTGTTATTTGGCATAGACATCATGTACATAGCAGTGTTAAAATCATATATTAGTCCTATTCTTAATTTTCATTATTTTTATGCTTAGGTTAGAACAAATATTAATTATTCTGTAATAACGGATTGTGTCTTTTTCTTTAATATTTTTAGAATTATATATATATATATATATATATATATATATATATATATATATATATATATATATATATATATATATATATATATATATAGATGACTAAATAACTTGTACAAGCAAAATTCGGATTTTTTAATGACCAAAACACAACATATATCATCAAAAATTCAAATTTCAACCGTACGGATGAAATATATATGTTTTGAATATGTTGTAGATTAATTTTCACAAAAATTGGAATATTATATCATTACCATCATATATTATCAAAATTCATCAAAATATATATAATACATATTATGGGAGATGCTAAAAAACATACGTATATTCGAACATACGTTTTTTTAAAATATCCGTAAAGTGGTTATAAAAAGTAAAAATTCAAATTTGAACCGTATGGATGTAATATATATGTTATAAATATTTTGTGGATTAATTTTCACAGGAATCAGAATAATATATCATTGCCATCATGTATCATCAAACTATTATTCCGATATATGTTTTGAATAGTGCTGCATATTTTTGATGATATATGATGGCAATGATATAATATTCGGATTTTTGTGAAAGTTAATCTACAACATATTCATAACATATATATTACATCCGTACGGTTGAAATTTTTATTTTTATTTTTTTAATACGTATTTTGGGTGTGGCTAAAAAACATATGTTGTGCATACGTATGTTTTTTAGCCACACCCTACATATTATATATATTTTGATGAATTTTGATGATACATGAGAAAAAATTATACTAGATGGTACCAGTATAATAAACCTACTACAAACATAACATAAACTTTAATTCATCTCAATTTTTGACATTTCTTCATTCTTTATTAAAAACTTATTCGATTAACTCATCTACAACATTCACCACTTTTTTATTATTATTGACACAAATAGCGTTGACCAAAGCCATCCACGCAACCAAACCCAAATCAACTTTTCCTTCCTTCTCCATTTCTTTTAAAACAAAACAACTCTCCTCAAGCTTTCCATTTACACATAAACCCTTGATCAAGCAAACAAGAGTCTCCAATCTCGGCCAATGATTGCTAGCCACCATGATGTTTAAAACCTTTTATATGCATCAAACACTTTACCTTGCTTGCATAAGTAACCAATAGCCACGTTATAAATCACATCATTTGGTTTCATTTTCCTTTTCTTCATTTCAGAGAGTAGCTCTTTAACTCCTTCAAAATCGCCTCTTTTCGCACAATCATTAATCAAAACCCCATAATTCACAAGACCCGTTTTGCAATTTTGGAACTCCATATCAAACATAAGCTTCTTTGCATCATTATACCGAGCCTCTTCACATAATCCCTTCATAATCATTGCATATGTAATTTCATTTGGTGGTACTCGCCATATTTTCACCATTTCATCTTTCAATCTTAAAGCAGAATTCACATTCTCATTTTTGCACAAATACCCAATGAAAATGTTCAATGTCACGACCGATGGCCTAATATTTCTTCCCTCAACCATTTCATCGAGCACCTTGTGTGCACCAACCAAATCACCATTTTTGCAACAACCTTTAATGATTATATTATATGAAACAATATTCGAGCGAATACCTAACTTAGGGCAAGAGTGCACGGTCAACTCTCCCATTATCAACAAGCACATTGAGTAAAAAATTAAGCGAAACTTTATAAGGGCAATTTGGGGGCACATTGAAATGAGTGATCGATCTAAACACTTGAATCGCTAGATCAATTAGACCCAAACGGCTGAGATTCTGAATCAGGGCCGAAAAGAGAGGTTCTTGTAACGGAACATGTTTGGTGTGAATGAAAGAGAGAAAAGAGAGCAAAATGGGGATGAAACAACAGGATTTAGAGACGTGATAGAGGAGAGAGGAACATGAAGGGTAAGAGAGAGATGAAGGAGACGAGGAGAGGAGATGATGGACGACCGGGATTGGGTTTGAGATGGTCGAGATTTGAGTGGGGGGATTTTGTAGATTGATTTGAGGTGGTGGAGTTGTTCTTGGTTTTCTTGGTGGGTTTGGTTTGATGATTTGTTGGGTTTGAATTAGGAAAGAGGGATTTGGATTTGATTTTGAATCTGTTGATTAGTCTTGAGCGGGAGATCATTTTGATGGTTAGTGATGCTTGATTAACTAACCATTGATGATTAAAACATTAATATCCCATTAGTTGAAGTAGTGGATTCAGCAAGATTCGACATTCTACAAAAGAACAAAATAAAAAGTGAATAATTAAAACGTAAAATTAAGTTGTAAATACTTTTTATTCATTTGAATTGCAATAAGTACATACAAGATGGAACGTCAATCAAGAAGATATGAGCATAAAGAAAGAATATACTCAATATAGCACGATTTTTAACTAAAGTCTAACACTACATAAAGTCTAAATCCTAATTACTTACTAACGTCTCTAATTTGTAAGGTTTTGCTGACGTACATAACCTCTGTTGACATAACGTTTTCAGGTGGTCATTTCATCAAGCACCTTGTGTGCTTGTTCATTTTCAATTTTTCTTCCTTTAATTACTGCAAATTCAATTATTTTATACTCATATAACTATCTAACAACAGAAATGTATGATGAAAAATCAATAGACGAGCAAATAAGATCCGAATACATCGTTCTATAGTTGGCCTAGGCGCTCGGCGGCAGGACACCGACTAGATTTTGTCCTAGGCGTTTGATCTAGGCGTTGTCCCGTCTAGATCCGACTTTTGCCGATTAATCTCCGTCTAGAGCTTGTTTTCTGATATTCCTTGCTTTCAAACCACAAGATTCTGAAGAGTCTCTTAAAATTTCGATGTCCAGGATTTTTACTTTGGAAGAAAAGATCGGGGAGAAAAAACAGGGGAGAAAGAAATGGAGAGGGAGAAAAAGAATGGGCCGTCCCACTAGTTGTTAACCGGATATTAATGGTTATTTTTTAAATAACCCCTCAATTTTACGATATATGTTTTTAGGTGTTATTATTTTAAAATAGCCCCTCATTTTTTGAACTATTGTCCTTTCTGTTAGTATATATATATATATATGGGTATGGCTAAAAAAACATACGTATGCACAACATATGTTTTTTTGCCACACCCAAAATACGTATTAAAAAAATAAAAATAAAAATTTCAACCGTACGGATGTAATATATATGTTATGAATATGTTGGAGATTAATTTTCACAAAAATCAGAATATTATATCGTTGTCATCATATATCATCAAAAATATGCAGCACTATTCAAAACATATATCGGAATAATAGTTTGATGATACATGATGGCAATGATATATTATTCTGATTCCTGTGAAAATTAATCCACAACATATTCATAACATATTTATTACATCCATACGGTTGAAATTTAAATTTTTACTTTTTATAACCACTTTACGGGTATTTTAAAAAAACGTATATTCGAACATACATATATATATCAAAGTCCGAATTTTGCTTGTACCAAAATTCATCAAAAATTCAAATTTCAACCGTACGGATGGAATATATATGTTTTGAATATGATGTAGATTAATTTTCACAAGAATCGGAATATTATATCATTGATATCATGTATCATCAAAATATATATAATAGTTGAGTTAGTTTTCATCTAATACTTCTCAATTTCAATCTAATTTGGGTTATTTTGGGACAATTCAAGAACTGTATTGTTTTTTTGGTTGATGAATCAAGTAGAATATGGTAGAATATGGGTTAATTTGGGACAATTCAAGACTGTTCGACCTTTATTCTTCTCAGTTGGTGAATCCAGTACCACTTCTTTTTAATGTGTCATTCTACACTAATTAACTAATTACTAAGATTAGATTGAATATGGTAGAATATGCTCGATATTGTCAGCATGGAACTCATCTTACACATATTCCTTTAATTAAAATTCTTCTAACAATTTTTTTTCCAGGAAAGCGCCCTCCTAGTCCAGAGTGGGACATGTTACTGTGAAGTGCTAGATTTTATTCTACAGAGCATATACTCCAGTTTTTGAGATCTCGATTCAATAGAAAAATGAAGAAAATGTTAAAAAATAAAGATAACATGATACTATCTTATGTAATTTTGCTTCTTTATGGATTTCAATGTTTTTTTTAATTATTTTATAATTTGTTAATTTTTTATGGACTTGCTTGTAATTTTATGAAGTTACTATGTTGTAATGTTACTGGTTCATGAAAGTAATTTGAACTTTAGATTTTGATGTGAGTAGAGGTGGTACTTGGATGTAATCTGATTTGTCCAATTGAGTACTAGTAGAAGACTTTCCTGTACCAATTTTTTAGTAGTATGTGCTACCAAACTTATTAATAGCATAATAAATTTTATATTATGCCTATATTTACTTATTTTCTGTTCACATAATCTTGTACCAGCGAACCCAAATCAGTATCAAACTCCATTCATTCAAATAGAACTATAAAAGAAATAGAAATAGAGATAGAAATAGAAATTTTTCTTTAATATAAAAATTATGAATTAATGCAAATTCATTTTGATACTTACAATTCACACATAAACCAAATTCCTACCATACAGTTGCAAGTTAAAACAAAATTCTTACCATAATATATTTTCTCTATTACACGACACAAATTATTTTCATTCAGTACTTTTGATTACAATCTGTTTCTTTAAATAAAAAAATACACATCAATTTGTAAGACATACTAATTCCAAACTTAAAATACACACATTTCATTCCAATTACATTTGAAACCTCATATTCCTCAACAATGAACTACAATCCAATTAATTATCCATTACAGCAATCCTAATTTCTAATACCAAGCCTAGTCACAACCACAATCTCTAACCCTATCATTTATACCAGTTAGATCTGACCTAATTGGTACGGTTGTTACCAGTTATGTACCAACTACTGAAAGCTATATATATGTTATAATTGCTTCTAAAGATGAAATTTGCCAAGCTTTCCCTGTTATACAATATCAAATGGAAATAAAATAAAATAAAATGAACTTATTACAATAATTTTTAGAAAAAATAATTTATGAAAAATAATGATGGCCAATAACACACTAACAATTCCTGGCCTTACTTTTAAGCTCTAATCACAATTACATTTTGAAATCCTAATACATAAACCCTTTCAAAAAAATAATGTATTTTTATAAACCCTAAATCCATCCTCGGAAAAGAAAGAAGATGTCCATAACACCTTTCACCAATTTTTAAATATTATTCTGCTCATCAATTTCGAAATTTGATGAAGTACATCAAATGTGAAATATAAAGAGCTTCATTTGCTCCAAAATTTGAGTGACTTCTTCATTAAGGGTAATCAAGGGCTGTTTTTCAGGCGGGTAGGGGACTAAGTCAGATGTAATTACCCCTAAAGCAGACAAATTAAATCCGAATTAGGGTTGTCTTGGTATAATTCGAGGTCGATTTGATAATTCAGTCAAAATTAGCCAAAAGAAGAGACTAGTAGAACCCAGATTGCGAGATTTTGGAGATGGAGCTCAGGCAAGACGGGACAATGGCGGTACCTGAGAGGACTGTAACCATGGTTCTTCCTTGAGTGCGACCGAGAGAAGAGTTCGCTTCCTTGCTTGCTTACGTGCGTGTGTACTAGTGAGAATTAGGTTTAGAGGGAGACGGTGATAAGAGAGCGGCAAAGGGAGAGTTGAGAAAGAACTGAAGAAGAGAAGACAAAATGAAATGGGAGATAGAAGTGGACTGTTGTATTCAGTTGGGAGACGGAGAAGAGAAGAAACGGAGTCAACTAGGCTGCTGTTTGATAATCCATAATTAAATCGCACAGAACTTAAAGCAAATCTAGTGGTCTAAAACTTACATGTAAAAATGGTTATTACATCTACATGCAAGATAGCATTCCCCCCCCCTCTCTCTCTCTCTCTCTCTCTATATATATATATATATATATATATATATATATATATAGGGTGTGGCTAAAAAACATACGTATGCACAACATACGTTTTTTAGCCACACCTAAACGTATTAAAAAAATAAAAATAAAAATTTCAACCGTACGGATGTAATATATATGGTATGAATATATTGTGGATTAATTTTCACATGAATCAGAATAATATATCATTTCCATCATGTATCATCAAAAATATGCAGTACTATTCAAAACATATATCGGAATAATAGTTTGATGATACATGATGGCAATGATATATTATTCTGATTCCTGTGAAAATTAATCCACAATATATTCATAACATATATATTACATCCATACGGCTGAAATTTAAATTTTTACTTTTTATAATCACTTTACGAGTATTTTAAAAAAATGTATGTTCGAACATACGTATGTTTTTTAGCATCTCCCATCTATATATATGCAAAACTACTAACAGAAAGAACAATAGTTCAAAAAATGAGGGGCTATTTTAAAATAATAACACCTAGAAACATAAAACGTAAAATTGAGAGGTTATTTAGAAAATAACCATTAATATCCGGTTAACAACTAGTGGGCCCGGCCCATTTTTTCTTCTCCCTCTCCATTTCTTCCTCCCCTGTTTCTTCTCCCCGATCTTCTCTCCCAAAGTTAAAACCCTAGACGTCGAATTTTCAGAGACTCGTCAGAAGCTTGTGGTTTGAAAGCAAGGAATATCAGAAAACAAGCTCTAGACGGAGATTAATCGGCAAAAGTCGGATCTAGACGGGACAACGCCTAGGCCAAAATCTAGTCGGTGTCCCGCCGCCGAGCACCTAGGCGGCGCCTAGACGGTATGCATCTCTGAAAGATTTCATTTCACTATCAAAACTAATGCCACTGTTCCTTAAAACTCTCAATACAAAACCCATCTTTCTCTCCTTTCGACCAGTAATTGTTTTCTTCAATCTCTCGAAATCGTTTCACCATGCAAGCAACCTGTTCGACAAAAGTCCTCAAAGAGCACTATACCTCTTAAAACATATTTCATCAGACCCAATTCTTGTGGGTTTGATACACTGCTTCTCTCTCAAGACAAACTCTGTTTCTCACTCCCCAATACATACTTCTCTTCTCACCTCTTATGCCAAGGCGAATGATATAGTTTCTTCTCTTACCCTTTTTCATGAAAAGTCAGCACGTGACTTAATATGTTGGAACGCCATGATAAATGCTTGCTTGTTAAATTCTCGTTTTCGCCTGTCTTTTTCTCTTTTCAAACAAATGGTTGAGAAATTTGGAGATTTTGATTCAACTACTTTGGTGATTTTGCTGTCAGCTGTATCAAAAACACGGATCTCAAAGCACGGTATGTTTATACACTGTATTTCCATCAAAAAATGCTTCGATTCGGATTCTTATCTTAGTAATGCACTGATCAGTATGTACTCAAAATGCGGTGATTTGAATTCATCGGAACTTGTATTCAAAAGCATGCAGTTTAAAGATGCCACTTCATATAATTCAATCATAAATGGTGCACTGATTAATGGATTTTATGAAAAGTCGGTCTTTCATTTTTTGGACATGATTAATTTGGGTTTTCGGGTGGATGAAGTGAGTTTGTCTAGTGTTATATCAGCCAATTCTAATTTAGATCAAACATTTAATTTTGGAGAATCAATTCATGGATTAGCAATCAAAATGGGTTTTGAAGGAATTCAAATCCAAACCCGTTATAATTCAGTCTCAAATGCCCTTGTATTATTTTATTCTCAATATAAAGACATTGAATCCGCAAAAAGGGTTTTTATGCAAAATGGTAATAAAAATGTGGTCTCGCATAACTCACTAATTAAAGGGTTAGTATATAATGAGAGACTAATTGAAGCTTTGCACGCTTTTCAATGCATGCAATTGGATTACAAAACAAGGCCGGATTTGGTGACCATGGTTGCGGTAATCTCACCATGTGGTGAGCTTAACCTCCTTCTAGAAGGTAAGTCAATTCATGCGTATAATATCCGTTGCAATACGCTCTCATTAGATTCTTCAATTGGAAACAATTTAATAAATATGTATTTTAAATGTCATTGTCCAATTTACGCACGTAAACTGTTTGATAAAATGCCTAATAAAGACTTGATTTCATGGAACACAATGATTTCTTGCTACTCAAGAAATGAAATTTTATCTAAAGAGGCCCAAAATTTGTTTTTGGACTTGGTTCGTGTTGGTATAAGGTGTAATTTATGTACTTTTTTGGGTATATTGGCATCTTTTTGTGGTAAAGATAATCTTAACTTTGGGAAATTGATTCATGGTTTAGTATTTAAATACGTTTTTGCTGATACTCTTTCGGTCATAAATGCATTGATGCATATGTATATAAGTTGTGGTGAATTAATGATTTCTGTAAGTATTTTGAAAAATATATTTTTTAAATCGGATATTATTTCATGGAATATAATAATATCTGGTTATATTCAAAATGGGTTAGTTGGAGAAGCTTTAAAGGCCTTTCATTTTATGCACTCAAATTTGGGTCGAAGTCCTGATTGTATAACTTTGGTAAGTGTTTTATCAGCTTGCGCGGATCTTAAAGCATCTTCTTTTGGAAAATCAATTCATGGGTTTGTGCTAAAGAGATTAATTCAATTTGATGTTCGAGTGATTAATTCACTTATGAACATGTATTTTAAATTTGGGGAAATTGAGAGCGCGAATAATATTTTTGAGTTTGATGAAGAGAGAAGTTTATGCACTTGGAATTGCATGATAAATGGTTATGTTCAAAATGGAGAGGTTGAAAAAGCTTTAGAACTGTATCTTGAAATGAGAAATCATAATTTTATACCTAATGAAATAACTATAGTTTCAATTCTTGGTGCTTGTGCTCAAATTGGAGATTTAAAACATGGGAAAGAAATAAATGCGTACGTATTTCGAAACGGTCTAGAAAATAACATTTATATAATGTCATCTCTTCTTGATATGTATAGCAAGTGTGGAACCTTAAAATTAGCCAAAATAATATTTAAAATTTCTCAAGAGAAATCCATCGCTTCATGGAATTCAATGATTTTGGCTTTTGGGCTTCATGGCGAAGGAGAAAAATCTATTGGGCTTTTTCGCAAAATGTGCGAGTTGGAAATTAAGCCCACTAAGAGCACATTTATCGCCCTTTTGTCAGCCTGTAGTCATGCTGGTTTAGTAGAACAAGGATTGAGATATTACAATCTAATGCCTGTAAAATTTGGGATAAATCATTCTGTCGAACACATTGTGTGCTTGATTGAAATGTTAGGTCGTGCAGGTAGATTTAAAGAGGCGTTTAAATTTCTGAAGGAATCAAGATTGAGTCTTGATCAAGGAGTTTTGGGTGCACTTTTGGGTGCATGTAGCGATTATTATAATAATGATATTAATGTGTGTAAATTAGTTGCGCAACATTTGTTTTGTGTAGAGCCAAATAATGCAGGGTATTATGTGACGCTTTGTAATTTGTTGGCTAGGCGTGAAATGTGGGATCAAGTGAGTGAAATTAGGAGATGTTTAAGAATTAAAGGGTTGGTTAAACCGCCTGCTTTTAGTTCGATTGATGCTTAGTTTGCTCTCTCTCTCTCTCTCTCTCTCTCTCTCTCTCTCTCTCTTTTTTTGTAATAGAAGAGGGGTTGCAAATTTTAAAAACTGCTTTACATTATTGAAGAGAAAAAAAGTACAAAGATTCTTGTGCTTTTGAGTAAAAAGAAGTGCACTTCTCTATTTAAGATTAGAATTTAGTAACAAAGTTTAAGGAATTTTTATGTAATATTGTAAATGCTTAGGGGCTGTGTTGCAAAATATCCATATTCTTCATTTTCTTGTTCATGAATGGTGTCAATCAGAGTTGTCAAAGAAAAAAAAGAATAGTATCAGTAATAGGTCCTTTTCAGAATGAGGAATGAAAATTCATGTGTAGAATCAAATCAGTCATTGAATGGCAGATAAATCACACACGAAAAATGTCAAAAATTCTCAAAAAGAAAAATCATCATATTGTGAAATTGCATTACCATATGGTACCGAACTTAGCTGTACCAATCTATTGTTGTCTTAACGAAGAATTGTGTAATTTACCGTGTAAAACATAGGAGAGTAATTAGTAGCTTGTGCTTTGGTTTTCTTTTTTCATTTGGAAAATTCAGAAATTTGAAAAAAAATGCTTTGAATTGTGAGAGTAAATTAAAGAGACAATACATGTGCAGAAGAGCCCAAAGCAGCCTTTGATGGCATCTGAATATTTGATTTCATATTTTTTTCTTTTTCAAAAAGAAAATTATTGTTTGCCCCATGGTTTCCCCCAAAACTTATCGCTGATATAATCATGGTATTTTGGTGGTAATTTCGCCACAATTTCAGGATCTGAACAAAGTCATGTGTCACATCAATCCAACTAATTGGTTTTACAAATTCACCAAGTTGAATTTCCACCACAATGTTATTGCTGATAATTTCACCACAATTATTTTTTAAACTTTGTTTTTTATGGTAAACAAAATCATTGAATTTGCTTTTCAAAATTTGAATTTATTCATAAACGTGACAAAATTTGCTAATCACCATCATTAACCCAAAATATTCAATCAATTTGATAGTAATTTTTCAACAATTTTTTTTCAAAGTTTGATTTTTTTTTAATAATGTATGGTATCACTTTTTAACTTAAGTTTGGATTATGTAAAATTCATTTTTTTAAGGTCTATTTTTTTTAGATGTATTGCTAGGACTAATTTAGCTTTATTTATATTTTCTAGATTTATTTGATTTTGTATACACCACTTATTATCAATACAAACTATATAAACAACATATAAAATTGTATTTCCAATATTAACACCATATAAACACCACAAAAGCATCATTAGCAATACAATAAAAAATTCCACATACCAAAATTTAAATACCAAAATTCAACACCAAAATTTAATCTTCCAAAAAATATAATTAATCTCATTATAAAAAGAACAAATTTATTTCCTTTCTCTTGATTACCAGCACAATCAAATCTTCCACATTTGTTGATTTTATTTCCTTTCTATTAATTACGAGCACAAAAATGGTATGAAAATAATTGACACAAAATTACCAGCACAATCAAATCTTCCTTCTATGAATTCCCTGCAAAAGGTAAGAAAGCAACCCAAATAAAGTTAAAGCAGTTTTATCTTAGGGCTGAAAAATATTGAAAATTACCATTAAAATATTATATTACAATTTTTGAAAAAAATCTAAATTACCATCACCTGTTGAAAAGGGAAACAAATAAACATTAAAATTTATATTAGAAAAATTGAAATCCTTTATTTACCATCAGCCCCATAATTTCTAAATGCACAAAACTAATCCAAATTTCACAAAAAATAAAAATTGAATTATTACCATGAGCCCAAAATTTCACATAGAAATCACAAAATTGCCACCAATTCCAATCAATGGCTGTAAAACTACTAAAAATTACCATTAAAAATTATGCTACAAATTTTGAAAAAACTTAAATTAACATCAGCCCCACAAAATTCACAATTTTTTTAAAATTGTTCCTAAATTACCATCAGCCCCAATATTAAAAAAAAAATCACAAAATAAACATTAATTATAATCAATGGATGAAAATTCCAAAAATTAACGCAAAATTCACTTACTCCTAAATCTTGAGTATTGGATACCGGATGTGGTACTCACATTTGTAATGATGTGCAGGGACTACAAAGGAGTAGAAGATTAGCTAAGGGCGAAGTCGACCTACGTGTGGGAAATGGAGCAAGAGTTGCTGCATTAGCCGTAGGAACTTATTTATTGACTTTGCCTAGTGGACTTGTATTATTACTTAATAATTGTTATTTTGTACCTGCTATGAGCAGAAATATTATTTCTATTTCTAGTTTAGCTTTGGATGGTTATAAATTTATTATTGAGAATAATAATTGTTTTATCTTAAAAGATAATCTTTTCTATGGAAATGTTCTATTAGAAAGAGGTCGTTACGTGCTAGATCTTAAGAAAGAGAATTATAAGTTCATATATAACATTAACACTAAACGATTCAAACCGAATGACTCAAATACGACATACCTCTGGCACTGTCGTTTACGCCATATAAATGAGAAACGCATTTCTAAACTCTACTCTCATGGACTTTTAGACTCATTTGATTTGGAATCACTTGAGACGTGCGAGTCTTGTTTACTTGGCAAGATAACTAAGAAACCCTTCACAAATGTTGGTGAAGGGGTCAATGACTTATTAGAACTCATACATATTGATGTATGTAGACCAATGAGTACGCTAGCTAGAGATGGGTATCGGTACTTCATAACTTTCACGGACGATTTCAGTAGATATGGATATATGTCTACCTAATGAAGCACAAGTCTGAATCCTTTGAAGTGTTCAAAGAATTTAAGAATGAAGTACAAAATCAACTTGGCAAGAAGATTAAAACACTTCGATCTGATCGAGGAAGCGAATATTTGAGTCAAGAATTTGAGGATCATCTCAGAGAATGTGGAATAGTTTCACAACTGACTCCTCCACGAACTCCTCAGTGGAATGGAGTGTCCGAAAGGAGGAATCGAACCTTATTGGATAGGGTTCGATCGATGATGAGTCAAACGAGCCTTTCAATATCTTTCTGTGTTACGCTCTTGAGACTGCCGTATTCATACTGAACATGATTCCATCCAAAGGGGTTCAAAAGCCGCCATATGAGATGTGGACGGAGAAAAGCCCCGAGTTGTCTTTTCTTAAAATTTGGGGATGTGTTATGTCAAACGTCAGTTTCTTGATAAATCGTCTCGCGGATCAGGAAGATCCGAGGTATAAATTTTAATAGTTAATCTCATACTTTTATTCCCTTAACATAGTAGGGCGGGTTAAATCCATAGGTTCTGCTGCGCATGTAACGTACATGGCTATAGATTTCTCAACAATATGTCGATGCAATATCCATTATTATTTCCTTATGGCGAAGATGGGTTTCATTCGCATATTAAGTACGTGGTTGATTCAAGTGGTCAAAGAAAATTAATAGAAAGTGTGTTACTATGAATGAGTATTATGCATATCGATTACACCAACGCAATAAAGATGCACCGACAATCTTTCGTGCTGGTCGCTTATTTCAACAGTTCATCGTTGATGCTTATTTGGCAATTGAGTAGCAAAGATTATCATAATTACAGCTGAATCAGGCGTCGTTGAGATCTGATAAATTTCAAAATATAAAAAATGCAGTTTTAGACAGCGACATGTTTGGTAAAAATATTGGAAAACGCATGGTGTTGCCAGCTTCACATGTTGGAAGTCCCAGATATATGTTTCAAAACTATTAATATGCAATGGCAATTTGCAGATATATAGGCCTTCCTGATCTTTTTATAATATTTACTTGCAATCCGCAATGGCTTGAAATTGAAAGGATGTTCCTAGCAGGGCAACGTTTTAAAGATAGACCATATATTACAGCCCACGTTTTCAAAATGAAACTAGAAGAGATATTGCATGATATTAAGAAGAATAAATATTTCGAAGAAGCTATGGCAAGTAAGTAAATAAAAGGAGGAAAAAATCAAGTTTAATTTTTCATGATACATGGACTTATTTAATGTTTTACTCATTATTTGTTTTTGCAGTTATTTATACTATTGAATTTCAAAAGAGAGAATTACCCCATGTGCATATCATTGTTTGGTTGGCTGTCGATGATAAGTTAAAAACTGCATAACAAATAGATAAGTTCATCTCCGCAGAAATTCCTGATTCAGAAATTGACAAAATCGGGTATGATGTTGTTACAAAGTTCATGCTCTATGAAACATGCGGCTCTGCATATGCTAGGGTGAATTGTACAACAAAATGTATTTGTTCAAAACAATTTCCAAAACCATTTCAAAATCAAACTGTGAAAAATGAAGATGGTGTTGTCATATATAAACGTTGTAACAGTGGTATTTTCATTAATAGAAAAAGGTATTTGTTTGAATAATGCCCATGTAGTCCCATACAACATGTATTTATTACCAAAATATCAGGCACACATTAATGTTGAAAGATGTCAGACAAGTAGCTCATAAAATATATTTTTAAATACATTTGTAAAGGCAATGATCGAACATATGCATATCTTGAAAGAAATAAAACTAATAATTTAGATACTGAAGAAATTAATGAAATTAAAGCCTTTTTAGACGGTAGAAATATCACTCCTCATGAAGCTATTTGGAGGATTTTCCAATGTGATATACATTACAGAACTCTTAGCATTGAACGATTACCTATGCATTTATCTTTCATGAATCCTGTTATTTTCAATGATGGCCAAAATATGCATTACACTATAAATGATGGAGACGCAGAACGAACTATGTTGACATAATGGATGGAACTGAATAAAAAAGAACCATCAGCCCGTTCACTAAAATATATAAAAAGTCCTCAGTATTTCACATGGCATCAAGATAGCAAAAGCTGGATGATTCGGAAAAAAGGAAAATGTCTCGGTCATCTTTATTACGTACATCGTAGCTCTGGTGAGTTATACTTTCTTAGACTTTTACTTAACTTTTCACGAAGCGCAACATGTTTATGAAGATATTCGTACAGTTAATGGTACGTTACATAGTTCTTTTAGAGATGCTTGCAACGCTCTTGGACTTTTGACGAATGATAATGAATGGCTATTTGCAATACAAGAAGCCTCTAATTAGGCGTCAGCGACACAATTGCATAAAATGTATGTTAGTATGTTATTGTACTATGAAGTTGCTGACCCGTGAATTTTTTTTTGATGAATGTTGGCAGCTTCTCGATGATGATATTATGTACACAATGAGTAAAGTTTATGCATTGTCGAGTATAAAATTAACTGACGATCAAGTTAAGGATTATATCTTGCATGATATTCAAAGATTGTTTATTGATAACGGGTCAGATCTTGCAACATTTTCTTTGCCATCTCCTAGAATTGCTTTTGTCCCCAATCTTGAAAATAAATTAATAAGAGATGAATTGGAATGAAATGCACCAGCCTTGATGATTGAAGCGCTTGATATGCACTCCCATTTAAATGCTGAACAAAACCAAATCTATGATGAGGTCATGAGATCTATTGAATTCAATGAGGGAAAACTTTCTTTATATATGACTATGGTGGTACTTGAAAAAAAAATTTATGGCGCACAATAGTCACAATGTTACGTTCGCAGCATAAGATTGTGTTACATGTTGCTTCATTTGCTCTTGCTGCATTACTTATTCCATGAGGTCATATTGCACACTCCATATTTAAAATGCCAATTGAAATTACAAATGAATCAACATGCGACATTAAAAAAGGAATAAAAATGCATGGCCATGCTCAAAATGGATTAACATGTGTTGTTAATATCATTTTGTATTTACTCAGTCTAATTCTCGATCAGGGAAGAGACTTTGATCAAACTCAGAGATGACATATTACCGTGCCTTGTGAGCAAGACGTATATCGTAGAACAAAAGGAATAAGCAAATGTCTATTCGGATAAGTTTATGATCGCTGATCATTTCATTTAACATGAGTAGTCATGACATCAGTCTAGAGGTTACTCATGACTTACGATCTTTAGAAGATCGTTGCCAGCGTTAAATGGAACCTACATGGTCACACAATGAACTCCATTCGTACGGGATGAATATGCCTCAAAAACAGTTATACATATGATGTATAAATTGGTGAATGAAATAATCAATTATTGGATAATTGATTGAACAAAACAGTAGCATTCCGTTGGCAACGGAATAGTTCCGCTCCCAACGGAATATATATGGAAACTGTAATAACCTTAGGTGCCAAGTATTCCGTTATGGTAATACCTATTCCATTGGCAACAGTTATGGCAACTGAGCAATCGTTCGCCTCTCTCTCTAATATAAATAGAAGGGCAGAGTCTCTCTATTACATAGACTACTCAGAAGCCTTAGAGGCTGTCTATTACACAGAAAAGAGAGAGAAAGTTTTGAGAGATATTTGGAAAGTTTTTCCGGACTTGTTTAGCCAAGTCCGGTTATTCCGTACGTCTGAAGTTCGCGTGGATACGAGTAGAGGTTCTCTATCTTGAGAACTTGCGAGCGATCGATCTTCGTCCCTAGGAGAAGCAAGGAGGTCGCGAGTTGAGCTTCAGGAAGGAAAAGGTTGCGAGTCAGAAAAAGTTCAGACCTACATCCGTTCTTCGTCTCGCTGATCAGGAAGATCCGAGATATAAATTTTAATAGTTAATATCGTACTTTTATTCTCTTAACGTAGATCCTAAGGCGGGTCAAATCCATAAGTTCCGCTGTGCATGTAACGTACATGGCTATGGATTTCCCAACATGCACCCTATGCCCTTCAAGGGATAAAGAGTCCCACACCTATTTATTCGCGCATTGCACATTTATGCACGTCATGTGGGTCAAGAGTATGTGGCATCTTTGACATAACCTCACCACCAATTGTACGCTCACCCACAAGAATATACAGCTGGGTAGCAAGGCGAACAAAGAAGGTGGGGCTCTTTTTGGAGCGCATGTTGCTGGGAAGTCTGGAAAAAATGCAACGTCCGAATTTTTCACGGCAAGAGAAGCAACTTGGATCAGGTCTCCTCCACCATCAAAGACAGCGTAGAAGAATGGTAAAAAATGACGGGCAAGATCAATAGCCACCAACAAGCCCCACGCCAGATCAACAACCTAGTTACCTCAGGAGTTGACTAGGAAAATAGATTATAGGCATTTCTTTATATCAAAATCTCAAAAAAGCGTCTAAGCCTAGAAAATTGCTTATAAATACTTTTGTAACAAATTCTTAGATTTAATGCAAGTCTAAGTAGGTCAATTCCCTACATTAAAAAAAATTTTCAAAAATCAAATAGTGGTGTTAATATCTTTTTTTTGAAGGAAGTAGTGGTGTGTTAATATCACTAGCACAAACAATACTTTTGCAAAACTATTGAAATAATCTCTCTATTTTCTATCTTTTTTATTTTTAATATAATGGGATCATATATTCTTCGTATATTTCCAAAGAAATAAATTTTGCCAAATTTGGAAGCCATAACCTCTGAAAAAGTCAAAAAGACGATGTGGCCCAATCACTCCTATTAAATAAGCTCGGGCCCTATTTTTTGTAATTTCTTTTAGAAAGATGGTTATATTGAAAGAATCCTTGATGACGTGGAAACACGTGGTAAACCTAACATTACACATGGTGAACCAAAGCATATTTTTTCCTAACAAGCCTGAGACGTGATAAACCTAATCTTTTTATCAGGTTTAACACAACCATTTCAAAATAATTCATGTTTTATTCAATCCCAAACCCTCTCTCTCTCTCCCCCCTCTCTCTCTCAGACACCTCTTCCCCTCCCCTCACGCACCCAGCCACACACTCCCCTCTTCCATGGAAGTCTCTAGGTATTCACTATCCTTTTTATTTGGATTTTTTTTTTTATTTTACCCCTTTCGTTTTTCTTTTAGATCTGTAGTTATTCATGTTTTCTAGTCTTTTATATTGAACTTCTGTTTGTGAAAATGCTTTCATTTCAGAATAAAAATCGACTTTATTTTTGTTTGTTGTCTCCTTAAGTTGTCTCTTGCATACAGCGTGTTCATTGAAATGCTATTGAGAATGTTATTGCCCTTCGTACATTGCTTGTTTAGCTAGGTGTTAATTATTTAGTTTGGTTTTAATTCTACAAAGCTCTTGATTAACGTAACTGAATTTTCAGATGTCAATAAATTTTTGGCTTTTATGTTTATGAAGAGTTTATAAACTTTTTTTCTTACTTCCGGCTGACTTCCTTTTCATGTTTAACGGGCTAATTTAATTTTGATTTTCGCTTTTATTAAAAAAAATTATCAAATTTTTTTTTTTTTGTAGATTCTTAAGGGCACGTTTGGGAGCTGGAATTTTGGAGGAGAACCGGATCTTGAAATCCCGCTACCATCTAATTCTCTGTTTGGTGAACAAGCTGGAAGAGAATTAGATAATTCCTGGAGGGCCTGTTTGATTTGAGAGAAATGTGTGGAAAGAAAGTGGGTTCAATGAAACATGGTTCTTTGATTCTAGTTACTTCACAGATTTTCAGTATTTTGGAGCTCATGCTTTTTCAACTTTTTTTTCATTTTTCAGATTATTTTAAGGATCTTCTGAATTTTTATTCTTTTCTTATAAACTAAAGATATCTTTACTAATGAGGTGTTGAATGTTAAATCCATTTTTAATGATATATGTATGTAAAATCAATTCTAATATCTTTACTAATTTGTAATTTTTTCTCTCTTTAGGTAAGAAAAAAATGATGAGGAATCACATCAATTAGATTTGGATCCTTAATTAATGGAATAATTTGTGGGCAAATAATTGTGAATTAAATTGTAAAGTGACATTTTTTTGGGAAGTTCTTTACTAGTATGTATGTATGTGATAAATTTGATTAGAATGTAATAATAAACTGGAATCTGATCATATTATTTGTAAGTATATTTGGTAATTCTTTCATTTTGCTGGTAATTATTATTTAAAATTGGAAAATGTGTATGTGATGAATTGGAATCTGATCTATTTGGAAGGTGTTGAATCTAAATAAAAACTTGGAGGTGTTGAATGAGATATGAACTTTTTAATTATGTGTTAGATTAAATATTTGAATTGGTACAAAAATAGTAAAATTCGACTGCAAATATTTTACATGGTGAATTAAATGAAATGTCATTATTGTTGTAGTTTATATGGCAGACAGTTGTGGTATTCAAAATTTGAATGATAGTAAATCTGGAATGATAATTTGGAAATGATATACTATAAATATTGTACTTATGTTAAGAGAAGTAAATAGTAAGATCAAAATTACGATTGAATAGTATATGACACAATAAATTTTATACATATTTTCAATAAATAATCCAATTTTTCAAAATCCACCATCAGATGAATTTACAATCAAATTTTCATTTAAAATACATCATATTTAACAATTTATTCAAATTATCATCAAAAAATTATATTTTACAAATTTACACCTGCAAACTCTAAAATTACACGCTACACAAACAATATCACAATTTATGCTATTTGTAAAAGGAAAAGTAGAAATTATACTTCTCTGTCAAAAATCACTTCGGACCTGTAAATTTCAAATGAAAAGTATAATCGTAATAAAAGTAAAGAAAAGAATACTTCCAACACATGATATTGAATGATAAAATGTATATGCTAAATTAAAATTAGCTATAAAAAACCCATGCACATGAAAATTATAATTAGGTAAAAGACAAGTAAATCCATCAGAATTGAAGGAATATATAGAAAAAAGTTCAAAATCTGACATGGTAAACTTAAAATAATAACAATTAATCATTGCTTACTACCGTATGCTAAGTTAGAGATTTTATAAATTTTGATGTAGATAAACTGCATAAGTTACATTTCGAAAAACAGCTTTGTAGACAACCTAATAAATTTAACGTAAATCTCAAAAATCCATAAGACAGGAATTATTCTTGAAAATGTACTTACGGAAGTCAGTCATATATAAAGATTGGAATTTTAAATCCGGTCCTCCCCAAATTTTATTATGCAACCGCATCTAAGAGTAATCGGATCTGGATCGTGTTCTGGAAACCCTAAATCAATGAAAGAAATACAAATATAAAAATATGGAAGAATAACATTAAAAATTAATGAAAGAACTCAATTGATGAAGCTGCTCTCACATGCTAGGTAATCGAATTTAGGAGGGAGATGGCAGCTTACGACGGAGATTCTAGCTCTAGGCAAGGGAAGTAGTGTTTTGTGTGGGTCTGGATAGGAGACGAAAGGGAGGGGAGGTTTTTCAGGAAATGAATTTGAAATCCGGACTAGATTGAACTTGGTTTGATTATCCTGCCCACGTGATAAATTTAAAACAGCCGAGAGTTAAATACTTTGAAAATTGGGCTGGAATTTATTACAAGTCTGGTAAACGTAGTAAAAGAACTGTTAAACTTAATCAAAACTGTTAAATTTGCAATTGATGTGATAAATTTAAAGTCCATGATCCATATATAGGAACCACAAATCAACTCTAATGTTTATCAGCAATCCATAAATGCATATTGCCACGTCATCAAGGATATGTGGGGAAAAATAGGGGAACACTATCCACCGAATAACAAATAAGCCGGCTGATGCATGGAGTGTGGTGTGGTACCTGTACCTGTCTGTAAATACTTCTTTTTTATATAATTTTCTTATCAATTTGTCTTATTTTTTAGAAATTCAAGCATCATCCATCTATTAACAAATTATTAGAATGTGGACATGCAATTCAACATGGTGCTACAGCCTTAATTGAAGGCTAATTTTTGGTAATTAATCTGTTGGTCGACACATTACTGAAATATTGTATTGAGATTATTTTTTACATCCAATACATTTACTTTTATAATTTCTTTCAGTTTATACCAAATCCAGTGCACAGAAAAGGAAACTTGCTTCTACCATTCGAATAAATGGCAAATCTCATTCTTCTAGTTGAACCCCTTTGATGCACATCTATTATTTTGAGATTTTGGGAGGGTTTAGTGCTGGATAATGCAAAGTGTAGTTTTTGTGACGGTATGTCCATGAAAACAGAATGACCGGAAGCTTCAAATAAATTCTCAAAATTGCCTACATAATCACATACATAATTTTTAAAATTGCTTTCATTGCAATGTATAAATTAAATATACCTCGTACCCAAATACACACACTATATACGTATATAGGATTACATAGTGTGTGCATCATATGAAAATTGTTCATGGAGTTTCTATAATACATATGTTTGTGTTTTGGTTGCCTCATTTTTCAATTAACAACTATTATGTTTGTTTTAACAAAAGAAATTTACAAGTTCGCAGCCAAGGGCGAGTATGACTAGCATTAATGATAAAACAACTCAACATGAACAAAAAAAGGTCAACTAAAATAATAAATATTGTTATAAAATAAAGAACAAAAGAACAATAAAAGAGAGAATTGGAAGGAGAAAATTTCATTGAATTGTGGATTAAGAATACAATAGCCACTGCCCTCTTTATATAGTAGAGGGTGAGTGCTGGTCAAGAAATCTCTTGCCTGATTTAGAATTACAATAAAGGAAATAATATAACCTAAATACAATAGAATATACAGTAATAAATATCCTGCCACAACTTCTTCCATTCTTACTAGTATTTCCTAATTTATATTTTCTTAGGGGCCAAGTAATGGACATCCACATTAATTATATTCATAACACTCCCCCTTGGATGTCCATATTTTATCTTTCATACGCATTAGAAGTTGCCTCATTAAAAACCTTACAAGGAAAACCTAGTAGGACAAAACCTTGGCTAAGGGAAAAAGAGTGCATCGCGTATTATCATTATTTCTCATTATTTCATATATTAAATATGCCTCGTTAAAACCTTACTAGGTAAAACCCTATGGGCAAAAATCCTAGTGAAGGAAAAAGAGTACATCATCATTCTATATTTTACGCACAAAAGTTGCCTCGTTAAAAACCTTGCTAGAAAAACCCATTGGGACAAAAATCATAGATAAGGGAAAAAGAGTGCAGTGCGTATTATTTCTTCCCCTCATATATGCAACTATATGTGAGATGACAAAGTTCAATCTCTATAATATATGCTTAAGAAGAGATCTGCTGGATCATTATTTGAGGAGATTCGTTAAATATTCGTTTCACAATCATCATGCTCATGCATGAAAATTTCTCAGCATCCCTTACTTCAATTGTCAATACATCAAATAAGTTATCTTGATGATCTTAATGGATGCGATTTCTCCACATTATATCATTGTAATAGATGGATTGTGAAACGTAACTCCTTCCGGAAAATAATATTCAATTTATGATTCAAGATAATATTTTATGCCTTAAAGAATTTAATCTTTTATTCTTTTGAATAATATGGTAGCTTTTGGAGCTCTTCGAGAGTACCATAAGATTTTAAATCATCAATATATATATATCATTATTCAAAAGGTAAATATATAGTTTCCTAAATGTAATTTTGATCAATTACATAACATTCATTCAACAAGCAATTTTATCACATATCTCAATATTGCATTAATTAGTACAAAGATCTTTGTAATTTAATAGATCTCGAGAGTTTGAAATGTTTCAAGCATTCTAAATCCTTCAGGGATTTTCATTAATATATTGCAATCAAATGAGATATGAATAATTTGCTACTACGTTAATAAGTCCATCAAGGACGACAAAATTAGAAATATAATTGAATATCACAATTTAATTTTTCATTACATATTCTTAAAACACCCTCTTATAAGTTATACCCGCTTATAAGTTACCGTTATACAACGCCAGGTGTGTTTGGACTACATGTCCACAATTTTATATTTCACTAGTGAAAATAATGATGCTTTAATCACATCTTTCGATTTGGTCAATATTTTTATCTGTCGACATTATACAAATAATTTTAATTCTAGATCCTCATTTTTATTTATAAATCAATTGCAATTGTATAAATAAATTTTGATTAATCACAATTTTATTTCAGTTCCATATTTATTCTAGTAGAGACATAATTTATTGAGATCTCATTATTTTCAATATTGTTAGGTACCTAAACCTCTTCTGGGGTAATTTGCTCGTCATTGTCTTCTACTTTTTTATCATCAATATTCTTTTCAGAAGAATTTATTTCTTTTGAGGTATTGATAACTTCAAGCCAACTTTCTTATCATGCTCTTTTCTTCTACCTTGGATCTTTATCATTGGAACCGATTGGTCGACCATGCTCCTGGCATATCTCAAACATAGAATTATCCAAGGGTATCTCGATGAGCACTAAATGCTGGAATATCATTTTTGCATCAATATAAATAATATAATTGTATATTGTTTCACATTAATAAATTTATGAACTTCTAGTTCATATTAACTTGTTAGAGGATCTAAGTGAAAGATATTAATGATGCATTCCATATAAGTTATAACTTATGTTTTCCAGCTCTTGTTTCTCTCCCCCTAATGTTATCATTAATTATTAATCAAGTTCTTCAGGACTTTCATTGTCTATTATATCTTGAACATATTCATTAATATTAGATTTGTTTAACAACAATCACTTTGGTATTAATTCTTTCTTCTGGAATTTTGTCTACAAACATCTAACACACTTCAGGCGTGTTTTTGGATGATTCTTCAGGGATATCCATCCGAATTAAGGTATAGTGAATAATTTTGTGTAATGAAGTTCAAGATATCAAATTATGTAGGGCAGTTTAACTTAACATATATGCCCGACTTTTATTTGTGACCCATTTTTTGTGCGTTGCGGTGGAGCTACCGGAACAAATATTACACATCCAAAAGATTTTAAATAGTATTTACTCGGCTGCAGGCCGATCACAAATTATAATGGGGAGTAATTATTATAAAATGTTGGCTTTACTCTAATTAGTGCTACAGCATATATCATTTCATGGCCTCAATCAAAAGACGAGCGTACATTTCATTATTAGGGGCCAACGATTAATTATAATCGCTTAACAAGATATAATGTTAGATCATTCTAAGTGCGTTTGTGGGCCAATGCTCAACTATAATCTAAATCAACGTACAAAAGTCAATTATTACTTGGGATGTAGCCAACTGATCATCATCAAGACGATTTTTCTTAGTTGTACGATCCAAAAATTATTATCTTATTCGAGCAAGCAATCTCGCAAATACAATATTTCGAGATTAAATAAATGTACATGTGACCATCTAATAGATGCATCTATTAATACCATAAAATATCTAGATGGTCCACATGAAAGAGTAAAAGGGCCACATATATTTCGATTAATACGCTCAAGGAAATTGGGTGATTTATTCCCAATCCTGATTTGTGATGTCTAACAATTAATTCCCCTTTGATAACATGTAGCACATGAAAATTTATTTGATAAAAGAATCTTCTGGTTCTTTAATTGATACATATTTGAGTTCTCTGATTATTTGCATCATCATTGCTCCGATATTAGTTAATTTTTGTTTCATGCCTAATCATGAAATTTCTCTTCGAACTAGTGAACTTCTGGTTCATGTCAAATCATAAAATTACTTTTCAAATTATTGAACTTCTGGTTCATGTTTAATGATAAAATTACTTTTCTAATTAGTGAACTTCAAGTTCATGTCAAATTATAAAATTACTTTTCGACTGGACGAAATCTGATATGCAGAAGCATAAATAAGTTTTAAGTCAATAAACTTCTGGTTTACTAATAAATCTGACTTAATTGTATTAGTCCTTCATAATACAAATCAATAGAAAAGCTGCATGTTGTTCTAATATAGATTTCTCTCACGAACATTTCTCAAAATGCTTCTTAAAATGCAGAAATATTGTCCACTACAATGAGGCACACATATTTATAACTCTTATTGTGCCCATACATACTTTGATTCATATTAGTAGTATTAAAAGAAAGAAAAATAATGATAATGATAATAACAATAATAATAAAAATATTAAATAGAATAAAAGAAATTTTTCTTACTCGGTTCTCTCTCTAACTCATTTTTGCTAATGCACTTTAGATCCAGCGGATGGTATCATTATCGGTTATCAAAATTTTCATTATCGTGATAACCAACGTCGACATTATTATTTTCTCTTTGCCTTCAAGATGGCTAAATAAAACTCCACAAGATTCTAGGGCATACACATGGATATACCAAATGTCCTTTAAAATCACATAAACTTTTAGACCATTTAAAAGTTATCTTTTGTGTGCTCTTTCCACTTTCTTGTGCGTTTTTCTGAATATAATCATCACAATGGCAAGTATAGTTTCGACGTTGACCTCTTTTATGTCCACATACACATTCACAATCACGACTTATATATGTGGTACATTCACATATATACAAGAAACAGTAATTTACAATTTTAAAGCATTATCTATTATATACAGGCAACAAAATGGTAACTCTTCTGGAGTCTTAAATTACATTTATAATACATGGTATTATATTAATACATGTCTTTCAATTTCTAATTATTATTTTAGTTGTTCAATGTCTGCTGGACATATGATAGACATTTTGGATTTCACAAATAAATAAAATAAATTGAATAAATATATGGTCAAGGAAGTCCGCCTAAAAGTCTTATGTAATATTTAAGAGCTTACTGAAATGGTTTTCAATTATAAACATAACTAACCATAATTTTTTTTCTTTTAAAGATACTTTATAGAATTCGACAAAATATTTTGGTGTACAACAGGTACTTAACCAATGGTCTTTTATACAACATCAAAAAAATATTTTAGAATCAGTCATAAATTATATCTTGTTGTATCTTCTCATTGTCTTGTATGATTTTCTTGTAATGGCTTCTGACATCGGTCTCATTTGTGTTATTATTTTGCAACATTCACTTCCGGGAATTGAATGCAATTATTTAGACAAATTTCATAATTTCTTCTTTTACAACTCATTAGTTTGCTTATTCACAATAAGACATGATATTGGTTTTCAATATATCTCACAACTCTCTTCATCTTGTTGCTACTTCAAGAGCAAAATAAAACGTAAGGAATATCTTTATTTAATATATATATTCTTCATCTTTTCTCGAATTATTATTTGAGAGTTGATGTTTGAGATTTAGACAATATTTTTGATTTATATTCTTGCAACTACTCGGTGCTATATTTTGCAACTTCTGGTGCATAAAATAAATTTTGCAGCTTGTGTGCAAAGAAAAAAAATTTATTACAACTACAGGTGCATAAATAAAAATAAATTTGCATAAAAATAAATGTGTAGAAAATAAATGTGCATAAAAGTAAATGTGCATAAAATAAAAGTACATAGAATAAAGATAAATATACTTGCAACTTCTGGTGCATAAATATACTTACAGCTTCTGGTGCATAAATAAAAATAAACATGCAACTTCTGGTTGCGTAAATAAAATTAAACAAGCAACTTTTGGTGCGTAAATAAAAATAAACATGCAACTTCTGGTTGCAAAAAATAATTAAACTAGAAACTTCTGGTGCATACAAAATAATTTAAACAAGCAACTTCTGGCGCGTGAATAAAAATAAACACACAACTTCTGGTTGCAAAATAAAAATAATTAAACAAGCAATTTCTGGTGCATTGATCTATAAAGAGAATCTGCAACTTCTGGTGCAGAGATATGTTGCTTAAAAGAAGCTCGTAAAATAACGAATTTCAAGAAAAGAAAAAAATTGAATAAAAGAAATCTAAAATAAATAATATAATGAAATATTAAAAATTTGAAATTGTACCTTCTGAAGCGGAGTTTCAGTTATGTTATTTAGAACTTCAAATACTTATAGTAGAGTCGTGCTGATAACGTGTTATAAAATAAAGAAGAAAAGAACAATAAAAGAGAGAATTGGAAGGAGAGAATTTCATTGAATTGTGGATTAAGAATACAATAGCCACTGCCATTTTTATATAGTAGAGGGTGAGTGCTGGTCAAGAAATCTCTTGCTTGATTTAGAATTACAATAAAGGAAATAATCTAACATAAATACAATAGAATATACAGTAATAAATATCCTGCCACAACTCCTTCCATTTTTACAAGTATTTCCTAATTTATCTTTTCTTAGGAGCCAAGTAATGAACATCCATATTAATTATATTCATAACAAATATGACTAAATTTTCAATAATTTTGGAACTAGGCCTTGTTATTTCGGCCCAAGCCAAGAAGATCTATAAACGTAATTGAACAACAAATTTCGGCGGGGAGTACTAGTTTGTTAATAGTAAAACTTCGGGGGCTAAAACCCTAAAAAAACCTCCTTCGATTTCTGTCCATGGGGGCGTACAAGGCTTGCAGTTGCAGCTCATTCTTCAGAAACAGTGCGAAGAAGCTAGTGGAGAAGTTCGCTGTTATCGACGTATTGTTCTTTGCTGTTTTGTTCTCTCAAGAAGATCAAAATTTCTGAAAATTCACTCCCTTTTTTTTTCTTCTGAAAATTGCAAAATTTGTGCAGAGGGTCTGGGAAAGACAGAATTTCATTTGTTGCTCTCTAAGAAAAACAATCCCTCTTTATTCAAACATCTCCCTTTCTTTCCTCGCGTGCCTCATTGCCCGTGAGCCAATTCTCCCGACCGACATAACCGACTGGGCATTAAATGTGAAATTCCTGCACCTCTCCATTTTTCACGAAATGGAGAGAAAGATTTTAACCCTCCAGTGAATTTTTACGCTCTGAAAGATTTCTACAAGAGCTTTGCCCTCCTGAAGAGAAGATTCTTCCAGAAGCTTCTAGAGTGTTTGAGTGGTTATTGCCGGCTGGGATGTGGGTTTCGAGTAATGAGTACGCGAGTTTCTGTGATGGCGATTTTGGTAATTACTTTGAGAATTTTGTACGATATTAATGGACCGGGCGTGTGGGAAATGAATTTATCGGAGATTTTAAAAGAGGATAATAATGAAAATGGAAATGAAACAGGTGTAAAATATGGAGTCTGAATTTTGTGATACAGTTTTGCTGAGAATTCTAGAAGCTTCTTTTGAGAAAATTGAAGTCAAGCATGGTAATGAAAAGTTTATTATATCTTAATTTTAATTTTCTGAGCTTTTGTTAAAATAATTTGGAATGTAAATTTTGTGTAATTTATTTTTATTTTTCTTTACAGATTGTACAAAGGACCTGGACTCCTATATAAAACATTGCAAGGATGTAATTTTTCCTGGAATTGCGGCCACAAATGATGAGCGCCTTTCATTGACAGATTTTGGAACATTTATAATAATCAGGTAATAATTTTACAATACTATAGTAATTTATAAAAACAATAAGGTATTCAGTAATATTTTTTATCATTTTAATCTTTTATATATATTCATTATGATGATTTTTATAATTTATAACTTTATAAATGCAGGATAATAATGATAAAAACAAAGGGAAAACCAATTCAGATCATCCAAATATTAATGGAAAGAGACCTAGTGAAGAAATTAGCGCCAGCTCACCTGTTGATTCGAAAAATAAGCAATTAAAATCATCTAAAAACTCTTCATGTAATTCTTCAAAAACTAACGCAAAAGAGAAAATGAGATTAGAGATGGAAGAAAATGGGTTCTCTTACTTAGCGCCAATTCCCAAAAGGTAACACTAAAACCTATTTAAACATAAAACATAAATGATTTGTACAATTACGAATGATTTTAAATAATTCTCTAACAGGTTATGTTATAGTTATAAGAGAGTTCAATTAAACAGGGAACTAGCTTATGTTCTGCCTGCGGACTATTATATCATATTGCGAGCCTTCTCCAGGCTGGCGCGTGTGGATGATGGATTCCAGTGTGTGTGAATTTGAGAGGAAGCTTGCTTGGATTGAAGAAAGAATTAGTGGTTCCAAAGATCAGCCAGTTGAAAACCGAGAAATGGAAGTTGGTTCTGACTGAAAAAAGGAGAATACAAAATTTAGGGAAAAATATGATTTTAGATATTCTAGCAGTGGTATATAGTTTACCGCAAAATCTGATCTTGTTAAGTAAAGACTGTTTGATATTGCTTTCATTTCTTATACTGTCTTATTAATTAAGAAAAAGATCGGGTTTTTATGCATGCATCCTCCTTTTATGCATGCATGCATAATTTATGTATGCATTCCCATGTAAGTGCTAGATATTTCTAGCGTACAATGCAATATTTTGATGAAGACTTGATCTTTAGTATCATTGCCTCTTCCTCCTGTGTAAGTTCTTAAGAGTTCATATAATATGCCCCAAGTCAAGTATGTCCCCCCGGTTTCCCCCAAATCATGATTTGCCCGGTGGGAAATGAGCTTAATTTATGGGCCGGATTATAGGCAGGAGGAGGTTGGGCTGGATTACCAGTAAATGTGTATTAATGGTGATTGGACCTGTACAGTAATAATTCGAGCTTAGCTTGCCCAATAAAATTCAATTTTTTTTGAAATTTTGAATGGCCCGTGTATTAATTTAATTATCTGGGCCCGAAATTACCACCAAAATATTTTACCAACCGGCCTCCCTATATATACCCAAAATACAGTAAATAACAAAAAGAAATAAATAAATGAAAAATAATCCACCTCTCTCTCTTATCTCTCAGGCGATTTGAACGACATTCATGGCGGTTACCAGCTTCTGCGACAGCCTTGTTTCCGGCGACCACCACGTATTTGAGTCCCAGTAAAACCCTAGATCCGCACCTAGTCTTTTGATCGAGGGTTTCTTCTTCCCACCATGGCCAGAAAGGTAGGCTTCTAATTTCATCACATTTTAGTGATTTTTGAGTAAATTTTGTTAATTTCCAACGCTTTTTTATGTGGATTGTTCCTGTTTAGGTCTGATGGTAATTTTTTTAGATTTTGTTCGTGTTTATCTTCTCGGTTTTGCATGACTTTCGATTTTTTTCCTGTTTTTCTTGTGGTAGTATTGCAACAAAGCTTTTTAATTCTGTTTTTTATTTTTATGGCAGTATTTTTAATCTACTAGTGCTTTGTAATGGTAGTAATTTTTAAATCATAAAATTTTATGGCATGAATTTGTAGCCAAATTTCTGAATTTTCTATTTATTGTTGTTTTCTTATTTTTTCAGATAGTAATTTGGTATTTTACAGTGTGATTCTTTTATTTTTCAGTGTAATTTTCGTGATGATTTATGGTTTCCTAACTTGTAGGCTTTACTTTCTTATTTTAGTTTATTTTTTTTAAATAATTTGAAAAAAAATAAAACTGAATTCTCATTGACTAATTGCCTTCTTGGATTAGCATGATAATTAGTGTAAATTTCTGATGATTTGGGCATCTTTCTATTTTTGTACCCTAAATGTATATTTTAGATTATTTGCAAACAATCAATTAATTACTATTGATTGATGATTAATTAGCCTTCCTTTTCTGACTTGTTGGATATTTTCTCTTCCAATTTTCAGTGGTGGTAATTTAGGGCTTTTTAGTGGTGGTAAATTCTTTTAATTTAGGGTTTTTATGTATTAATGGTAAATTTTTTGTTGCTAGCAATTTTTCCAAGATTTTTCTTGCTTTTTTTTCCCTCTGATGGTAATTTAGGGCTGATGGTAATTTTGATGAATTTTGTATTAATAGTAATTTGGGGAATTTTGTATTAATGGTAATTTTTGTATTAACAGTAATTTGGGGCTGATGACAATTACATTTTTTTTTGTATGTTAAAAATTTGTTGAATTAATAATGGTTATTGATTAAAAAAAGGTTACTTTTCGTGTTAATGATAATTTTTAGATATTGATGTAAATGTAATTTTTTCAGATTTTAAGAGGAGGAGATCTAGATATTATTATAAGGGAGCTGATATTGCACGACGTTACTGTAGTGACAGTATATAAAAACTGAAAACAATATATACAAAACATATGAACTGAAAACAAACAGTATATAAAAATTCATTCTATAAAACAGTATATATTTAAAAAAATGAAAACAGTATATACAAACATATAAACTGAACACAAATAATATATAAAAATTCATTCGGTAAACAATATATATTTAAAAAAATAAATACGGTATATAGCGTATATCGGAACGTGAGAAAACAATATATAATTTCAATGCGTCGCTACAAGGTCGCTATAGTACCCCCGGCGTGATTTCCAATTTCCCTTATTATAAGGTAGTACACATATGTTAAATTGGGTATTTATAAAAAAAAATTGTGAATAATTTATTTATGGAAAAATTAATTGAATTTTTATTTGAGAAATATATATTATTTGTTAGATATTTGATGCTAATCTGTATGTAGAATATTTGATGTGGATTAGATACCATTTATATTGTTTTGTGGTATTAATTGAGTAATAATGTTAATTTCCCTAAATTAAAGAGATTGGTGTTATGAATATTTCGAAGAATTAATTTGTAAATATGAATATATAATGGTGTTTATGTGCTTTATATGGTGTTAATATTGAAAATTGCATTTTTTATTTGGTGTTTATATATATTATTGATAATTTGTGTTGATGATAATTCGTATTACCTTGAAAAAATTTACATAATCCTAACTAAACAAAAAAAGTGATATTATAAGTTAAAATAAAAAGCAGATTTTAAAAAGAAATAAATTTGATGAAAATTACCCGTAAATTAAGTTTTATGGTGGTAATTCAGTTTAGTGGATTTGTAAATTGTGCCAAAATTACCAGCAAAATATTATGATGTCAACGATGAGTCTTGCTTAAATTGTGCCAAAATTACCTGCAAAATATTATGATGTCAGCGATGAGTCTCGAGGGAAATCAAGGGAATTTTCCATTTCGTAATGTATGAAAAAGCCGTACAACAAATACATCACGAAGTTGGATTTGGATTAGTATGTTTAACAAATTGTGTCACTTTTTATTCATTGAAAGTTGATTTGAGAAGTGTACTTGTCTCCTTCGAAAAACAAATATCACAAGTGTATTTCGCAATGTATTTGAATAAAGGTGCATGTATTTATATTTACAAAGTACATTTAATTGTTTCACTAAAACAGATGGTTATATGAGCTTCAGCAAAGAAAGCTTAGCCTGATTTGTGATGATACATTTTGATCCAACAGATGTAAACTAAATCAATATCTTCTATTTATTATATAGCATATGAATTTGAGATAAAGTACTGTCATAAACAAATTATTCAATGACTTCCAAAATCAAATGAAACTATATCTCCAAATTACAGAAAAAGAATACAAAACGAAATATTTTTTTTTAAGGACACAAGTAGAGGCCGTCAAAACGAGATGATTAATTGATATTCAAATATTTAATTATTAGATGATCTATAAGTTCAAACAAAAATAATTCTTTTATGTAGGTAAAAAAAACTTGAAATAATAAAATATTACAAATACATGCACTGCATTGTGGTAGATATTAATAATAATTTAAAATTTAAAACCCTCCGCCACCACCACCTCCAAATATCACAAGTGTATTTCGCAATGTATTTGAATAAAGGTGTTTACATGTATTTATATTTACAAAGTACATTTAATTATTTCACTAAAACAGATGGTTATATGAGCTTCAGCAAAGAAAGCTTAGCCTGATTTTAAGATATAAATTTTTTTTAATAGAAAGATTAACATTTGTGATGATACATTTTTTGATCCAACAGATGTAAACTAAATCAATATCTTTTATTTATTATAGCATATGAATTTGAGATAAAGTACCGTCATAATGAGATGAGAGGACAAATTATTCAATGACTTCCAAAATCAAATGAAACTATATCTCCAAATTACAGAAAAAAAAAACACAAAACGAAATATTTTTTTTTGAAGGACACAAGTAGAGGCCGTCAAAACGAGATGATTAATATTCAAATATTTAATTATTAGATGATCTATAAGTTCAAACAAAAATAGTTATTTTATGTAGGAAAAAAAAACTTGAAATAATACAATATTACAAATACATGCACTGCATTGTGGTAGATATTAATAATAATTTAAAATCCTCCGCCACCACCTCCTCCAAATCCACCACCTCCTCCAAATCCGCCACCGTTAGCTCCACCTCCAGCACCGCCACCACCACCGAATCCGCCACCACTACCAGCACCTCCACCGGCACCTCCACCAAACCCACCACCTTTACCAAATCCTCCACCTACCCCACCACCACTTCCTCCTCCAAAACCACCTCCTCCGCCAACTCCTCCACCTGAACCAGCACCAACACCGAATCCGCCTCCTTTACCAAATCCACCACCTCCACCTGCACCACCACCTGCTCCACCTCCTAGTCCACCACCGCCTCCAAGGCCACCACCAGCTCCGCCACCAACACCACCACCAGCTCCACCTCCAAGACCGCCGCCAGCTCCTCCACCCAAACCACCACCTCCACCAGCTCCACCTCCAAGACCGCCGCCAGCTCCTCCACCCAAACCACCACCTCCACCTGCTCCTCCACCTAGACCACCACCTTTACCAAATCCACCACCGGCACCACCGCCAGCTCCACCTCCTAAGCCACCACCCCCTCCAAGACCACCGCCTGCTCCTCCACCTAAACCACCACCTTTACCAAATCCACCACCGGCACCACCACCAGCTCCACCTCCTAAGCCACCACCCCCTCCTAGACCACCGCCGGCTCCACCTCCTACGCCGCCACCTCCACCGAGACCACCACCATGGCCAAGGCCTCCTCCAATACCACCACCATGACCAAGGCCTCCTCCAAGTCCACTGCCGCCACCAGAACCGCCACCAAATCCACCACCTAGGCCAGCACCAAGTCCACCACCACCACCAGCACCGCCTCCAAATCCGCCACCTAGACCGGCACCAAGACCACCACCACCACCGGCCCCACCTCCAAACCCACCTCCGCCTCCGAGGTTATCCTTCTCCAAGAACCTAGCCTCGGACAACCCAAGAACAATTGCCACAGCCAATGCGATGACTCCCAAACTACTTGCGAACCTCCTCATCTCTGATGAATAAAAGAAGCCGGAGATATTTGTGATTCAAGCAGGAGGGAGTCATACTATACTTATACTGAAATCATTCAATGTTGGTAGTTGGCACTTTCTATGCACAAAACCGGATGCTTTTATGAGGGCAGGACCAGAGGCCCACTCCATATAATGTAGAGGCATGAAAGTCTTAAGCCTTGCAAATATTGCAAGGTGATCTCCAGTCCAGACAATAATGGATCACTATAGCATATATATACATTATTTAATTGTATCCAAGTCTAATTTTCTTGTGAATGGAGAGGATAAAAAGCAGGGTGCACTCCCCGGATTTAATACACACGGAAACTCTCAACTAACAATATAAGCTGTGTTCCGCTAACAATCAATTGGCCCACTGGATCCCTACGTACTTGGCCTTTGCAAATTACATGCACATGCAGACCTTAACTTTGTACGAGGCTTCTCATAGATAAGTTGATCTACTTAGGAGCTCTCTGCAAGTTGAATTTTCTATTATACAATTTTAGTGTTTGGATGAAATTTTTTGAAACGACTGTAATTACAGTTTCATGTTTGAATTAATGTAATTAAATCTAAAATATTATATTTAATTTAATCATTAACTTAACAAACTTTCTTAGTTGAAGTAAGAAGTACCACGATCCAAATATTCAAAAAATCTTAATTACGGTGTGTGTATTTCCAAATGTACTTACCATTAGCCAAACAACCCCTTAATTGGTTATGTGCTGTTCTTTTAAATCGAATTCCTGATTAAGTGTCTGGCTTATTGAGTAGAAACTTCAACAGTGAAGTTAACTTTCCAAATGCACTTACCATTAGCCAAATAACCCCTTAATTGGTTATGTGCTGTTCTTTTAAATCGAATTCCTGATTAAGTGTCTGGATTATTGAGTAGAAACTTCAACAGTGAAGTTAACTGTGCAAGTACTGTGTAAAAATATTTTCTTTTGTATTTTACTAGTGAAAATATTGCCAAGAGCTGTAAGAAAGTAAACCACTCAGCAATTATTCCATGGTTGTTTCGATTTAATTCGTTTTTAAATAACTTATTAACTTTATTTTTATATATAATTAATATCTTTCATCACTTGTATTTAATTGTTATTGTTTCTTACATATTACAAAGCTCTATTTATAACCTAAAATATCTTTATATGTTACATAATATTAAATGAAGTAGTTAAGAGGAATACATAACATTCTTAGAGTTATGAATCCAAAACGTTATGGACATCCACATTTATATTATTCATAACACTCTCCTTTAGATGTCCATCTTCAATTTCATATGCATCAAACATCTGTCTCATTAAAAATCTTATCAGGAAAACCTTATGGGACAAAACCATGACTAAGAAAAAAAGAGTGCAGAATGTTTTCTCCTCTCACAAATACAAATATGTATATATCATTCTTCTAACTCTGCTATATACATGTTGTATTATCTTCGAAAATCAATGTCGTCTTATTATCATCATTAGGAATACATGTTTTCCTTGGATAAAAGAGTTCCTACGACTTGGTTCCTCTATATGTAAATAAATAACCAGTCTTTGTCAGAATCAATAGTTGTCATGCACCTACATAACTAATTAAATAAGATCTAGAAATATTAAAATAAAATAATCTTTTATCATTTGCAAAATAGGATTAATACCGTCGTAATACCTACTATATCTAATATATTAAAAAAAATTACATATCAAGTATTATATTACTAGCAAGATTAATTAGTGCGCTAATAACACTAAAATTTGGTACTTCAGGACCAATAATTTCTCCCATAATCTTTATGAGGTTATACAGATATTTATTCACATCAAATGATCGATCAATCATTAGAGTACTCAATGGATGTGTCTTATGCATATAAAATCTTCAGTTACAATTCTTACTTTATATTTTACAATTTCATTTGTCTTAAGCTTTTGTTTAATCATGATTTTATTTCGGTTCCATCCTTTTACTAGTAGAGACAAAATTTATTGAGATCTCATCGTTTTCAACATTTTTAGTGTTATCAGGGATATTTATTCACATCAAATGATCGATCAATCATTAGAGTACTCAATGGATGTGCCTTGTGCATATAAAATCTTCAATTAGAACTCTTACTTTATATTTTACAATTTCATTTGTCTTAAGCTTTTGTTTAATCATGATTTTATTTCGGTTTCATCCTTTTACTAGTAGAGACAAAATGTATTGAGATCTCATCGTTTTCAACATTTTTAGTGTTGTCAGGTACCTGAATCTTTTCAAAGGTTATTTGCTCACTTATGTCTCCTATTCTTTTATTTTCAATATCATTTTCAGGATGATTGACTTATTAAAATTTTCAGTGATGTCAATTTTCTTATCATGCTATTTCTTCTTCCTCGGAATTTTTATATTTTTTGGAACCGATTTGGTCGACCATGTTTCTAGCGTATATCATACTTAGAATTATCCAAGGGTATTTCGATATAAGCATGAGTTCATTCAATGCTGGAATACATGATTTATAATCATTGTATGAATCAATAAAAATAATATATTTGCAATGTGTTACAAATTCATGAACTTCTAGTTTATATTAATGTTTTTGATGATCTAATTAATACATTGATGATTCATTATATGTTATTTCTAGTATTTTCAGCTTATATATTTCTCCCCCTAATGCTGGCATTAGTTTCTCTTAAGACTATGAAGTTTTTTAGGACTTGAACGAGTTATTACATTAAATAATTTAATCATTTCACAACAGTAATTTGTTTATTCGCTTTCTTCTTCTGAGATTTTCATATGTAGATAGATTCATAATGGTCTTCTTCAGGCATGCTTATGACTCATTTTCTATAGATTTAATTCATGATCCTTTTGAGATATCAATCTAATATGGGCTATTGATAGCATATATACATGACTCATATCAACATGTGCATATGACAATTGATCTACTATTTAAATAAACTATCTTTTGAACTTCTAATTCATATATATTGGATCATGAGTCCAAATGAAACAAAATATTTTCTCTTTGGTTTTCTCGTACAAAAATTTGCATCGTCAAATTAAGAATCAACATATTATGTTGTGAATACATTTTATGTCAATGATTCAAAATATCAAATTATTGGGGATGCTTCAAAATTCAACACATATTGCCAGCATTATCCTAGAATCTATATTGGTGCATTTATGTGGTGCTACTGGCACGTATATCACATAGCTATATAGAGTACTCAATGGATGTGCCTTATGCATATAAAATCTTCAGTTACAATTCTTACGTTATATTTTACAATTTCATTTGTCTTAAGCTTTTGTTTAATCATGACTTTATTTCGGTTCCATCCTTTTACTAGTAGAGACAAAATTTATTGAGATCTCATCATTTTCAACATTTTTAGTGTTATCAGGTACCTGAATTTTTTCAAAGGTTATTTGCTCACTTATGTCTCCTACTCTTTTATTTTCACTATCATATTCAGGATGATTGACTTATTAAAATTTTCAGTGATGTCAATTTTCTTATCATGTTATTTCTTCTTCCTTGGAATTTTTATATTTTTTGGAATAGATTTTAATAAGTCATTCAATGCTGGAATATATGATTTATAATCATTGTATGAATCAATAAAAATAATATATTTACAATGTGTTACAAATTCATGAACTTCTAGTTTATATTAATGTTTTTGAGGATCTAATTAATAAATTGATGATTCATTATATGTTATTTCTAGTATTTCCAGCTTATATATTTCTCCCCCTAATGCTGGCATAAGTTTCTCTTAAGATCATGAAATTTTTTAGGACTTGAACGAGTTATTACATTAAATAATTTAATCCTTTCACAACAGCAATTTGATTATTCGCTTTCTCCTTCTGAGATTCATAATGGTCTTCTTCAGGCATGCTTATGACTCATTTTCTATAGATTTAATTCATGATCCTTCTGAAATATCAATCTAATATGAGCTATTGATAGAATATATACATGACTCATATCAACATGTCCATATGACAATTGATCTACTATTTAAATAAACTATCTTTTGAACTTCTGATTCATATATATTGGATCATAAGTCGAAATGAGACAAAATGTTTCCTCTTTGGTTTTCTCTTACAAAAATTTGCCTCATCAAATTAAGAATCAATATATTTTGTTGTGAATACATTTTATGTCGATGATTCAAAATATCAAATTATTGGGGATGCTTCAAAATTCAACATATATTGCTAGCATTATCTTATAATCTATATTGGTGCATTTATGTGGTGCTACTAGCACGTATATCGCATAGCTATATATTCTAACAATGCTAGAATTAGCTGCACCATTTTTGACTTACGATGGGAGGGAATACTGATATTTGACATCAATATGATCAATGCTACAACATACTCTAAATTGTCATGCTAAATCATAAACTTTTCTTTAAATTTATAGTGTGAGCATTGTTATTTAAATTAGTGAACTTCTGGTTCATTTTGTAGCATGAGCATTTGCATTCGAATTAATGAACTCTGGTTCATTATTGTAACATGCGAATTTCCATTTGAGTTGAAGAACTTCTAGTTCGTTATTGTAGCATGTATTGTATAAGCTAGTGGACATAGAAAAAAAAATTCTAATACAATATGCATTTCTTTATTGTCTCCAAGATTATTGTATTGCGATTGTCCATATGTTGGATCTTCTGGCCCATATATATTGTTCATTATAATAAAATTAAATTTCTGCATGGTAGATCTGCATTCTGCAGTTCCATACATATCATAATTGCATTGTAAGAATGCTTCACTCCATTCTATAATGAAAAACATAAATAAGTTTAAGTTAGTAAAATTCTGATTTACTAATAAATATGACTTGACGCAATAAATCAATAGAAAACTGTATGTTTTTCTAATATAAATTTCTTTCACACAATATATTTCTAATTATATAATTATTTGACTAAGTCATAGTCTCGATATCATAATTATTGAACACACAAGTTTTCTGAGACAAAGCATATTTATAGTATTTAATTTTATCCACTATCAACATATTGATAATTCTTATTGTGCACAAAGAAACTTTGATTCATATTAGTAATATCAAAAGAAAGAAAATAATGATAATATTAAAAAAATATAATAAAAGGAAGAAGTACCTTCTTTCTATTAGTGTGCCATTTGATCTATCTCATGATATCATTACTTTCGTTATTATGGTAGGAAAAGTAACTCTTTTATATTTCTCCTTTACCTTTTAACGAACCTTAATAATGCTCCACAAGATTCAATGGTGTATGGCATATACGTATCCAATGTCTTATTATGACCATCACAGTGTTAAACATAATTTCAGTCTTGCCTCTTTCACAATCTTAACTTGCATATGTAGTTGCATTCACTTTTAGGAATGACACATATGAATGATTAATTATCCATATTAGGCGATCTCTCTCTCTCTCTTTTTTCTTTTTTTTTTATGAGAGCAACATCTATTATAAATTTTATTTTGTAGACCACAAAATAGTGACTCTTCTTGAGTCTTCACGATACAAGATATTATATCAATACTTGCCTTCATTTTTGTCAAATTAGATAAATATTTAACATTTTAAGTATTATGTTAGTTATTTACTGTCTTCTGGACATATAAATTTGTCATCCATTTTTGGATTCCGGATATAAAAATTGAGAATATTTATTTGTCTTTAATAATTCAATAAGAAAAATAAATTGAATAATACGAAAATCTTTCACACAACTGTGTCATGGGGCTTACTGAAATGGTCTTTACTTATAAACATAATTGACCATATTTTTCTCTCTATTAAAGAGAATATAAAATTCAACAAAATCTTTTGGTGTACAACTGGTACTTAACAAATGTTCTTTTGTGCATCAACAGTATATATCATTCAAAATCATTTACAAATTATTATCATGTTGCATCTTCTCATTTTCTTATTAACCTTAGTCTCATATATGCCATCCATTTTATATATATTGCATCATTCATTTCTAGAATTGCAACTAGTCAGGTATCATTCTTGTAATTCTCTTCGGGTTTTTTCCCATTAAACTCTCTTCCCTTTATTGCTAATTCAAGAGCAAAATATAAAAATGAATGCTCATTTTCTTTAACATATATTCCTATTCTTTTCCCAAATTGTTTGCTGAGAACTAATCTTCGAGATTGATAATTGAAATTACTAATTTATAATATTGCAACTTCAGGTGCATTAATTAAAATGAACAATCTTGTCATTTCTTGTGTATTTAATAAGAAAAGCAATATTGCAACTTCATGTGCAATATTGAAACTTTAGGCTATCAAGAACTTTGAAACTTTAGGTGCATTGATCTGCATCTTCAGGTGCAGAAATAGAAATTAAGCTGCAACTTCAAATGCAATAATATATAAAGAAATGAATCTGCAACTTCTGGTTCAGAGATATATAACTTAATAGAAACTTGTACAATAATGAGTTTCATGAAAATGAAATCAAACAAAATAAAAAAATAATCCAAAAGAAACAATCTTTGTATAAGGAAATATTACGAATTATAAATTGTACCTTGAAGCGGACATTTGTTTTTATAGTTATGTTATTTAAATCTTTAAATGTTTATGGTAGAGTCGTGCTGATAACGTGTTATGAAATAATTAAAACAAAGATGTGAGAAAGAGAAAATATACAGAGAAAAATCTTTCATTCACTTATATTCAATTATATACGTAATATTAAAGAGAGGAGTTACGAGGAATAGATAACATCCTTAGAGTTATGAATCCAAAATGTTACGGGTATCTACATTTATATTATTCATAACAATTTTTATATTTTTTTTGCTTCTATTTACTACAAAATTTCGACACAGAAAGACAGTTGGCAAGGACGTGCGAGAGAAAAATAGAATTTAATCACACCACATGCCTATCGATCTCTCAATTTTCCGTGGACCTGACGTGTTCCATTTTCCACATACATACTAACCTCATTCACATTCAGGCTCTAGCAAGCTCTTATGCAGTATCTAGATCATTTAGGTTTTGTTCCTTTCATATATTGTGCACCTACCTCAACACAAAATAATATATTTAGTGAATTATAATACAATAATGTTATTAATATATGAATATAATTATTGCCGAGTCGGGCCCAAATATTTGTTTTTATCTTGGGCAAGTGTCATTACTCATTATCATTTGAACTATGTGATGAAGGGGGATGCGCTCTTAGAAATTCAAGGAATACAATTCTAGGATTAATGGATTTAGAATCTCGCATTATACAAAGAACCGGGAATTCAACTAGAAGGCCCAATGGGCCCACAGTTCAGTTTATTTATTAGCTTGTCTAAGAAGTTTATTTAAATCTCTGGAACATTCAATGTAAGACAATAAATTCACAAAATATAAAGAATCTCCTTCAAAAAAAGACACAAAGCACAAAATTTGAATAATTAAAAATTATGTGATTAATATTTGAAATGACAGGCCCAATGGGCCCACAGTTCAGTTATTTATTAGCTTGTCTAAGAAGTTTATTTAAATCTCTGGAACATTCAATGTAATGTCTTAAATTCACAAAATATAAAGAATCTCCTCCTAAAAAAGACACAAAGCACAAAATTTGATTAACTAAAAATTATGTGATTAATATTTGAAATGAAGATTAAAAAAAGGAAATGAAAAATGAAAAAATTGCCATTAAAAAGTGAATCATAAAGGAGCGAGCACAATGGCCACATAAAAAAAATGAAAAAAATAGTATATGAAAAATATTTTAAAAGATTGTATCTGAAAACTAAATAATATTCAGAACTCCATTTATGTTCTTAACAACTGCAATTAATAATTAGAAGAAAATAGCAAGAGAATGATCATCGCTATAATAGGGTTTAGGGTTTCGTCCCGATACCTTTTTAGGGTATCATCCCAACTAGTCACCACAATCGCCATAAATCATACCTTGTTTCACCTCAAAAAAATTCGAAACTTTTTGAATTGTTTTGGGCGGGTATTTTAAACAAGTCCGATTAAATGTTAAGTGGGTCCTATTAAATGTTAAATCTGGACCCTCATGTGTTAAAAGTGGTAAACAAGAAACTCATTTGAACACTAATAAAACAATGTTAGTGTTGTATAAAAATATTAAAATATATATTCGGATTATAAAAGAAATATAAGTTATAAATTGAAAATGAGTTACCCGGATCGCGAAAGATGCTGTTCTAAGACATATTCCGTCCAAACGTGGGCAAATATTAAATCTGGACCATCATGTGTTAAAAGAAACTCATTTGAACATTAATAAAACAATGTTAGTGTTGTATAAAAATATTAAAATATATATTCGGATTATAAAAGAAAATACAAGTTATAAATTGAAAAATGAGTTACCCGGATCGCGAAAGATGATGTTCTAAGACGTATTCCGTCCAAACGTGCGGAAAAAGTGATATCATAAAGGAGCGAGCACAATGACCACATAAAAAAAATGAAAAAATAGTATCTGAAAAATATTTGAAAAGATTGTATCTGAAAACTAAATAATATTCAGAACTCCATTTATGTTCTTAACAACTGCAATTAATAATTGGAAGAAAATTGCAAGAGAGTGATCATCACTATAATAGAGTTTAGGGTTTTGTCCCGATACCTTTTTAGGGTTTCAACCCAACTAGTCACCGCAATCGCCATAAATCGTACCTTGTTTCACCTCAAAAATTTTCGAAACTTTTTGAATTGTTTTGGGCGGGCATTGTAAACAAGTCCGATTAAATGTTAAGTGGGCCCTATTAAATGTTAAATCTGGACCATCATGTGTTAAAAGTGGTAAACAAGAAACTCATTTGAACACTAATAAAACAATGTTAGTGTTGTATAAAAATAATAAAATATATATTCGGATTATAAAAGAAAATATAAGTTATAAATTGAAAATGAGTTATCCAGATCGCGAAATATGCTGTTCTAAGACGTATTCCGTCCAAATGTGCAGACTGTGGAATCATCCCAAAATAATCCCGGAAAGCACACTAGTCCTTGGGGGCACAACCTTGGGAGTGATTAGTGGCGGAGCTTGAGTGAAATTTCTGGGGGGGTCCAAAAAAATTTTCCTTACAGATTAACACTGCGTAAAAAGTTTGGGGGGCCAAATACACAGACATACATGCATTTCAAAATTTTATTCACTAAATTAACACTGATATATACCACATTTTTAAAATTTTGGAGGGACCATGGTCCCCTCCGGTCTGGATAAATCTCCGCCACTGAGAGTGATGATGGCAGGCTCCTTGGATATCTAGTGTAAAAACGTTTTTATAAATATTTTTGGAAAATAGAATAGTGTGATTATAGGAGGAATTGTATGAGAAACATTTGATTACAAGTCAGTTCATCAATATCTCAAAAATCGCTCATCCACGCGATTTTGATTCGCTCATCCATAGTTAGAATTCGAGATTTGATTTTGCTCATCCACGACGCCCATAATTGCAGCTTCTACCAGTAATGAGCTCCACTATATATTAAAATAAAAACAAATTATCAAAAATCGGAATAATACAAACTTTACTCAAAATTTATAAATTATAAAAAAAATTATAAATTATAAAATTTAATTATTTATATTATTAAATTAAGACATACATGGCTTTACAAGCACCAGGCACGTGATAATTGAAAATGCATACTGCCAGGCCAGTGCCTAGCATGTGTATCCATATTACCAATTTCCAATGCCAGCTCTAAATTCTCCTTTGCCGACTATTTATATTTCATGAATAAGATGAAAAGATTAACAAACTAATGAAAGTACATCTTTTAAAGAGATGAAATGGAAATGGAGAAGGAATACATTATACACGGAGGAGAGGGAGGAGACGATCGTTTGTATCAGCGCATAGTCGGTCAATGCCAGCACTTCTTGTTTGTTCCTGCTATGGATCCATCCACCTTCTCCTGTGCAAGCGCAACAGTGAGCCAACGATTGGGAATTGATTGAGCGAAATAGAAGCTGAATAGAATCTCAAACTGGCCTCTTGATTCAGACAAGGAAGGAGGATCGTGGGTTTTGCTGGGACTCAAATACGTGATGGTGGAAACAAGGCTGTCGCAGAAGCTGGTAACCGCCATGGATGCCGTTCAAATCGCCTGAGAGAGAAGAGAGAGAGGTGGATAATTTTTCATTTTTCAAATATTAATCACATAATGGAGTAGCGGCAACCCTCTTTATAGAAAAACGAAGCATCTCTCTATCCCTCCGTTTCTAACAGCGGTGTAAAATCAGGAAATACAGTCTGGGTCTGGGAAAATTAGTTAATAAACAGGATTGAAATCTAGTATTCGATAAAAACCGGTAACGCAAATCCAACTGGGTCCATACATCAATTTATTTAGCTTGTCTTCGCTCATAAGAAAGAAGTCTCCAGAACGCACGCACGCCCACAAACCCTAACGCCTCTCTCAAACTCCGGCCTTCCTCTCTGCTCTCCCAAAAGCCCGAGCCGACCTCTGATGGCGAGCTCAAGCTCGCCTCCGTCAGCTTCTGATGAGCTTACGGTCTTCATTAAGTCCTCCCTGGAAACTGATCTCGTCATGGTCTTAGACTCTTCCGGCGACACCGTCTCTTCTCTTAAAAGTACTGTACTCTCTTTCTCTCTGTCAAAACTCAATCCTCTGTGAGATTTGGTTCATTCTGATCTGATTTTTTCTCCATTTTTGAGCAGGGATGATAGAGCGGGAGCATGCAGTTCTTTACCTGAGATTGGCGACATCATTGTCAAAGCTGTGAAGGTAATGCATATAATAACTCTATATACAATGGCTAATATGAAATTTCATCAGATTTTGACATCACAGACAACACATCATTAATTATCAGCTTGGTTATATTAACAAAGTGGCCTTTAATAAAATTTAATTGAATTTTTATCTCAGGTGAAGATAGAGGGGTCTTTATACCGCTTGTGCGATTCCATGCGTGTAATTAAAGCATTTGAAGGGATCTGAGGAGCGTTTTTCCTCCGTATGGAAGCCGTGCAGACCCTGCAACAGATCCCAACTTATCGAAATGAGGAAGAACAGAATATTGACAAATTAGAGGAGAGAGTTAATGAAAAAAATGTTGATTTGGATAAATTGCAACTATCTTTGGAGAAATGAGCATTGCCTCATTTGTCATTTCTCTCCGGATCTTTCACCTGATAAATTATTTTGCTGTTTTGTCTGATTTACTCGTAGTTGGCTGATTTTTGATGTGTTTACAAAGTAATTTCAGTTTAAGCACTAATTTCAGTTCAAGCAACACCAAATGATCAGATATCTTCAAAAAATCCGCAAAAGAAAAGAAGCAGAAAACAATAAAGTATTCACCAGCTTTAAAAGATATTGGCTCTAAGAACGGAAATAATACAGCAGTTCAAGACAGTTCAGTTTATGCAGCAAATATTTGGTGAGAAAAAGGATTAATAATCCTTTTTCTCACCAAGTATTTGCTGCTAATGATAGAAGGATTCAACGGATGGAAGTCAAAATAAAAAAGAATGCGTAAAGAAACAACATCAATAGAATCTAGCTATAATTAATAATAAAGTGAATAAATATGTCTGTTTTCAAATATTTATATTTTAATATACAATTTTAATATTTTTCTCTCATTACAGAAGCAAACGAAAGTGAAAAAGCTACAGGTAATGCAAATATCAGAGTTGATGAAGTGAAACTTAGAAAAGGGGTGGCAAGAAGATTCAGGTTTCTCAAAAGACAACTAAAAAAGCAGAGGGAGTGAAAAATCTAAGAAGAAAAATGTTTCTAAGGCTCCGCCTGTCACAGAGACGGAATTTGATGCGGGAAAAGATAATTCGGATTTGAAAAAAGATTCTGAAATGTTAGAAAATCTAGATATTTTTCGTAAAAATTTTTAATCTCTCAAAAATGTATGGGACTTTTTATCATTTGTGCGTAAGATATTTTCCTTTTATTATGTGTCATTTCTCGAATGTCAGATTAAACTTGAATTAACTAAATATACGTGACACTACTCTCTTACCAAAGAAAATGCCGACGGATAAATCTTTGTCTTCTAAAGGTAAGTGTTTTTAGTGTTGTTTTCTTCTTCTTTTTTGTTTTGTCGTTCATGATATCACAATCGATAACAAACTATGCTAATAATCTTTTTTCATACCGAACAATTCAAGACATGTATGTCCTTATCTGACAAGGTCTAAAAAATCAAAGGCGGCTGCTGCAGACTTGACATCTAAGAATGCTGATGTGACATTCCTGGATGATGGCGTGGCTTCCAAGGATTATGGTAAGTAGAGGTGGCAAATGGGCGGGATGGATCGGGTTCGGGTCAGGTCATTTGGGTTATGGGTCATTCGGGGTTTGGGTCGTTCGGGTCGTGGATTATTCGGGTCTCAGGTCTTTCGGGTCTCGGGTCGAGCGGGTTTGAGTTACGGGTCTAAGTTTCGGGTCATTCGGATTTATGGTCAATTTGGTTACGGGTCATTCGATTCTATGTTTTGTATATTTAGGTTTAGTATTTTTAATTGTTGTGTTTTGTATTATGAATCATTGAAAATATTTTATGTCACTAAAATCATTGTTACAGATCAATCGGGTCGTTGCATCTGATTAGTCAAAATTTGGTTTTACTTTTTTGTCATTTGAGATTATATATCATGATACTAGTCGTCACTAGTATTGACCTTATCAAGTGTAATTTTATAAATAATTGTTAAATTATATTTAAGTCTTAGAAAATAATATTATACATGAGTATTATAAAAAATATATTACTTTCTAAAATAGTATAGTGGCAAAATAAAAACATAATAGATATTATAAAATAATATATAATATTAGTATATAATTATGAAATCAACGGTTTCGTGATCATTCATTCAGTACTTTCAAGCTCAGCTTATTCAGGTCTGGGTAATCGAGCGGATCATTCGGGTCTCGGGTATTTCGGATTTCGGGTCTTGGGTTGTTCAGGTTTCGGGTCATTCGGGTTTTGGGTTATTCGGATTTCGAGTCGTTCGGGTCTTGGGTTTAGTCGAATTTCGGGTCGTTGACTTGTCAATATTTTCGGGTCGGGTTGGGTTCGGGTTCGGGTTGGACGGACGGGTTTTTCGGGTCGAGTCAGATTTTGCCATCTTTAATGGTAAGCACATGTGTTTTTTTAAGATGTTTTTAATTTTTTTTTTATGATTTGACAATAAATGACAAACTATTTTTATTATCTTTCAGGTCAATTGATATCATCAATTCACACCGATCTTAAACAACAAGAAACCGAAACCGATCAAAATATTGAATCTCAAACCCTAAGCAATTCTAACATGGCAAAAGTCTGACGGAAAAAAGAAACGTACAAAGGGGGAAATTTCCACTGCCCCTCTTATTAACATTTTTGTTATTTTCACCCTCTGACATTTCACTTTCACTATTCACAATTTTCTCTTTGGATTTCACTTTACATGATTTCTATTTCGGAGGCTTCATAGTATCGTTTTCAGGAGATTTAACTGCATCGATTTGCGCATTACTAACTGTGTCATCAGATTTCTTTTCAACAGCTGAAATTGATTTGGCCTCATTTTTCCTTCACTTCATTTTCTTATCTTGCTTAGGTGGAACTTCAACCGAATTTGAATCCAATTTGGACTCGTTTCTTTCATTCTCTTGCTGAGAATTCATTGCCAAAACTAGGGTGTCAAATTTGGACGCGTCAATTTCCGCATTCTTTGTATTTTAATCTCGTCTCAAAAGGGGGCTACTGGAAACTTTCCTCTTTTTATGTTTCTTTTTTCCATCAGAACTTTCTTTTGCCATGTCAGACTTATTGCCTAGGGTTTGAGATTCAATATTTTGGTTGGTTTCGGTTTCTTGTTCTTTAAGATCGATGTGAATCGATGATATCAATTGATTTAAAAGATAATAAAAATAGTTTGTCATTTATTGTCAAATCATGAAAGAAAATTAAAAACATCTTAAAAAAATGCACGTGCTTACCATCATTCTTGGAAAGGCACGCCATCCTCCAGGAATGTGCCACATCAGCATCCTTAGATACCATGTCAACAGCGGCAGTCTTTAATTTCTTTGACCTTGACAGATAAGGAGATACATGTCTTGAATTGTTCGGTATGAAAGAAGATTATTAGCATAGTTTGTTATTGGTTGTGATATCATGAACGACAAAACAAAAAAAGAGAAGAGGAAATCAATGCTAGAAACACTTACTTTTAGAAGACATGGATTTATCTGTCGGCATTTTCTTTGTTAAGAAAGTCGTGTCACGTATATTTAGTTAATTCAAGATTAATTTGACATTCAAGAAATGATACAAAATAAAAGGGAAATATCTTACGCACAAATGACAAAAAGCCCTGTACACTCTTGAGAGATTAAATAGTTCTTATAAAAAATACCTAGATTTTCTGACATTTCAGAGTCTTTCCCCAAATCCGGATTATCTTTTCTCGAATCAAATTCCGTTTCTGTGACAGGCGGAGTCTCAGAAACCTTTTTATTCTTAGATTTTTTCACTCTCTTTGCTTTTTGAGTTGTCTCTTGAGAAACCTGAACCTTCCTGCCACCTCCCTTTCCTAGGTTTCACTTCATCAACTCCGATATTTGCATCTATCTGTAGCTTTTTCACTTTTGTTTGCTTTTGTAATGAGAAAAAAAAAATATTAAAATTGTATTAAAATATAAATATTTGAGAACAGACATATTTATTCACTTTATCATTAACTGTAACTAGATTCTTATGGGTGTTGTTTCTTTATGCATTCTTTTTTATTTTGACTTTCCGTCTGTTGAATGCTTCTATCATGAGCAACAAATACTTGGTGAGAAAAAAGATTCAACGGATGAGAAAAAAGATTCTTTTTTCTCTTTACTTTCCATCCATTAAATCCTTTTCCTCACCAAGTATCTTTAACTGGTGTATTATTTCCATTCTTAGAATCAATATCTTTTAAAGCCGGTGAATCCTTTGATTTTTTCCGCTTCTTTTTCTTTTGTGGATTTTCTAAAAATATTATTTGGTGTCGCTTGAACTGAAATTAGTCGGTACATGCATAAAAAATCAGCCAACTAAGAGTAAAACAGACAAAACAAAAAGTATTATATATATACACTCAAAAAAGAACAAATCATTTACCAGGTGGAATATCCTGAGAGGAATGAGGCAATGCTCCTTTCTCCAAAGATGGTTGCAATTTATCTAAATCAACATTTTTTCATTAACTTTTTCCTCTAATTTCTGAACATTATGTTGTTTCTCATTTTGATCAGTTGGGATTTGTTGCGGGTCCGGCACGGCTTCCATACAGAGGAAAACACTCCTTTGAAAAATGAGGCCAAATCAATTTCAGTTGAAAAAGTTGAAAAGATATCTGATGACATAGTAATGCGCAAATCAATGCGGTTAAATATTTTGAAAACGAGACTATGAAGCTCCGTGAAACATGAGAGGGTGAGAATAACAAAACTGTTCGTAACCTTGATGTAGAAAAAATGAACTCCGTTGATTACTTCTCACATGATACAAAAGAGCCTTCTACTGAGTCGAAACAATCTAAACAGCCCAAAAAGAGACTGAAGGTACAAAGCCCTAGTTTGGCTAATGACATGGTGTATTTGAGTGATGACAATACATAAAATGATGTGAAAAATGAAATTGAGCAGTACAAAGTGGCTGTAGTGGCACAGAAAGTTCGTTTATGTCTGTTTGAGAATAATGATAATAATCACGGGAGTGAAAAATACCATAGATCAAGGTTCTGCAAAGATTAAGAAAGGTATTTTCTTCATCATTTTGATAACATGTATATAGGATTGGATGAATTAATATGGTAATTAATATAGGTTCTAATGGGACGGAATTAGATGCGAGAAAAGATAAAACCGTCTCTTCCAAAGGTACGTACTTCTACTATATTTTTTTCCTTTTTGTTGTCGTGTCATGATATCAAATTATGCTAATGATCCTCATTTATACTGCGCAATTCAGGACATATTGTTTCTCCTTACAAAACAAGGTCCAAGAAATCAAAGGTTGACCTTGCTGACGTGGCAAACAAGGATTATGATGGAGTGTCAAACAAGGCTGATGATGCCGTGGCAGCCCAGAATGATGATGCGGCGGCCCGGAATGATGATGCGGCAGCCGGAATGATGATATGGCCTCCAAGAATGATGTGGCGACCCAGAATGATGACATGTCATATAAGGGTGATGAGGTGGAGGATAAGGGTGATGATGTGGCAGCCCAGAATGATGATGTGGTGGCAGGTAATGATGATGACATGGCAGCCATGTGTGATGAGGCGGCAGATAAGGTGATGATGTGGTGGCTTGTTTGGAGAAGAAAGTATCTGTCAGTGATGCTGGTATACATGTGTATTTAAAAAAATCTTTTATGATTTGACAGTAAAAAAACAAACTATTTTAATAATCTCCATGTACTGATCAATTTAGGTCAAATAATATCAGCAGTTTTGACCGATCTTGCACAAGAATGTGAAGCGAATGAAAACATTGACTCTCAAACCCTAACCAATGCTGATGTGGCAATGGATCCACCAAACAATAATCCTGAACATGAACCTAAACCTAAACCAAAGCCTAAATTGAATAACCAAGCGTAGGCAAAAATGAAATCTTAGAAAATGCAGCGAATTCATCAATTGGAGATTGAAAAAAGAAACGTAAAAAGGGTGAAATCTTCGCTGCCCCTCTTTTGAGAGGAAATGAAAATACAGAAAATATATCCAAATTTGAAAGTAAAACCCTAGTTGTTCAAGCGGGCCCTCAGCAAGAAAATGAAGGAAAGGAAGATCCATTTTTGAAAGATAAGAAAAGGAAAAATTAGGTCAACTCAAATTCAGAGGTTAAAAGAAAATCTGATGAACTAGTTAACAATATGCAAATCAATGCGGTCTCTTTGGTTAAATCTTCTGAAACCAAAACTCTGAAACCTCCGAAGAAGAAACCCAGAAAAGTGAAATCCAAAGAAAAAAGTGTAATTAGTGAAAAATCAGAGAGTGAGAATAACAAAAATATTACTAGAGCTGAAACTGAGACGAATCGCTCAACCCAGGTTCATAATCTTGATACGGAAAAAATAAACTTCATTGATGAGATGGCGTATTTGAACGATGAAAATATGGATGATGAAAATGATGTGAAAAATATAGCAAAACGGTATAAAGTGGCAGTACAGAAAGTACCTGTCAAGAGAGGAATTGGGGAGCGAAACAAAATGGATGCGGATGCTGCTGGAAAGAATTTGTTGATACATGCTTCTGTTACTGGTACAGTTTACAATGACAATGCAAGTGATGAAGGTTCATTTATGTATGATGGCACCACAAAGATAAAGAAAGGTAGGTTTTTCTTTAATTCTTTTTTTTTAGTCATTTTGATACCTTAATTGGGTGGATTAACAATGTTTATTTTGAATAATAATTAATACAGGTTCTCGTGGGAAGGGGAAAATAGATACCTTATTATTATTATTATTATTATTATTATTATTATTTTGTTCAGAGTATCAAGGGGAACAAAGATAATGAGCAGTGAAGAAAGGATAAGATTGCAGTGGGACCATTTGATGCTAAAAAAGAGAACCAAAATGCGGATGGTAGTCCATGAGACTGAAGAACAGGACCTACTTGCTCTTTAAATGTCCTAATGACTTTTCCAATTTGGTTTTGTTTCATTTTGTTCTGATTTGTGCAGGATTCAGTGTATGTTCAGAATGATCCTATTATTATATTTCTTATTTTCTATTCTTTTCATCTCCTTATTTAACAATGAAGAGTATGCTGACAAAATTCGAATATGGAATATACTGCAAACATGAAATATTTTTTGCATATGATACCACAATACTATCTTGTTGACCGTGTCGTCAATCGACCTATCCTATATTCCTATGCAAATGTTTGTTCACTCCTCATCCAATGCAAATGATACCACAATACAACCTTGTTTCCTTGGAAGTTAGGACCGTCCTATCAAATTAATAATCAAAACTCCTATTCCCTCCGCACACACATACATCAAACTGCATAAATAAATTGGATTATTCAACAGTTTGTTATAGATCGTGTAATGACAGAAGTGAAAATACCCTCACAGTCAAACTCCCGTATTAAGCCCCCCTTCTTTTGCAGAGAGTTTTGGGATTCACGGAGAGGTACCACGTCGGTGAATAATTTTTTACCTTCGGATAGATTGATGTGTTTTTACTTCCGCGGTTAATTTCTGGGAAAATATCGATCTTCGCTGAATTTGTCCGTGAAATACATGATAAATTTAGCGTTTCCGGATTTAGTGTGAAATATGGCCGCTTGGTCTCTCACTCCCTCTACTGCCTTCTCTCCCCACGTAACTCTCTCTCTCTCTCTACTCCCTCTCAATAGCAAGAGGAGAGCACCGCCATGGCCAGAAACAGAGGGAGATCCGTCGTGGTTACTGATTTCATCGAACAATTCAGGCGCGAATGGAGGAGCGGCGGCCGAGCGACTTGCCGGAGCTCACGCCTTCATCAACTCCGGCGTCTACAATCTCTCCAGCTCCGGCGGCTCCAACGCCGTGTTCTTAGATCTCGTGCGACTCCTCAACGAATCCTACACTCATTTCCGCCTCTCTCCTTCCTCTTACTACTCCCGCCCCTTCCCTCTCCCAAATTAAAGAAGAAGAATCTAAGGCTGATAAGAAGCGAAAGCGTAAGAAGAAGGAGCAGCGATGTCTGAACGAGAGGGAATTAAGAGCGGAGAAGAGACACCAGGAAGTAAGGCCGTTGTTGTTAGAAGCACAGGAAGTTGGAGGCTTTCTTTTCTCACTCTTTTGAAACCCGTTCAAATTCGCGCGCTTCAGCACGAACCCTAATTTCCACCCCCAAATCGACTGAGAAATCCATCAATTTCAAACAAATCAGCTCTCAATCTGTAAAAATCGACTGAAAATTTCAGCATTTGCAAACCAATCGGGTCTGAATCTCTTATGGAGAAGAACAGATCCGGTGCTACATCTGTTGTTGTAAAGAAGGATAGCCACGTTGTTACTTGGTCTGCTCAGGTTTGGATTGTTGTTTTTTCTGTCAATTTTTGTTTTGATTTTGCATTTCTTGGGGTGTTTTTGTGAGCTATAGAGAGCTGAGATTGGTGGGTTTGTTACAGGAGGATGAGTTTCTTAGGGAGCAAATCGCAATTTATGGAACCAACAAGTTTGTGAGTTTCAGATTTTTGCCTTTTTTGCGTAAGTTGTCATCGATTTCTCATTTTGAAGTAATGTTTTTAATTTAACCGTTGAATTTGGGCAGTTGGATGAGTATTTCAGCTAATTTCAATGATAAAACAAGTAGACAATGCTAGAGAAGGTATGTAAAGTAAAACCTTTTTCTCATTTTTGTTTCTTTTTCTTTTTCTTTCTCAAAATTTAGGTAATGGAAGGCTAATTTGGGATAAAATTAGGGCTAATAATGTTGAATTTAGACCTAATTGCACAATTGAGGGCATAATTAGGCTCAATTCTTGCAGGAACCGAAATGTTCTGTTGGTATGGATGAAAGTAACATATAAGATTTAATAAAGCTCATTTCTTTTTATTGAAATTTGTGTTTTGAAAAAAAGTATATATATTCGAAATAATAAAAATTGATATTTTTGCATTATAGATGGTACACTTATTTGAATTCAGAGTTCAAAAAGGGGGGTTGGTCTCAAGAAGAAGATATGCTTTTATGCGAGGTATGAATGTAGTTTATAAATCATATAAAATGTAAATAATTTCCTTTGTTAGAATGAGATTTTTTTATACATGTAAAAATATAGATAATTTCATGTTATAATGAGATTTATACATGTTTCCACATCTATTCAATTAAAAAGTTAATAGAAGGAAGTTTCATAACAATTTTTTATCCTTATCCAAAATTGGGATTATTGTTTGGGTTCTTGTTTTATTAATGAACTTGCACAGATCTTAAAGTAAAATCTAATATTGATATTTAGGCTCAAAAGATTTTGGGAAATAAAAGGATGAAATTGCAAAGGTCATCTCAGGCAGGTAATTTCGTAATTTTCATCCCAACTTATTTTTATTTATTTATTTAGTAAATTGAGCCCAAATCCAATTGCGTTCAGTAGAATAAATGTGAAAAATGCCTGGCCCCAATTAATTTGATCAAAGCCTTAATTTAAAAAAATTTTACAAAAAAAGGCCCTCTAGTCTTAATCTTTCTAATTAATAATTTTTTAATAATATTGGAAAACAGAACAGATAATGCAGTGAAGAACCGATTTTCAACATTATGCAAAAAAAGAGCAAGAAATGAAGCTTTGTACAAGAAAAATAGTACACCAATTATGAATTCGGAAAATAACATAGCATTAGATATAAAAAATCGACTAATTTCGGCTGGAATTGTAGAGTCATCTCTATCAGCCAAACATATGAGGTAAGCAAAAAATAAATAAATAAATTTGTGTATAATATAATATTAAGATATTCCTCCTCCTCCTGACGATCCTGCCGCTCTCTCTCGCCGCTTTCGCTTTCATCCTTCAGTGGAGACTCTTCCCCTCCAAAATTCGAGTCGCTTCCCGAAAAACCCAATCAAAATCCACAGATTTCTGAGAAAAGCAACAAAAAAGAGCGAAATAATGGAATTGATCGAGCTGATGAGCTTATCTTTTGCGATTTGAAATCTGGAGTTTGAGTTTGAGTTTTAATCTTGTTCTTGCAATCGAGCTAATTATGGCGATCGATAAGAGGTTGCTGTTTGAAGCGTTGGCAAATGAAACGGGAAAGGAGCCACAGTGCTTTCGATTTCCATTTTCGTTGTTTGAGGCGTTCTTGAATGATCGTGCTTGGTTTATTATTTAACAAAGCTTGAAAATAGGGACTGATTTTTGTAAATTTGAGTTAATCAGTACAATACCTTAGCTTCTTCTCGTGTATCTTCTCCTATTTCAAAGGCGAGTCTCTCTCTCTCTCTCTCTCTCTCTGATATGGACTTGTTTGAATCTTTTTCTGCATTTTTGCCGGATCTTTTGAGTCTTTGACTCGAAGGAGTCGAAATTTGAATCTGATGTGGATGTGTATTCATCAATCTGAATTACGTTGCAACACAATTGCTTGAATCATTCGTTGAATTTTAGAGTGTTTAAATATTTGGAAATTTTTTTGGGAAATTTGGGTAGAATTGTTAGTATGATTAGAGGATCTTAGACTCTGTGATTTTGGGGGCGATTTGAAATGGTCGTTTGGAGGATTAGGAGGCAATTTTTCGTCACTGTTTGATTAATAGAAATAGATCTTTGGAATTTGAATAGATATAAGCTTGATTTTTTGTTTCTTTTTTCCTCAGAGGGAAATTTACTTTCGGTCGAGTTTAAAATTCAAATCGAACTTGAATCTTAATTGAATCTATTTTATCATTTGCATGTTTCTTTTTGAAGTGTTGTGAGCTCAACAAATCTGCCGGACTCGAAGATTTTGAAAAGTTAGCTAGAAAAACTGTTTGTACTTTCGGTCGAGTTTAAAATTCAAATCGAACTTGAATCTTAATTGAATATATTTTATCATTTGCGGGTTTCTTTTTGAAGTGTTGTGAGCTTAACAAATCTGCCGGACTCGAAGATTCTGAAAAGTTAGCTAGAATGTACATTTTATTTATTCCAAAATTTATGATTTCTTATTTATTTATGTTTTATTTTTCCATTTTCTTTTTTACAAACTTGATTTATGTTTTGTTTGGTTTGGTGGTTAATATTATTGTAGCATGATTTATCAAAGAGAATTTTGTGCATGCATTTACTTATTTTATTTTATTTTTTTGCAATTTTTTTTTTGCAAACATGATTATTATACATAACATATCACTTTTCATTACTCAATTTGAACTTCAATTTGTTTATTAAATTTTCTAAATTTGTTCTTTATGTTTTATCATTAAGGCTTAGTTTGGCTATTTGGTTAATATTTTCTTTTCCAAACTCGATTATCATATATAATACAACCGTCTAATTTTACACAATTTAATTTTTGTTTGGGTTTAAATTTAATGCAGTTAGCGTAAGTGAAATTGAAGCTCTGTACGAACTGTTCAAAAAGATTAGCAGTGCAGTAATTGACATTGGTTTAATTAACAAGGTTTGAATCTCATCATCTTTTAATATATACATAATATATTGCTACATTTTATCTTATTTAATTAGCTTAACTAAATACTATTTTTTTCCAGGAGGAATTCCAGCTGGTGTTGTTTAAAACTAACAAGAAAGAGAGCTTATTTGCTGATAGGGTTTGTTTGTTTGTATGTTCATATACAAAATTCATAATTGAAAAGAAGTACAATTTACTTATATAACCTTTGGTTTTTGTATATTTATTTATAGGTGTTTGAGAATCCGGCATGAATCTTTCGAACAAAGTCATCGAAAGCATCATTGACAAGGTTTGCACTCATTCATTCACAAATATTACATTTTACTATTTATTTATGGAAAAGACAAGGACTAATTTGCTTCGAAAACCAATGGTTACTTAATATTATAAATAGTTTTGCGGCTGATTTGCAACTGCTTTATTATCTATTGTATCAAAAGGAGTCATGTTTAAAGAACTTTGTTATCCTTATGGTTTGTAATGTATTGAATTTAGTACTTCATATTATGGTATGCAATGTTATTGCATTTAATACTTCACAGATCATGTTATGGTGTGTAATGTAAAATAAAAAAAATGCTTTGAATCATTAATTTATGTTAGACAATTAGACCTTTAATATTATTTTGCTCTTAATTTTTGGTCATATGTATTGTTTAAACTCATGTTCAAACTCTCAAAATTATATCGGCTCTGAAAACACCCGCGCTCAAAATTATATGGGCTCTGAAAATACTCGCAGCAAATACCCGCAGCGTAGCGCGGGTATTCACCTAGTTTCCTTCAAAGCGCGAAGTGCAGCCACAATGCTCTTGATGTACGAGCTCTTCACGCTCTCAATTTCGTCCAAAAAGGGACGCCTCCACTTGTTCCATTCGCCCACTTTTCTACTTTAACAGATTCAGAAATTACTGTACAAGCTCTTCTCTGCAGCGGCAGACGGTGTCTGTAACAGCGGCTTTATTTGGTCTATGGACGTACTTCGTAAATCAATACTTTACAAGCTCATTCAACCATTCAGCACATGTTATGGATTTATATAAGATATACATACGAAATCGAACTGTTCAAAATTAAAGTGATGACGTGGCTGTATCTAAACAACTCAATCTCGCCCGAAATAATTCAATTGTGCTGAATACGATGGATGTACAATTTTTTTGTCTTTGATGGTGATGGACATTTCACCGACTTAATATCCACAGCAAGAACCTCAATATCCACAAGGAATATGCTTCAATTGTTCGCTCCCATCATCATCAGAACTTTAAAATAGCATTGTTCCTTAATCAACAACCAATGAAATCATGCCACATCATCATTGACTATTTTATTAGCTAGGTCACATTAAACGGGGTCCACGTAATACCCCATCCATCTGGATGGGCAATTGTAGTCTGACCATGTTGTGGGTCATACAGGAAAATTATTAAGGAAGTTACTGAAGTGTCTATTCTGAAATCTGGATAATTGCGAGCGTAAATATTAGAAAGGAAGAAAAGAAGTATCGAATTTCCGACAACAAAAAAATAAAAAATAGTAAAATCTCCGCCTAGGTGCTTAGAAAGTTAGAAGCATAAAAAGTAGTAAATTTCCACCTAAAGGTCCAAACAGTCCGGATCACCACGCTTGATTGTTTTATTAAAAACATGCATACAAAACAAAAATTATTTTAGACACAAGCGGGTGCTTATGCACTTAAATTACATCGTCCTAAAATTTCCTAAAAACAGATGATTCACATGCGTACGTTTGTCAGTTCATTATGTGTACATACATACATAATCACTTAAAAATAGTTAAATGCAACTACAATGGCCATCTAAAGAACCCTCAGTAAATAGTTCTCATCAGTTTAATGAGAAAAGTTGGCGCACCGCATTGTGTATCCAACTTAGTACAAGCTCCATTGTTCCTGCATAGTATACAACAAAAACTTCTCATACAAGCAATAATTTCTACCATCCATCCTCATGGAACCGAACTTTGCATACGCACCCCCTTCAATTTTGGTTCTTTTGCAACCAGGTCTAGAAAGAAGATTATACAAGACTAGAACTCTGTTAGCATATTAGAACTCTGTTGGCACAAATCAACTCTCCATATTATCATTTTGAGAAGTGGGGAGTTCAAGTGCAATGAGGAAGAAACTCCTTTCGGACTCTCTTATGTATTGAACTTCACCTCCCATTAATTTTAATAGTTTTCTTGAAATGCTGAGACTGAGGCCTTCTTGTGTGCTCCAACGCGTGTTGTGAAACATATCCTGCACCATCTCTGAAGGTAGCCCCTCTCCAGGACAAGCAAACCTGACAAAAAAGAATATCACAAATTTCATTTTCTATTATTTATTTATTACATATTTCTTGTTTACTTTTTCTTTTCATTTTTTATGGCGAACCTGAAGAGGAAGAGGATGGTATGAGTTCCATGGGAGGTGGTTTTGGGAGTGAGTCTGACTTGGATCTCGACCCAGCTATTCTCTGATGGTGCACAGCGCACCATGCTCAGCAAAAAATCAGCCAACACTTGCTGGATTCTGCATTGGTCCCCGTAAGTACATGTTTCCTTTATTTCCTCTGGAATGTCTCTGATCAGTTGTAAACCCCTCTCTCTCAGCAGAATCATCACTTGGCTCACAACTGAGTTTATCACGTTCCCAACCAGAAATTCACTTTTCTCAATCACCAATGACCTGGATTTAAAAAAAAAAGAATATATTATAATAAATTCAGCAAACCAAATAAAAGGGGAAATCAAGAAGAAGCAATATAGCTATACTAACCCATCTTCAATGCTCTGTAAATTAGCATCCTTGATAATCTTGAACATCTGTCTCTCACAAGAGACACTCGTCTCCAGAAACTGCTTCTGATCGTCGCTCAAATCAGTCAACTCCAAAAGAGAATTGGTAAACCTAATCCCGCTTAAGGGATTCTTGATCTCCTGACAAATATACGCCAATTCCTTCATTCTCCCATAGCACTTCTTCTCTTGCTGTTTCTGTATCTCCAAAGCTTGCTGCAACTCCGGACTAGCAATTTGTAGAAAGAAAAATGCACCAATTGCGCGCCCGTCCATATTACTCCTCGTATTCGCATTCAATAACGCCTTCCAAAAAGAAAAGAAAAGAAAATCAATAGTAGCTAAATAATCCTACAAATAATAAAGGATAAATTTTCCGTACCTGCACATATTTTCCATTCTTGTCGTAAAAGGAGAAGGGAAACTTATCAGTCTCCTGTCCACCAATGGCATTATGAAGCACAATCATGAACTTTGTGAGCGCATCGGGACCTTTGAGTCTACAACAACTCCCAAAAACTTCGCCGGCCAATAACTTGCTGATCAGCTCTCCTCTCGACCAGCCAGTCAGTTTTTCCATTGCAGCGTTCCACTCAGAGCAACATGTATTCTCATCCGAAGCGAATATTGGGGGAATTAAAGGGTTCGGGCTGTGAATTATCGCCTTGTAGTCCCCTTGGATATTTACGAATTTGTCCATGACCACTTTCTGACCCGTTACGTCTTGCCCGACGAAGCAAACTCCCACGATGTTGTTCGTGTAGTCCCGGCTAGAGCATGCGTTCACTACTACAAATATCGCCTTCTTTGCTTCTTGTACCCCAAATGTCTTTAGCTTTATTTCCACGTTTTTATCTTCATCTCCTGCATACATCAACCCGCCCATCGTCATCTCGTTGGTTACCAAAGCATCCAAAAATAATTGGGAGAACAGCCTAGAATAGAAATAGAGTCTTCATAATTTTGTTCTTACCTCTCAAAGCACGATGGAGCAGGTTGTCTATGAGCTCGCGAGACTCCTTGAAGACCAAATCATGAACCAAAGACTTGCCCATGGCCTCCTCGACAGGAAGACCAGTCAAGTCGGCCAGCTTGGCATTCCATCCATTAATCTTGCCCTCAGAATCCACCGCAAAAATGGGCGCAGTGGCGGTCTCAATCAGCCTGACCATTTCCCTGGCGACCGAGCTGAGCTCATCAATCCCTTGCATCTCCAAATCCGCTAACTGCCCATTCACAATCGCCTTTGACGAATTCGCCCCGCCCGCCTCCTTAAAAGAGTCCCTCAATATAAGCTGCAATGAGTGAATGGCGTCCATCTCGGCATTATCCCAAGGCAAGCTTCTGCTCTTGACCACTTCCAGAAATGCTTTGAAGGAGGACCGAGGGTGCATTCTCTGGCCGTCGTCCTTGTCCTCAGGGTGGTGCTTGGCCCCGCCCCACTTGATTTCCTTGGCGGTGTGAGAGCGGAACCAGAAGAGATAGTCTTTTGGGGTGATGTAAGCGACCGCCATTCCACACACCGCGTCTCCTAAAGCAGCTGCGTTCGGATACCCTGCATCCGCCAAGCTGTCCGTGCTGAGACCCGTCGAGTCCCCGTGGCAAGCTAACAGCCACTCAATTATGTCTTTTATTTGCGCCTCTGCGGGGCTCACTCCCAGTGGATAATACCTGAACATTTATTCAATCCAATCATATATATTGCTTCTCTTTTATAATATTGCTTTTCTTTTATAATTGGATTAAGACTGACTGCATTATAATATATATTACAGTCATTTGATATGTGATTGAATTGAATATTGATTACCTGCCGTGGTAGAAAAGTGCAGCGCCATCGCATTTGACCAAATCCATTATACTCGGGCTCTGAGTAACAATACCGGTTGGAGAATCCCTCAAAAGCATATCACACAACAAGGTTTGGGTCCGTAAAATATGCTTCTCGGACAGCTGCAGCGCCAGCTGGAGCTCCATGTTGAGCTGGAGGGCGAACGCCTGCATGAGAAACTCGCACGCATATCGGAGCGGGAACGGTATGCATCTGGGGGAAGTATGGTGACAAACCACCAGCCCCCACAATTTCATAGAAGTAGCGCTTCTGGAAGAAGAAGCAGGCAAAGAAGATGGCTCATCATCAGGAGAGTTGATTATCACAGCCATCACAAGAGACGCAATGGAACCCATGTTGGCCATGTACTGCGAATGGCATCCATGTGGCGCTCTGAGAGTGGACCCCACGAGACAGAGCGGTTGAGTCAAGGACTCGTCTTGAATCACCCGAACCGGAACAGCTCTACAGTCCGCTATCATCCTGACCCGGTTTTGCTTGAAAAGAAACCTGGAGGCCTGCGGTATATCAGTAGCCGGGTAGTGTAACCCCAAATAGGGTTCTAAATCGGGCCGGCGTGACTCTGCAACGACCTCGCCGTGCTCATCCTCATGGAACTTGTAAACCATGACTCTGTCATAACCGGTCAGCTCACGCACATGTTCCACCACAGTGTTGCACAGCAACTTGACGTCGCCGCCGGGGAGAGCTTGGAGGCGGGAAATGGCACGGACGGCTAGCTTCTGCGACTGGACGGCTCCAGCGATCGAGAGAGCAGGGTCCTCTGAGCGAGCCGGCTCCAGGTCTATCACTATGCCTACATCGATTCTGTGCAGGATTGCGTAGAATGGTCGGCCTGACGCACGAGAGTGGATCCATAAGGGGTTCAGTAAGGTGATTTCTCTCGCTGAGGCCGCACGTTCTAGAAGGAGGGATGACGACGGGGTGAAGAGGGAGCGCACGTCTGTGCCTGTTGTAGGACAAAAAAGAACCTTTTTCTTCTAAAAATTGATAATTGAATGTTTTTTTTTTTCTCAAAAAGGAAAAAATAATGTGCTTTTTGTTCATTTGATAATGGGAGCTTCGGTGATAGTAGAATATCAGTTAATGGTCTAATTATATTTGATCCGTACGTAGCTAATTATTACTTAGTTGCAGTGAGATAGATACCTCACCTTCTAAAATTAGAAAGGGGGACATTTTTGGTGCTAGTCAGTACATTACTATTTTTCGATAAACTTATTCTAATGTATTATAAAATTACTATTTTTCCGATAAACTTATTCTAATGTATTATAAAATTGGTAACGTGCGGTGTAGTGGCCTGTAGTTATTGAGGGTCGGAGTGGCCTGTAGTTACAAAATTAGTAGCTGAAGCTATCAGCAACTTGGCCTTCTATTTATTATAAGTGTACTGATTAAAATATTCCATCAATTTGGAAATTCTATAAAGGGAAAGTCTACTTTCAATAAAAAACGGGGGCAAGTCTATACATAAAAAAATAACAGAAAATCCAACCAATAGATAGGGGTTAGTTACATAAAAAATAACAGAAAATCTAACCAATAGATAGGGGTTCTACGCGGCGGTCAAGGGAAGGAACGGAGTGATGAGGAGATAAATCGAGCAACTCGGGCGCATTCTCACTGTACGCAATGACCCTGAAGGAGCTCTCATCGACGGCCAACGTGCACCCGAACGGCTGGATGTGGCCGCCGCGCTGGATTCTGGACAAGTACGCGGTGATCTGCTGCTCGGGAGGAAGGGAAGAAGAGGGCGCCGCTCGCACCGACTGAGAGTAGTCGAAGGACCGACCCGACTCGCCGGACTGCTCGAAGACGGCGTGCAGGCGCGCGTCGATAGTGTATTGCGCGACCGCTTTGCTCACGGAGTCTGTAGCCGTGGCAGTGGCAGTGGCGGTGGCGGTGGCGGTGGCAGGGGTTTGGGAGGGGTTTGCTGTGGCGGTGGCGGTGGCCGTGAGGCGGGCGTTGCTGCCGCCGGAAGAGTGCGAGGGAGGTGTGTTGGCCCCGCGGCTGCCTGAGGCCATATTTGTATGGTTTCTTCTCTCGTTCAATTTGGGGATTATTGAGCTGTTGGCTGAATTACGGGGTTTTTATGGTTTGTTGTATCGGAGGGGCAGGGGTGTGGGGAGGAAGAGGATAAAAGATGGGAGGGAGAGTGATGGATGGAGTTGGATAATTAAATTAGTTGGTGTTTTGTGTAATTAAAGCTGAACTGGGCCTCTGACGTTCTTACAAATGCACCCCGTGATAAAATGTCGCCTCCTTTCACAACGTCATTTTTCTGCGCCATCATTTTGGAAGTTGGAACTTGCAACCCATGTCTTTAAATTAACCCCCAAACTACGAAATACTTTTTTTTTAATTTATTCAGAGAGAACTATAGATGAAAGTTTGATATTTATTCTTATTTAGATGGACTCGTATATTTTTATCTAAATTTTTAAATTAATTCTGATACACATTAGTATCATAATCACTAAATTAAACTAGTAGAGTTGATACCATAACGAAATATTTTTTGTTTTAAGTTCTAAAACTAATTCTGATGTTACTAAATTCTAAATTTAATTTTTGTATTCTGCATAAGACGTGTTTATTCGCATTTTATTGTTTTGATAGAGTACAAGAATGAATGAAATATATACTAACATCCTTTTAATATATTTTGGCTATTTTATTATAGAATTATATAGCTAATATATTATTAATTGTACTGCAATTGTTCTGTGAATGGAAAGTATTAATATTTACTTCGGTGAAGAGCATTACTACGATAAATTACATAATTATTTATAGCACTAATATTTGTTATGTTTCCAATGATATTTATTCTTATCAGTTCCGTCACTGATTACGAATCCAGCCTTTGATTTTGTAAAATCGAAAAACAACAAGGTTATCTATGAAAAACTTCGGCAGGCAGGGCCACGTGCGGGGAGCATCAGGGGATGCAAACAGCCCAAGAACCTTTCACTTCAAGGAAAAAATAAAAATAATAAACTAATAAATATATAAAAAATAAATAATATTGAATAAAATTCGTTGCCTTGGATTCAACCCCTCAGCCAAACTTCGATTTTGACGAGCGGTTTTAACGTTACATTAGAGTGGTCAAGGAACCAAATGGTTCCCATGTACTGTACTAACATTTGCTCATATATATAAAGTTTATAGATTGGGAATATGTTGACATATGTTTAATTTTTAATTTTTTGTAGCATTTTATTTATGGATAATCGTATAACGAGTCATTTTATTTATTAAAAAAATATATATTTATATATATAAAGTTTATAAATTGGGCATATGTTGACATGTGTCCAATTTTTAGATTTTTTGTGGCACTTTTATTTATGGACAATCGTATAATGAGTCATTTTTATTCATTAAAAAAACAAAAATTAAGACAAAAATAATATCATATGTCTTTGAGATCTTATGTGGCAAGTCGGATACACATGTATATGATACGAGTCATTTTCAAATAAATATACAACCCAAATTTCCTTTCATCCTCCATGCAACACGTCCTCTTTTGGGATCTTATGTGGCAAGTCGGATATACATGTATATGAAACGAATCATTTTTAAATAAATATACAACCCAAATCACAATTTATAATATAAGTATAAAAAATATTCATTTCACCTCGATGTGAAACATGTCCTCTTTTGGATCTTATGTGGCAAGTCGGATACACATGGATATGACACGAGTCATTTTCAAATAAAAAAAATATTCCTTTCACCCTCCATGCAACACGTGTCCTCTTTTGGGATCTTATGTGATAAGTCGGATACACATGTATATGAAACGAGTCATTTTCAAACAAATATACAACCCAATTCACAATTTATCACGATCTTATGTGGAAAGTCTGATACACATGTATATGAAAAGAGTCATTTTTAAATAAATATACAACCCAATTAACAATTTATGCTATAATTTTTTTATACTATAGCTATAAAAAATATTGCTCTCACATATGTCTGACACGTGGCAACAAAAGGCCGGCATTAATAACCCAAGTTTGAAGCAACATCTCGGCCCATTCCAATAGCTCAAACCGCATCATATTTGTTCTACAAGCCTAAGAACTATTGTTGTGGGTTTAAATGATAACATGGTATAAATCGGGACAAAAACACACATGAGTATATGTTTTAAGAGAGCCTTACATAGATCTTCTATGCTGTCATGAGTTAAATAATATAAATTTCAAGTCACTTTATAATTATTACTCTTCTAAAGTTTAATAAATGACTTCCTATGTACAAAAGATGAAAAATATTTTTTCAAGTATTTAAATTTGTGAATTTCACCATATGAAGTAATTATATTTAATATATTAAAAAATACTTATAGCATATATTTTAATTAAAATATTTATAGAGAATAATTTTTTTTAGAATATAACATATAACAATAATTAATATATACTTTTTAAAACAAAGTTACACATCATAAAGACAAAAAAAATTCTGGGATTAAAGTTGGGCTACACTGGACATGTTTATAATATCAACATTCATGATTCAACTATTAACACTAGCCCTTTTATCATTCTATATATCCATAAAAAAAGTTATCCCTAAAAGAGCAAAATTAAATCTCAAACTAGAACATATAATCCTGCCAGTGAAAGCAACTTCATTATTTCACAATGTTAATAGAATAAAAATATCACTTATTTCTCTATCTTTTGTAAATGAGCAACTTTATGTATATAGCCTTTCAAAAATATTGAAAAACTGGATATAATCATATACCTCTATAAAATTAGGAACTTATATAAATTCCTGTAATCCAACAAAATATGAAATTAAATAACTTAACGTAAAATGAAACCTTAGCTTATATTTATCTCGAGGAATTTCATTTATTCTCTTACAGAACATAAGAATTTGAAGTGTGCCTTTGAAAATTAGAAGTTACGTATTTTTATTCCGAAGCGGAGCGAGGGTTCCACCTAATTAGTCAATAAAATAATTGAATTGAACAAAATTTGACATGTGTCTATTTTTGGATTTTACGCGACCTTATTTATTGACGGATCATGTAATGAGGCATTCCATGTAACGAGTCTTATAAATTGGGCAAAAATTGACATGTGTCCAATTTTTTTATTTTCGGTGATCATATGTATCAATAGACCATACAACGAGTCATTTCATGTAATGAGTCAATAAAATAATTGAATTGAACAAAATTTGACATGTGTCTATTTTTGAATTTTACGCGACCTTATTTATTGACGGATCATGTAACGAGTCATTCCATGTAACGAGTCAATGTTAAGACAAATAATAATATCATACAATCTTAATATTATGATAATATAATTATATAATATATAATACTATATAATTATAGATGACAATACATGATAATATTATATAATTATTTTTTAGCTAATGGCTAACTATTACATTATACAATATGATAATAACAACTGGGCAATTTTGATATTTGTTCTATTCGAAGGCGAAATATTTTCCTTAAACTCATTTTTTTTTCTCTTTTTCATGGTTTAAATTATTAATAAAGGGGATACCAATAACATAATGGGAGATGAATATGATCATATATGAATACGATTTGGCAATAATAAATAACTATTTTCAGGATAAATTCATAAATCATCAAATTTCTTGGATTTCATAATTTAGATATTTCTCATTTTATTTTCTTTTTTTTAATGAATGTGTTTAATTAAATGACATTAATATTTAAATTTTGTATTTTTCAAAAAATAGGTGAAGGGCGAGTAATGGAGCATTTGATTTATCCCTTAAAAGATGAGGTTTTGTCATGAACAAACTTCTTTCAAAAGTAAAATTTATTGTCCATTTCTTCTAAGCACATTCCTTTTTATTTTTTTTATCATTTAATTTCAAGATAAAAAGATTTATCTAATTACTCCCTAACAAAATAAGAAATTCTTAAAAAAGGCAATGATATTTTTCTTATTTCGGGGTATACACTATACATGATTCTTTTTAATATTTTGAGAGCCATACATGATATTTCCTTCAATATTTCTACAAGATATTTCCTTACTTATTAAAATAGACATAATCTTTTTTCCATATTTTAAACGGCATGCATGATATTTTCTTCAATATTTTTACAAGTTATTTTCTTGCTTGTTAATTATTATACATGATATTTTTGCATATTTTGAAGGGCATGCGAGAATATTTCCTTCAATATTTCTACAAATTACTTTCTTACTTATTACGAGAAAATGAGATGAGAAAGTACAGAAACAAATAAGTCAACAAATTACTTCAAGATTGAAAGTGAGAATAAAAAATCAAAAATAAAAATAGAACGTCAATTAAACATTTTTGTATTATAACGCTATTGTATTTTCTATTGCCAATTCCGTAATGCACAAAATGACTCGATAAACCAATATTATATATATATATATATATATATATATATATATATATATATATATATATATATATATATATATATAATTTTAATTATTTGTTAATTTTTTTCTATTTCATTTTCATTCATTCGGCCAACATCTAAGAGGGCTGAACAAAGAAAATTCAAACAACTTTCCGAAGCGGAGCGGGGTCCTCTCTAGTTACTTATAAAGATCTTCTGACTTTATTTTATTTTAGCATTATTTCGAAGAATAATTAGATAGCATTATTTTGGAAATAATTAGCCAACTAGCTTTTCCGCCAAACCCTCTGGCGGAACTGGCCTGGCACTCTTAAACACGATTAATTAAGGAAAAAAGTCAGCTCCGCCAGAGGGTAAAATTCATTTTTTAAGATTAAACTCTCAATTTAGAAGGTCAATTAGCTCAAAAAAATTACAAATTCAGCAGCTCCCCCAGACCCTCTGACGGAACTGCCTATTTTATATATTTTTTCCCTGTAAAGAGGTATTGTTTTATTTCATTTAATATGTATCAAAATCTATGTTATATAATAAAATAATTGACTTCAAAAAAGTCTTATTTATCAAATAGCATGGATCTCTATACATCTATGTTGCACAGACACATGTACCATATCTATACAATACAGAAATGACGATACAACAATCTCAAATAACTGAGGACACGATACGTTTTATATAGATATTATTTTTTTTATTTTTATGTAGTAAATTATGTATCTAAAAATATAAAAAATAATAAAATGTGGTAGTGAGAATTAAGAGAAGAGAATGGAAATAAAAATTAACTAATAATCATGTATATAAAGAAAAGATAAGATATCGTCTCTAGCAATGGTTATGACAAGTTTGCGTCATTAGTAAAAAAAAAAAAAAAAAAAATTGTACTTAAAAAAAGGGCTTTTGCAAACAAAAGTTTTTTTTTAACAAAAATGAATAAATAAGTAAATAGAGAGAACTAAACTATGTTTATAAAGAAATTGTTTTATGGGGTAAGAAATTGTGGGGCTTCTTTACCGGTGATAAAGAGAGTATTGGGGGGATTTTTAGTGAGGGACAAGTATATAGGTCCTATAAATAATGTAAAGACCCCTCTCAATTTTCTTCAACAATTGCAATTCTCTGTCTCCCATAAATAAATAAAAAGAGAACGGATACCGGCTGGTATACCATAATAGTAAAATACCAATACATTAGACGGTGAAAAAGTAATCAAACGTGAAATTACAATCCTTAGTCGATTTACCTCGTCAACTATTTAGTATTCATACGACACAATATGCATACATACATTTAAATTCACAAAGCACAAATGAGATACGCAAAAATCAATCGGAGCCAGACCCATCTGCCTCATCAACCTTATTCGATTTGCCGTTTTCAAAATTCTCCTGCATCTGAAGTGCAAACTCCAAATTCCACAGCACATCCCCCATGGACGGGCGCTCCACCCCGTGATCAAGCAAACATTTCTCTGCCGTCTCAGCAAACTTCTTTAAACACTCAGGGGCAATTTGCTCTTTTATCACCGGGTCAATGATGTCCTTCAACGTGCCTGCCCTTTGGCAACGCATGGCCCATTCTCCAAGACTCACTTGCTCTCTCGGCAAGCTAGGGTTCAGAGCCGGCCTTGCACAGAGTACCTCAAAGAGAACCACTCCGAAAGAGTACACGTCGGATTTCTCAGTCAGTTGTTGTCTCTTGAAGTACTCCGGGTCTAGGTAACCAAAACTGCCCTTGACCATGGTGCTGACGTGACTCTGGTTCATCGTGGGCCCGGTCTTGGACAGACCGAAGTCGGATACCTTCGCGACCCAATTCTCATCCAGAAGAATGTTGGTTGTCTTCACGTCACGATGGATTATAGTGTACTTGGCGCCGGTGTGGAGATAATGGAGACCCCTTGCAGAACCAATGCAGATCTCCAGTCGTTGTTTCCAATGGAGAGGAGGATTGTTGGTCTTGTAGAGGTGCTCTCTTAGCGTGCCGTATGCCATGTAGTCGTAGACTAAGCACATTTCTTGGTCTTCTTCGCAAAAACCAATCAAGGAGACGAGGTGCTTGTGGCGGAGCTTGGAGAGCATCTCGATTTCGGTTTGGAACTCGTTCACGCCCTGCTCAGATTGCGGGTTTGATCGCTTAATAGCAACTTTGGTCGATCCGTCAACAACCCCCCTGTATCGTGTCAAGTTTATTTTAAATTTTATGAATCAATTCCTTCGATGATTAACGTTTTTAGTGTTAAATAAATAATTCTCTAAAGATTTAGATCTGGTTGAATATTTCAATGATGCAAAGTTCGTCTTGTCATACATTTTCATTGTCACAATCTCAAACAAGAGCAATATATATGGATATTTTATTTGTCATGTGAAAAGAATTGATTTCTTTTTCTTTTTGTTAATATCACGAGTTAGACTTCTGGAAATCTTATTTGTGTGAAGATTCGACTGCTAGCAATTATTAAAACCATTCTAAGATATTAAAATGTAGGAAATAAAAAACCTTACTTATAAACTTTACCGAAACCTCCAACTCCAATGACAAGTGACTCATCAAAATTCTTTGTTGCGTGCTTGATCTCCGACACAGAAAAGTGACGACATATAGCTGAGAGATTAGTGAGGTTACTTCCAGCCGAGCTCTTACCGGAAATGGTAGACTTGGTACCAGACGAAGTAGTGGAGTTTCCATAGAGAGGCATCCATCCGGAAGCACCATTTGACTGGTTCCGAGGCATTTTGTTCTTCTTATTAACTGCAAAGACCACTACAAAGGCCACAAACACAGCAGCCGCAGCAAATCCCCCCGCACTAATAATCACTTTCTTCTTGCTTGTTGAGTCGGACTTGAACTCATTGTTGGTCAAGTTCGCCTGTGCGTTTAACATCATTTGAGACAGTTGAGGGTTGGGTCCAGCTAGATTGCCAGTCGAGTCACTCAGTTTAAATATCTCCAGCCCGTTCAAGATCGAGTCGTAAATCTCAGGCTTAGCTGCCAGATTAGGGTGCACGGCGAGCCACAACTGGTCATCTCCCGGCCCATCAATCACCGGAGTCGCAAAGTCTTTGTACACAGGCACACCTTGTCCGGAACTCCATGCGATGACATCCGCGCCTTCATAAGCAGTCTTGTTGTTGATAAATATATCAAACACCCTTTGGTTGACTTTTGATAATAAGAGTTCGCAGAAGTGGAGACGAACGACGTAAGTAAAATTACCATCGACTTGAAATTTCCATGTGAGGTTAGCGTTCTTGTTAACATCAGAGTTAGGGCCCATGGTCCTTTGTGTGCCGTACACTTCCGTTGGAGCAATATACTCTGCCTCCTTGTCTGGGTATTGTACCTTTTCTGCCTGTACTGTTTTGTTTGCTTCGTATGTAACCCCAACATTGGCTCCATACAAATAAATCGAGTCATCGTACCATCCTCGGCCCATGCCCGAATCATTGCTCAAAGAAACAAAATTACCACCAACATTCAGTCTATACATAGTTTGAAATGTAGACCCACTTACATCCATCGTTTGATCTGAGAACCCCACCAAAGTCGGTGGGTCGCTGAGGATATCTGGCATGGAGATTACCTCAATGCCGTTGATAAAAGCGTACGATCCGTTATATTTATCCGAGGGGGTAAATGTGAGGGAAACTAATCCATCCTCTGAGGGAAGGAATGAGTACTCTCTGATGATGTATGCTTGGCTCAACGCCGTGGCAGTTACATAGGCGCTGAAGTTACTAAGTAGTGTAATGCCAGTGGAGGCCGTAACCGAGAAGTAGGCTGAATCAGGAGAAAGCCCATTATAATTCGTGGGGTAGAAATAGAGGCGTACCCAATGGCGGTCCTTCTTGTTGACGGAGATATTGTAAGAGGCAGGGGTTGTGAAAACCCTAGCGGTCATGTACGGGATGTCTGAAGGGATTGAGGCATCCTGAAACTCAGCAGTTACTACAGTTGATTTTACAGAACTGGCGAGAAATTTGGAATTGGTGTCGGAGACCCATTTCCGTCCATCCGCATCCGTACCGTCAGATTTTCCTCCACAATTCAGCAAGATTGAATCCAACGGCTTATATCCACCTTTGCCGTTCACATTGGTGATGAAAGACAAGACAAGAGAAACGGATAGAAGGATACATATTAAATGGATCACAGAATTCATGGCCAGTGCGTGTAATACGCGATCGATGGTGAAGGAGGAGGAAGAAGAAGCCAAATCTTATATTGTTTATTTCTTTTGATTCTCTAATGTTTGATGTCTATGGCTTTCTTCCCCTCTTTTTCTTGGAAAAAATGTTAATAGTGTTTTCAAGTCTGAAGGTTGTTTGGAAGGAGCGGAAGGGATTAAGAATGTGAATCAAAGGTTGTTGCAATTCTCTGGCGGAAATTGAATGGTTCATGTGTAAATTGTCTATTATTAGTAAATTTGATAAACAATAGCTGTTTCCTTTCTTCTTTTTACTTGTCGATTTTCTCAGATTTTGAGAAATCCGCCTTAATACGGTCTAACAATTTTCTTTTAATTGGAAAAAAAAATTGGTTTAATAAGATACTAAAAGAACTATTTAAAATCCTGCGAAGAGAGATAAGAAGACGTATGTAGGGAAAAAGCAATCGAACAATTTGGGAAAGGAAAAAGAAAAAGAAAAAGAGAACAGAAAAAAAGCCAATCCTTTTGAATTCATAAAGAAAACACAACGTAAATGAAAAAAAGAAAAGAAAAAACACAGTCCTCAAAGTCATAGCAAAAAAAAAAGGGGGGAAAAAAAACTGTCCCGTTGAAAGGATTGAATTATATACATGAAGTTCTTTTGGATAAGCACGCCGACGAAGTTTCGAAAAGAACACAGACGAAGTTTAATCAACTATCGCAACACAGTTGTTACACCTGAAGGCATGTGATTTGGTGGATTTTGAGGTACTGCATTTATAAATACTGTATTTTGGATAAATCCGGTATTTGATTTCAACCTATGTTGCACGGACATGGACACGAGTGTCGTCTCCGACACGACACGGATACGGCGACACGACACGTTATATGTACATATTATTTTATTATTATTTTAATATTAATTAATTATATATCTAAAAATATAAAATAATAAATATGATAATGAAAAGATTCGATAGGATAACAATAAGAAAGATTATTTTTTCCTATGGAAATGCACGAAGAAAAGAAAAAAAAAAGATATCGTCTCTGCTACCTGATTCTCATAAGTTAGGGCTGTTAAAAAAATATATAAAAAAACGTTATTTGTAAAATAAAAAATATATATTTTTAGAAAAAAAATGAGAAAACATATATACTTATATAAAAAATATTGATTTAAATTGGACTTTTATACACTCGATTGTGTTCGAAAAGTGTCCAGTCGTATCTAAACCGTGTCCAGCCGTATCCGAACCGTGTCATAGTCGTATCCCGCCGTGTCCTGACCGTGTCCAAAAATTAATTAATATTAAAATATTCGGACACGTCAAGTGGCGTGCCCGACACATGTCCGAGCCATATCTGTGCCATGTCCATGCCCGACACGGGTACGGCTGGTTTTTTTAAGTGTCCGCGCAATATAGATTTCAACGAATCATGAAATTGAAGGGCTAAAATCCTATATTCTGTCATGCAGTCATGAATGCGGGATGACACAAATGCATGTCTCCATGTCTCTCAATCCTCTTCTCTTCGCCTGACCCGCCATTTCTCCATGTCTCTCAATCCTTCTCTTTGGCTTCTCAGAGATTAATGGGGATGTATTAAAAGGTTAGATTTTTCTTCAGCCGAGAAACCATAGCAACCCTAGAAAGATCTCTATTCCAAGCTGCCAGCTGAACACAGACTTCAAATTTCGTGATTTGTTCTCAAGGCCATTGAGGAAGGAAAATGTCTTGCTTCCATCAAATTGTTGATCTGATCTTGCCCTAATCCTCCAGCACCGATTTGATCTTTGCCTTAACTATGCAACTAACGCTCTACGAATTCCTTTGTCGCTCTATAGATTCTCTCTGCTCAAATTAAGATATGCCCAAATTTGCTCCCTCTGGTTTTGACTCCAGCTTTGAAAAATTGGTGTTGAAAAGTTGTAAAATCTAGTTAGCCAATTTAAGCTTTTGATGAAGATAAGCAATTAGATGGAAATTGGTGTTGATTGGCTAATTCAGGAAATTAGTGCTTAATTTGGCGAGTGGTGCAAACTTGATGCTTAATTTGAGAAACTGATAACTTAATTGGTGCTAATTAGTAATTATGACAAATATATACTTTATAAAGCTTATATTAGCTGACTAATTTAGCTAAAACAATTGTAAATAGAAAGGTGTTATTTTGAGATGCATTTTTTTATGGGAAATTCTTCAAAAACTCCCTAACTTTTCTGGAATTTATCAAAACCCCTTTCATTTATCAATTTTCTTCAAAAATCCTCTATAAAGTGGATGAATTATTTTTTCTACCCTCTTATGGAGTTAAATTTAACTTTTCCATTCATTCAAATTTTCAATAGATCAAAATGCCTCTCATTTATATATTTTACTTTGTTCAACAAAAATAATAAAAAATTCAAAATAATATTTCACTATATTATTTTGACAATAGTTTGTAGTATTATTTTATGATCTATTACTTTTTATTTTATAAAATTATATAAATTTTTTTTATTCTATTATAAATTATGGTTTTGACTATATTATTTGATGATATTTTATGGTATTATCTTATGATAACTTTTGACTTTAGGATATTGTATTACATAATTTTTTTTATTATTCCATATTTAAATTATAATTTTATTTTACGTAAAATATTATTTTATTCTTTATTCTTTATTATGCTTTTGTTTGTATTTTAGTTCACAATTATTTATATTTGATGTAAATTTTTTTTAATTAAATAAAATTAATTAGGAAAATAATTATATGAGGGCATTTTGGTCTATTAAATAGATAATTGAATGGAAAAGTTATAGTTAACCCCATAGGGGATAAAAAAAATTCAACCCACTTTATAGGGGGTTTTTGAAGAATTTGAAAAGATGAGGAGTGTTTGATAAATTCCCAAAAAATTAGGGGGTTTTTGAAGAATTTCTATGCTGATTTGGTGAAAATTGAATTTTCTTGAATTGGTATTATTAGAATGAGAAATTATTCAGAGTGCATAGCTTTTGGAGTGCCCAGAAACGTCCACCATACAGTTTTAGCTATACACGTATATATTTGCACTTGGATATATCTTTTGTGTTTACAAATATACTTTTTTGAAAATAATTTTTTTTTGTTGATTGTGGAATATATATATATATATTCCACAATCGGCAGAAAAAAAATAAGATCATAATATAACGAATTTGAATTAAAGTGTAGTTTTTAATCCTGAATTTACATCAACAATCAAACAATTGATTTATATATATGATTTCAAATACACCTAATCAAACAACTCATATGAATCATTAAATCCATGTAAGTATGGTCCATGTATTTGCAATATCCATGATTCTCAAAAGGGAAATTAGAAATCATGCTAGGGATACTATAATGACCATGTAGTGACGGATTGAAATTATATACTGTTTTATCACGTTCATATATAAGTTATATATTGTTTTCATTTTTTTAAATATATACTATTTACCGAATAAATTTTTATATATTGTTTGTTTTCAATTTATATGTTTGTATATGTTGTTTTCCTTTTTTTTTTTTTAATATATACTGTTTTATTGAATAAACTTTTATATACCCGTTTCTAGAATCGCTACAGTACAGATACATGCCCGAAAGCGCAACAGACTCTCCAATTATTCAAAATGACAAAAACACCCTTGAAGTCTCTGTCGAATTTATTCTCAAACCCATTCAAACGAAGCAGCGCCCATCAAAACTGAACAGGGGCAAAACTGTCTTCTGAGCAATCGAAGTCAAACTCGTCAGTCGTTCTTCTTCCATTCAACAAATCTTTGCAATCTCAGCTCAAACTTCTCACGATATTTCCGACCATGCGGCGACGTATGATTGCGATTTTTCTCTTCTGCTTCGCTAGTTTCTGGCCGACGCGGGCGCACGAGCACCATGGCGAGTCGAGCTGCGAGATGGACCCGAACGTGCGGGTTCTCGCCGAGTACCGCGCCGGAATAGTGACCGTTGACGGACGCGTGGAAGAATGGAATGGAATCGAGGGGTCGGAGTTTGAGCTGCTTCCGGCGCTTGATCCGGATGAGGATAAGGAATATCAAGGTGGGAAGATCACGGTTAAGGTAATAATATTTGTGCTTTTTTAAGAGTGTTTTCTGAATTTTTTATTATTTTTGGAACTGTAGGGATTGTTTGGTTAAGTCGATTTGAGGTAAAACTGCATCACCAATCATCTGTATTTATTAACTGAAATATACATGCCAGTTAAACATAATGTTTTATTGACTTTGGTTTTATAGGCTGTTCATGACGGTAGCAATGTCTATTTCGTGCTACAAGTTGATGGGGATTATGCATACGCTAAAGGGTAATTGACTCTATTCTTTCTATTTTAACAATTTACATACTTGCTTGATTGTTCTCTCGTGTTAATTATTGAGTTTTATACATGATGAGTTATGCAGTGAGAGTAATAAATGCCCTTCAGTGGCTCTCATGTTTCAAGTCGGTGAAAATGCTTCCTATAATGATGTAAGGTCCATCTCTGTTAATAGTTAAAACTAAAGACCAATTGCTGTTATGTATATTATTTTGTTTTGACGTAAAAATGATTTTGTATTTTTAGATGGGAGGGTGTGAAAGCACGCCAGGAAGTTGTACGAGTAAAAGCTGTGAGGGTCATGAGGTTGATATAATGCATTTCTCCATTGGAACTGCCATTCCGGGCCGCTTATATGGCGGTAATTTATTAGATAATACTAATGGAAATGGTGGTGACAGGTAAGCATTATTTGAATTTCCCACTTATATTTCTTCCCAATTACAAAAAAGATGAACTTCTACCGATGAAGAAGTTTCTGTTTTTTTCCTGATTTTAAGTATTATTTTGAATTTAGGTTTGGCCATCTGGTTGATGTGTATGCATGGAATCCCCACTGTCGCCACCTGGATGGGATTGGTCCTGACGGTATGGTAATTTTTGAAATTATGTTTTTGATAATTAATTAATCATAAATATTGAAGCTAGTTATTTATTTCGAATGATATTATTTGTTCGCAATAGAGATTAATTTTTTTCTTTTTGAATTCATTTATAGTAAATAATACAAATGCTTTAAATGATTGGCACGGAGCATGGTGGCATAGTTCCCTATCAGTGCGTTCAGGTTTCAAATCATTTTATTTCTTTCCCTTTTTTGTAATTACCCTTTATGAAAAATCATTCTTTCTATTAATAATCTTTGTTCGAGAATTATATACTTGGATAATTAAACAGGATTTGTGGAAGGAGATAGCCCTTATGCAGCACAAGGTCAGAAGGGCACATATTTCTTTGAATTTTCCAGGCCTTTGAGAACAATGGACCGTTTCCAACAGGTGAAACAAGAAAATATTACTCTAATTAAAAATATAACCAATTAACTCTCAATTGTAACAATCAAGCTTGCATTAAAAAAAAAATACTCTCAATTGTAACAACAGTCAACCCTAATTTTGAATGCAGGATGTGCAATTCACGATAGGCCAGGTCAGCAAAGTGGCGGTTGCATTCTGGTACCCAACTGGAGGCAATCCATGGAGTAAGTCTCAACATTACTCTGCCAGTTGCAACTGGATTCCTCTGGACCTCGCATCATCCTCTCCAGTTTCTTCATCCCGTAATAATAATGGCTCTTGGGATGCTGCCACTGCTTTTGCATTGCTTCTCTCAGTTGTTTCGTTCTGTCTTTCTGTTTTTATCGGCTATTGGGTTTCAAGAAGGAATGATGTCGCTTTCAAGCCTATTGAAATGATTGGAATGCGGTGAGAGGAGTCTTGTCTTTTCTTTTGTTAGTTATGTTGCAAGGCGGACTGAAGATTTTAGCGTTCTTTTTAAAGATTTTATATGATTAGATGGAGTTCGAAGTTTTGTATTCATGCAGTGGTAGGGACGGTGTCATTGTTTATTTCATTTGCATTATGGGAATAATTTAGTATGTATGAATCATTTTCTGTAAAAAGTACGATTGTTGAAATATACAACTGGTGTTTGCATTTTACGATTCCATTTCCTTAAAGGAAGTTAGCATTGTGGTTAAGTGAATTTTGAAACTTGTAGCCATTTGAATTGAAAGAAAGATGAAGTTCCAAATATAACCTTGTAGTTTCTTTGAAAATGCCAAAAATGATTGAAGGGATCGGCTGTGAAATTCCAATTTTCCAGTTGGAATTTAGAACCTGGTTGGCCAACTGGATTTTGAAAGTTTGGTCTGTGTATTTGAAAGTCTAATTACTAACTAGTAACAAAAAAAATTAAATCAGCAGCTTATTTGTTAAGAAATTATTAACAGACTTTAAAAGACCGGTGGAAGAACCAGACTCTTGAGTCTGATTTGGATTAGATATCAGGCAATTATTAAGATTGATAATTCAAATAGCAAAAACATTCATTAAATTAGTCGAGTTAAAGTATTTTGTTTTACAACAATGGTTGGAATATAACATTATAACTGGTGTTTGCATTTTTCGAAACAAGAAAAACATAACTGATGTACAATCAAGATTAAGATTCCTTCCAATTTCTCTCAGGAAATTTTCAACACAAACACGTGGAATGCACATGCGCCATATAATAATCTGCCTGAGTCGGTACATACAAATGTGTATCGATTCCTCCTTAGAGTTATTTGAATTCTTATAGATGAGCCGCTTGGGTGATTCTGTACAGAGACTCAACTATATATGCCATGGATAATCCCAAACATCGACGTGGCACATTGTGCACCTCCAGCACCCCACCCTTTCTCCCGACGATTTTTAACATGACCAAAACTCACTCAGTCATGCATTCATTCCATTTCTATCATCTGCTCACTCAAACAACAAACTGTAAAGACTTAAGAGCAAGAGATCATGCAACTCCTCTCTTTCGCCAAATCTAATCTCTTATCTCACCTTTCTCCAAGCAGCACTAACACCAACGCCACGACACTTCTGCATTCAAAATCCCTTCGTTTTTCACACAGAGCTAGCAACTCATCGTCCGAAATCAAAACTGAACAGAAGGAAGCTGATGAGCCGCTACTTGTAGCTCGCCGGCCGGTGATGGGCGTGACCGAGGAAGAGGAGGCGATACGGTCGCTGACGGAGTCGTTGAGGAGGAGAAAAACGGATGAAGCGGATGCATCCTATTCGGCAAAGATCGATGAGAAGATGTCTGAAATTGCAAAGAAGCTGCCCATTTTTGAGCCGGAGAGGGTGAAGAGCGCGCCGCCAATTGACCGGCCTCTTAAGATAAATCTAGAGCTCGCGCTGTACCGTGCGAAGATTTTAACAAAGAATTTTCAGTTTGATGAGGCTGAGGAGATCCTCCTCAAGGTATAAAATGAAATTCATTTTTGCTTTTTTTTTTTTGAGTGTATAATTGGCGAAGATGGATCTTCAATACCGTGCTTAATCTCGCAGTAGTCAATTAAAAAAAATTGGGAAAGCGTTTCTCTGTTCCAGTATATAGCAATTTTGTAGCTTGGCTTTTGAGTATATCAAACAAATATCGTGTTGTCAAGCTATTTATTATTTCTGTTAATTGCATGAAGCATAAATTTGAATCTACTGAAAAATGCGACTTGATGATTTGTTATTTCAGTGCACGTCATACTGGCCCGAAGATGGAAGAGTATATGTTGGCCTTGGAAAGGTTTTCATTAAGCAATCAAAGTATGCAGAAGCAAGAATGGTTTACGAAAGAGGCTGCCAAGCGACACAAGGAGAAAACGCCTACATTTGGCAGGTTTTTATCTGCTTATTTAATTCTCTCAGTCTCCCCTTTAATTTCTTGATTCCATCACAAGGTTGGGAAATATAATTCCATCCGACTTCATTCCATTGAGATAGTTTCCTTAGGCATATGCTTTTTCCAACATCTTTGAAATGGCAGTGTTGGGCGGTGCTGGAAAGTAAGACAGGAAACATAAGAAAGGCGAGAGAATTATTTGATGCAGCCACAGTAGCAAATAAGAAGCACTTGGCGGCCTGGCATGGATGGGCGGTTATGGAAATAAAAGAAGGAAATATCTCAAAAGCAAGAAATCTCCTGACAAAAGGGATTAAATTTGGGGGAGGAAATGAGTACATTTACCAAACTCTTGCTTTACTTGAGGTCAGGAGTAAACGATTCGAGCAGGCTAGATATTTGTTTCAGCAAGCACTTAATTACAACCCCAAAAGCTGTGCAACTTGGCTAGTGAGTTTTTCTTTACTGTCTTTTCTTTATTATCTTCCTTCTTCTACTTTGAATTGGAATTTGGAGTTCTGATTGTGTATATTTTTTTGATACTAGGCTTGGGCGCAAGTGGAAATAGATGAAGAGAATAGTTCAAACGCTAGACAGCTCTTTGAGGTGAAGAACTTTCTTTCCAGGTTATTCTTTATTTGCTTTCTTCCATTCTGTTAGCCTAGGGACTTGTTCAGTCTTTGTTTTCACTTTTGTTATATATGTTGGTAAAATATCCTTTCTAGCATGTCTAATATGTTTTCACTAAAAGTACATAATACAAAATTATTTTTTTCCTTTTCAGAAAGCAGTACAAGCAAGTCCAAAGAACAGGTTTGCCTGGCACGTATGGGGTCTATTTGAGGCCAATCAAGGCGATGTTGAAAAAGCAAGGAAGCTTCTAAAGATAGGCCATGCCTTGAACCCTAGAGACCCTGTACTTGTACAGTCTCTTGCACTTCTTGAGTACAAGCATACATCACCTGATGCAGCTCGTGCATTATTCAGAAAGGCGTCTAAAATCGATTCACAACACCAACCTGTCTGGATGGTAACAACTCTCTCTCTCTCAAAATTTGTTTTTTAATGAGATTAGCTCCTAATATGCATATATATTTTCTTCATTACTTGAAGGCTTGGGGGTGGATGGAATGGAAAGAGAAAAATGTAAGTTTTGCAAGAGAACTATATCAGACAGTTCTATCCATCGATTCAACCAGTGATAGTGCTGCACGCTGCCTTCAAGTAACGTTTTTCTTTCGACTCTCATTTACTTATTTGAAGTATTTAAAACACACTTCTAAATATAACGCTTAATTAATATGGCATTTTAGGCATGGGGAGTTCTAGAAGAAAGGATGGGCAATATTAGAGTTGCTAAAAGGATGTTCAAATCCTCGTTAAACATAAACTCGCAAAGTTACGTAACATGGATGACATGGGCCAAACTGGAGGAGAAGAGAGGCGACCCTACTCGTGCTGAAGAAATTCGAGATCTTTACCTCCAACAGGTTAGTGACCAGACAAATTCAAATTATCGGAAAATTATTGTTAAAATTTGGGCCCTGAAAAGTATCACAATTCATAATTTGACTTTGTAATGAACAGAGAACTGAGATTGTGGATGATGCACTGTGGGTAATGGGATTGCTAGACATTATTGATCCAGCTATGGACCGCATCAAGCGATTACTGAACATAGACCAACCTGATGATTCAGAACCAAAAGAAGAGACCTCTTCTCCTGCAAGTGACAAAGCTCATGATGAAACGGAAAAGAGCAGCTTTGATCTTGATGCTTTCCTCAGAAGGAGACTCTCTCTTGATCCTTCTAGACTGGATCAACTGTTTGAAAGTACCGATCCAACAAAAAATATTGTTCGAAGCAAAATATGGAGACGAAATGCCTCATAAAACTACTACTCTCCAAGTAGAAAATATTTATCTGTATTCTGTATCTATGCATAACCTTTTCTGAGATTTGCAAGCTCTTAGGCATATTATTTGACATGTTTCATCATGTGTATATTACTTTGTGTACTCCAAGACGAATTTCATAAAGTGACAAGGCACTAGTAATCTCTAAAATATATCAGGCTGGAAATAATCTACATACAACAGTTACATGCTGTGTCTACGTATGTTGGCATTATACAAGGCAACATTGAAGAAACTTTCAAATACAATCAAAAGAAGTGCATTAAGGAAACATTAATTGGACATCTGACTACCAACTAAATCAAAGTGAAAAAAAAAACATGTTTACATTATTTTAACACCAAATGGGAAAAGCTAGCGATCCCAACCAGATGATCTTTTTCTCTCCCTCGGTCTTTCCCTTGAACTGCAGCTCCACAAGAAAGAATATTATCAGCCCATTATAGCAAAAAGAATATTATCAGCCCATTATAGGAAAAACAAACATAAGCCAAACAATGTAGAAAAAGGAAAACCAATGGCCCTTGAACTAACCTCTCAGAAGTCTTGTTTCCATTATCACTCGAATTGCCTCCAGGCCTAGCTGGATGAAAATTTGACGGAACAACAGGTTTCGCATTATACGCCTCTCCACCGATCGTACCGCCAGAAATAAAACCGCGCATAGCAGGCCGTGCAGGGCCGGAATAACCACCGGTCTGAGAGCTACTAGACGAGGCAGAGACAAAGCTACTTTTGAACTGGTTCATCATGCCAGTCTTCTTAGCAGAAGCTCGATTTGTGGACGGTTGAGGTGTTGGACTTGGAGTTGGTCCTTCTGTGTTGTAGCCGATCCCGAGTCCAAAGTCAACACCTCTCACGCCCCGGCCGCTTCCCCCGCCTTTTCCCTTGCCTCCTTTCTTCCCTCCTGAACATTTTAGTTTTATTGATTTCGTTATTGCCAAGTGACAACAGAAAATATCAAGTGTCAAGAATGGAACGTACCTTTTCTCGAGTCGTGTTTTGATCTAAACCTCGCATCCTAGAAATCAAAGAAAAACATAATGCAGCTTAAGACTTTGAAACTAAAAAGTTCAAAAATATGAAAAAAATGAACTAAAATTTAGCAACATAAACATACAGAATTCAGTAATGCTACGGGCAACCCTAAAACCAACCCTAGAAAGCTTTTATATGGTAGTCAGGCCTAGTAAAGTTTACTTTTAATTGCTGAGTCCTGACTGCCATATAACTATACGACTGAGTCTAGGGTTAAATTCCATGTCCGTAGCATTATTGTATGAAAACTGAACAGTCAACTAAACAAAGAAAACACAAGCAAATAAAAAAATAAATAAAAAAAAAAACCAACCTTCATAGCAAGATCCATCAATTCAGTGGAAACATCCTGGCCAGCAGCAACCAAACTGTTAACCAGCTCGCCAGCAAATCTCGCCTCTTTCATCGTAACAAGTGTATAAGCCGTGCCATCTTTATCCCCCGCTCTCCCTGTGCGCCCGATCCTATGCACATGCATGTCCATATCTCTCGCAACATCAAAGTTCACAACCGACTTAATCGATTTTATATCCAGCCCTCTTGCCGCCACGTCAGTCGCGACCAACACGTGGTAAGAACCCGACTTGAACTTCTGTAGGGTTTCTGTTCTCGAAGCCTGGTCCTTGTCTCCGTGAAGAGAGGCGACTCGAAACCCTAATTGGCTCAATTGGCTTTCTATCTCATCAACCGTTGCTTTCTTTGATCCGAAAACAAGCACGTCTCCTTCGTCTATTAGTTCCGGTATTTTGTTTACCAGCCACGGCATTTTTTCCGAGTCAGATGGGAGCACGTGAACGAGTTGTTTAATGTCTTCATTTGCCATACCCACTTGACCTACCGTAACCCTAATTGGGTCGGTCAGTATTTCTCTGGCTAATCTCTCGACTTTATAAGGCATTGTGGCGGAAAATAAAAGAGTCTGACGATCCGGTCTGATCTGCCCCACAATCGACCTAATTTGAGGCTCAAACCCTAAATCAAACATCCGGTCCGCCTCATCAAGTACCAAATAAGTTGCTCTTAGCATTCTCAAAGCCTTCATTTTCAAAAGATCGATTAATCTTCCAGGCGTACAAACTACTATTTCACATCCTGCTTTAAGCTCTTTAAACTGCTCGTGCTTCGAGACGCCTCCATAAACAGCACACACTTTTAAATTATAAGGTTTTGAGAATTTTTTCGCTTCGAGGTATATCTGATGGGCCAGTTCTCTAGTAGGGGCGCAGATTATGCCAATTGGCCCCTCTTCTTTTGCTAATTCAGGTTGGTCCATTATATGGACTACCATTGGAAGAACAAAAGCTGCGGTTTTTCCAGACCCGGTCTTCGCTATGCCAATTATGTCTCTGCCAGATAGTACAATAGGTAGGGCTTGGCATTGAATTGGAGTTGGTTTTTCATATCCTTGTTTAGAAATCGCACTCATTAATGGAGAGGAAAATCCGCAATCTTCAAAGAGTTTTATTGGTTTAGGTACATCAAAGCTTGACACGCGAATGGCTAGGCTTTTTCTGTATTCTGCTACATCCTGCTCACTCATACCTATAAAAAGAAGGAAACATATTATGACCAAAAGGTTTAGAATTTAAATGTTTGCTGCCATACCAGTTACTACTAGAAAAATACTTACCGGAAATTGAGGGCTTCTCTTCATAGAAATCCTTGCAAAACAGCTCGTAATCAACCGAGCTATGATCGAGGGCAGGGATTGGTTCAATCTTTCTCTTATCAACAACAACGGGATTGTCGTCAGAATCATAGTCGATCAGACCAGCATCCACAGCTTTGGCTGCAGCGTAGACCTCTTCATCGGATCCGTATCCAGCGCGTAAAGCATCTGCAGCCAAGGACAAGCCTACATCCTTCTTCGCACGCAGAAAGCTCTCCATCGGATCTTCCTCCTCATCTTCATCTCTGTATTTATCCACCTTCTGTTGTTCAATTAATCAAGCCTTAGTCAGTTCTCTTACTGAATTGCTAAGCAAGCAAATTAACTAACAAACTGCAACAAATTATTCGAATGGACCTTTTGATTGGACGGGTCGGGAGCTGGAGCTTTACTGATCTCTTCATGAATTCCCTCCATGAAAGCATCGAGCGGGTCGACTTCATCATCATCGCCGGCCGCCGCGTTGCGCGATTCGCCCTCCGGTTGTTCGTACTCGATGTTATCTAAATCGGCGTCTTCTTCGCAGTTGTCGTCGGAGGAAGCGTCGAAGTTATGCGCCGCCGGTCCGAAGCCCTCGAAGCCGAACTTGCGCTTCGACATGGTGAAATTAAACAAGAAGCGGTTGAACCAGGATCAGGAAGAGAGTGATGGCTGTTCTGGTTTGAAGCGGTAAGGATATTTTCTGCTCGTAACCTTGTTGGGCCATGAAGTGGGCCGTGGCCCGTAGAAGACATTTTTTTTTTGCTTACCAAACGCACCTCAGCCCGGAAAGTTACGATGCGGGATCTCCTTTCACCTTTTTTTTTTTTTGAGAATCATATGCAATTTTTCTTACTTAGACTTTGCATTAATAAAAACGTTACAATTTTTTTAATTTATAAGCAATTTTCAGCAATTTTCTTAGTACGTAATTAGCTCAAGAAGAAAAAATAAACCCTATATCATAACTAGTTTGGGCTAAGCTCCCGACTTACGGTTCCTCTTCTGATGAACATTAGGCTTCTTTCACGCTTTCAACAAATCTGGAACTGACATTCCGATTAAGGACAAAAGTGAAACTTCGATTCTCTATCTACAAAGTTCAAATTAACGACATTCCCGGAACCCTTGCTCTTGTCACGCAACACACTTATGAATCAAAATGCTATATTTCAAATAACACAATCACCAAATGCCAATCCTATATTTCAAATAACAGTCACCAAATGCCAGTAAACAGAAAAATGTTTTGCAATTGTTTTGTTAAAGATGAGCATATGCTACTCAATCGAACTGCTTAGGCTTCTCCTGCTACAATAATACACAGTACAAAAACAAAAAATAGAGGGGGGGAGGGAGGACATCCCAGGGAACATTGCAAAATAGATTCACACAAAAAAAAAATGGAAAGTTAAACGGCGGTAACAAATTCATTTGTTTTCATGGAGCCTTCTTGACAGAGTTAGTAGCAGAATTATGCTCCGAAAGCATCTTCAGCACATTAGTAAGGGCACACAGCCGGTCCCACACATTTAGCCCATAAAGAGTCTCCACAAGGGACTCCTGGAATTCAAACCCAATCTCCGAAACAGGGTACTACATTCATTTTAAATACCATATATAGCTTAGTTATACAGCCGAAAAAGAAAGAAACTTAAGGTATATTAAAATCGGGATACCTACCTGGATAGGCTTTGGGATCTTAGTTCTAATGTATGGCCAAAATCTATCTTCAACTACAGACTTGACAAGGCAGCAGGCTCTCAGACCTTCAACTCCAGCAAATCTACCAAATCCACTATGCTTCACACCTCCAAACGGTAAAGACTGCATGCGCATTGAAAAACATTAGTAAAAGAAATAAAATAAAATAGTAAGATTCTTGTTTTTCTTAAATACCTGGCACATATAATTGGAAGCAAAATCATTAATAGCCGCAACTCCGCAATGCAATTGGGACGCAATTTCAATTGCGCGCTTCTTGCTGCCAGAAAAGACAGCACATCCTAGCCCGTACTTTGAATCGTTTGCAAGTTGAATCACCTCGTCATCTGAACTGAACTCCATTATTGGAATTATAGGTCCAAACGCCTGCATAAGCCAATTAACCCACACACCCAATATTAGTAAATTAATATCAAACACTACAAATTGTCTTGAAAGTAGATGTACCTCTTCTTGCATGATTTTCATAGAGTGGTCAACGTTGACCAGAACAGTTGGGGGGAAGAACTGGTCAACTGCATCTTCTCCCAAATTGCCGAAGCTTCCTCTGCCCACAATCTCAGCTCCATTGTCAACAGCATCATTCACAAGATTTTGAAGTCTTTCAGAGTGCTCTTGCATGCATATAGCCCCCATGTCAAATCTTCCTGATAAAGGTGGGCCCTACAATGTATGTTAACAACCAATGTCGTGAAACTATTCATTTTCATAAGTAAAATGCGTGATTTTAGTTTGGAGTGCTTACAACAGAGATGGATCTGATGATTTTGACCACTTGAGCAACAAATTCAGGGTAAATTTCTTTGTGCACGTAGAATCTCTCAGCGCCAGCACAGTTCTGGCCACTTGATTGGAGAGCTGCTCTTATGGCAATTTGCACGACCTTTCAAACAGGGGTAAATCCGGTGTTAGAAAATTAAGATGAAAAGTGATACTTGAGAAAGAAAGATATAGAAATTAGAAAGAGATTTATACACTGGGCAGATCAACATCTTCACAGACAATGAATGCATCTTTTCCACCGAGCTCTAGAGTTACTGGGATTAGAGTCTCCGACGCTTTCTCCATGATCTGTTATTATTATTAGGTACAACTGTTACTAAATCAGTACATAACAGAAACGCAACACACACTGTGTGTGGTGTGTGTATTATTATTAGGTACAACTATTACTAAATCAGATGCATAGCAGAAACACAACACATACTAGGTGTGGTGTGTGTATTATTATTAGGTACAACTATTACTAAATTACATCAGAAACACAACACACACTGTGCGTGGTGTGTCTATACAACTATTGCTGAACCAGATACATAATGTGTGTGGTGCTTGTATTATTAGGTACACTATTACTAAATCAGATACATAACAGAAACACATACACCGTACACACACTGATATATATATATATATAGAGGATGACTAAATAACTTGAACAAGCAAAATTCGGATTTTGCTTGTGACCAAAATACTACATATATCATCAAAAATTCAAATTTCAACCGTACGGATGGAATATATATGTTTTGAATATGTTGGAGATTAATTTTCACAAGAATCGGAATATTATATCATTCCCATCATGTATCATCAAAATTCATCAAAATATATATAATATGTATTATATATATTTTGATGAATTCCGATTCTTGTGAAAATTAATATACATCATATTCAAAACATATATATTCCATCCGTACGGTTGAAATTTGAATTTTTGATGAATTTTCGTCACAAGCAAAATCCGGACTTTGCTTGTACAAGTTGTTTAGTCATCCTCTATATATATATATATATATATATATATATATATATAGAGAGAGAGAGAGAGAGAGAGAGAGAGAGAGAGAGAACCATCTTTCCAACACCAGGAGAGCCAACAAAAATAATTTTGTCAACAGAAGAGACAAGGGCCTGTCCTGTTTCAGCAAATCTGTAAAAAAACATAAACAAAAATACAAAATTTACCATAAAAGATGTTTTTGAAAACCAAACTTGAAAAAAATCTATATAATATTTATTATAGATACCCTGTTATTATATGGACCAGATTTTCTGGAGCACCTACAGCAGCAAGAGCAGCTTGTATGATTCTGTAATAAAAGCAACCTGACCAACTTGCATGCTCTGAAACCTGTTAAACATTTTATAATTTTAAAATTGCTACAATAAGAGATAAATTATTAAATTGTAAAACTAACTAAGCCTCTCAACAATGATTACCTTAATTACAGCAGCATTTCCAGAGAAAACAGCAGCAAGCATTGGATTAAATACATTATGGAAGGGATAATTCCAAGATACAATTGCCCCAATCACTCCTAAAGGATAGAACTCCACTTTTGCCCTTTTGTGCAGCATTGATCTTCCACACGACCTTTCATGTCAAAAATATTCCAATGATAACAATCACGGAATATATATATATATATTGAAGGGTGAAATGAAAACCAACCTGTATTCAGGTTTCAACCATTTTTCACCCTCATCAAGAAGCCAAGTGATTTTCTCACAAGTGGTCATTATTTCCCCCAATGAAGCATCCACCATTGTCTTTCCAGTATCTCTCGACGATATCCTATAATAAACATGCAATGCGCCATTTTCTTATGTTTCTTTCTAGAGAGAGAAAAGAAGGGATTACAAAGAACGATGCAACTGTAACTGTCTAATATCTTACTCGCATATAAGCTCCTGATGCTCAATAATGTACTTGAGCAAGATTCGCAAAAACAGGCGCCTTTGTCTGAAAGTACTCTTTGCCCATATTTTCTGAGCTTTCCTTGCTTGTTCTACATGCTCCGTAACCTGTTCCACCGCATAATAGAACTCAGATATTGTGTAAAATTAGTCATGCAAAGGCATCTAAATTATGTATTATTAATTCTAGCCCAATAAAGCAAACCTCATCAGGTGTCAATGCTGGAAAATATCCCAAATACTTCATGGTGGCTGGTTCATAGCATTGGACTTTGTCCTTTTGGACCGTTTTGCCCCTTCTTGGAATCTGAAATATGATTTGATGATAAATAAGTAAACCATCCAATTGCTTTATATCTGCAATTAACACTCAATCAAATGGATTTTGCACTATCAGTGTCAAACTAACCAGATGATAGACAGAATCCTCTAAAATCAGATAATTACTTCATTTATAGTTTTGATTAGATATCCTCAGTTTATATTTACTTAATCGGCAAAGCTAGAATTGTTGATTATTGGACAGCTCAAACGAGCTCAAATCAGTCATTATTCTGATTGAACACAATATTATAGAACACCCACTAAAAATCACAAGAACGAGCAGCATATTAGTTTAACTTACATAAATGAAGCTGTTCTCCTTGGTCTGGTTTGGATCCTCCAAAACTGTCAAATAAATAAATAAATAAATTCATAACCCCCCAAAAATATCACAAAAAATCAGAAAATATTCCCAAAAAAAAGCTTACCATCAGATGCGTCGACTTCGATCGAAGGAACACTAGGCGGGATGAGCATCAGCAAGAAACGGCAAAGAGCATAGGCGATCCCAAGTACGAACACTGGCCACCAGATCGCCATTGGTAAAGAAATAAAGAGAGCGTGAGCTAGGGTTTTAGAACCAGAACTGGAATGGTAACAGTGGAATTTGAACTACAATTACGTCGGAATGAAGCAAGAACTAGTAGTAATGGAATTAAAGGAAATAAAAACGTAATAGTGTCGTTTTGGAGGGGTTATTTTACTCGATACTCTGCTTGTCGCTTTCTTCTATGGTTCAGGGAGTGAAGGATTGCGAGTGACACTTGCTCAATACATTAGTTGATTCAGGTTAGGTCGGGTCATGTTGGTTTCTAAGTAATTTTGAATTTTGGCTGTCATTCGGATCAGATTATAATATTATTCGATTTTTTTATACAACCAAATGAATTGTTAGTTTGTTATACTTGTTTGTAATAATTCGAAGTAGAGTATCTTTTAAGATTAACAGATGTTTAAGCTAACAAGTTTTGACAATATTATTCGAGTTATAAATTTTTGTATTTTTTTTTACATTATTAGTAAGAAATATGCACACACTCGCACTAAATCTTTAAATCTTAAATACTTCTCTAATGTCATAATTATTGTATCAGAGTTGACTAGAAATATTGTATTATTTTTTGAGGGAGATTCGCATGCGATTGTTCGTCATCTCGAAATGATTTTAAATAAAACAAAAAGAGTCCATGCAAACATTTTACAAGCAAATGAACCGTAACCCCACTAGAATCTTAATAACATATAAAATGAAATAGTTTTTTTTTGTTGTTGATTGCATCAAAATTTAAAGTAATTTGATTCAATTTGAAGTATTTGAGATTTAATTGATCATGTTAAAAATAATAAACTTAATATTTAATTAATTTGTTATATATAATTTTGTGAGAAAATGTGTGTTTATGTGCAGGAATTAAGTTTAATAGGGGCCCTCCCCCCCACACAAAAAAAAAAACACACACCCACACCCACAACAAATATATTACAAATATTGTAAGGTATAAGAAAAAAAATTTTGGCTCTCAATCACCCACCCCCCACAGTATTCCGGATGAAGCTCCGTCCTGTCTATGTGTGAAAAGACGTATGTAGTTGTATCAAGTATTATGAATGTATGTGAAAGATTGTGTCTAGATAGTAAAGATTTACTAGGACATAACTCTATACAACGATCTATTGTGTGTGTCATTTGTAATATGAAGATAATAAATTAAAAAAGAGAATAAGAGAAAATGTGTGAAGAGAAAATTAAAGAGAGAAAATTTGTGTTCTTCTCCCAATTTTATTTTTTTAACAAGTGGCATCAATGTCATGGTTAACACCGTTATGACAGAGCAATCGAGTTTTCCTCATCTTACACGGACGAATTACGAGAATCGGAGTATCTAATTAAGGCGCTTCTCGGGTCGGAGGAGACATGAGAGATAATGGAGACCGATTATGACTAATTGGAGAATCTTGGAAGGCAAAGAGTTGAAAGGGTTGAGGAAAACTCACAAGAAAAATAAGAAGACACTCTACTACCTCTACCAAACAGTCAACGAATCCGGTTTTGATCCAAGTGATGGACGAATTGTGGAGAAAATTCTTCGGTCTTTGATTGAAATTCAAAAATATTGTGTGTGCGATTGAGGAGTCCAAAAATTTAGACAAAGTGATGGTATATGAGTTGACGGGTTCGTTAGAAGCCCATGAGGCGAGAAAGAAGAAGAAAAAAAGTAGAGATCAATGAGGTGATGATCGAGAGCGATGTCGTGGATATAGTCACGATCGCGCAAGAGGAAGTGTAGAGAAAAATTGAGAAGAACGAGATTCAAATTTTCATGTTGGTCGCGGACGGGGAAGAAACAAAGGATTTAACAAATCTAATAAAAAGTGTTATAACTGTGACAAGTTTGGTCACTTTACCGCCGAGTGCAAAAGTAGAGTTAGATGATATAGTTACTATGCATCGGATTGTCGGGACAAGAAGTTGACGAATTCACCAACAAATAAGAGGAAATTAATGAAGGTGTAGCATTATTAGCATGCAAGAAGGTTGATTCCGACAAAAAATGTGTGTGGTGTTTGGATACGGGTGTAAGTAATCATATGTGTGGTTATCAAGATATGTTTGTTAAGATGGATGAGAAAGTTAACGAATATGTGTCTTTTGGAGATGCGTCAAAAGTGAAGGTGAAGGATCAAGGCAAAATTTTAATTCAATTGAAAGATGGTAGCCAACGTTATATTACCAACGCTATTATGTCCCGGATATGAGAAGCAATATTTTGAGTCTTGGACAATTATTGGAGATGGATTATTCCATTAATATGAAGGATAAAAACCTCTCTTTGCGGGTTAAATCAAAAACTACTTGCTCATGTGAAGATGACGAAGAACCGAATGTTCTTATTAACTATTAAGAACATTCGAGCGACGTGTTTGAATGCATGTATTGGTGATGAATCGTGGCTTTGGCATCTTCGATTTGGACATTTCAGTTGGGAAATCCATAGCCATGTACGTTACATGCGCAGTGGAGCCTATGGATTTAACCCGCCCTAGGATCTACGTTAAGAGAATAAAAGTACGAGATTAGCTATTAAAATTTATACCTCGGATCTTCCTGATCCGTGAGACGAAGAAACGGATGTAGGTCTGAACTTTTCTGACTTGCAACCTTCTTCTTCCTGAAGCTCGACTCGCGAACCTCCTTGCTTCTCCTAGGGATGAAGATCGATCGCTCGCAAGTTCTCAAGATAGAGAACCTCTACTCATATCCACGCGAACTTTAGACGCACAGAATAACCGGACTCGGCTAGACGAGTCCGGAAATACTATCCGAAAATCTCTCAAAACTTTCTCTCTCTTTTCTGTGTAATAGACGGCCTCTAAGGCTTCTAAATTGTGTGTGGAATAGAAAGACTCTACCCTTCTATTTATACTAGAGAGAGAGAGGCGAACGATTGCTCAGTTACCATAACTAAAAACCTTAATCTACGCCTATTACGTTGCCAACAGAACTATTATGTTACCAACGGAATAAGTATTTCCATAACGAAATACTTGACAGCTAAGGTTATTACAGTTTCCATATTTATTCCGTTGGGAACAAAACTATTCCGTTGCCAACGGAATGACACTGTTTTGTTCAATCAATTATCCAATAATTGATTATTTTGTTCACCAATTTATACATCATATGTATAACTGTTTTGAGGCATATTCATCCCGTATGAATGTAGTTCATTGTGTGACCGTGTAGGTTCCATTTAACGCTGGCAACGATCTTCTAAAGATTGTAAGTCATGAGTAACCTCTAGACTGATGTCATGACTACCCATGTTAAATGAAATGATCAGCGATCATAAACCTATCTGAATAGACTTTTGCTTATTCCTTTTATTCTACGATATATGTCTTGATCACAAGGAATAGAAGTATGTCATTCTTGAGTTTGATCAAAGTCTCTTTCCTGGTCGAGAATTAGACTGAGTAAATACAAAATGATATTAACAACACATGCTAATCCATTTTGAGCATGGCCATGCATTTCCTTCAGCCCTAGTTCATCAAAGGGCCCAGAGATATCTCCCTCATGACGAGAGGAACAAATCCCATCTTGGTCACTCACATTTCTCGTCATGATTCAGTGCATACCTAATGATGACCCTAATGATCATCCCATTACGGATGACGTAGGATCATATTAAAGTATGCAGTTCCATATACAGGAATCCATGGTGACCTCATGTCGTAGGAACAAGCACACTATTCATATTAGAATCACTAATGACATATACCATGCATATTCTCATAGTGTGGTCAGTCCAGTACGTGTTCTCTAACACGTACCTATATTCCAAACTTGACATCTTTATGTCCATGATCAGTAGAACATGATCATCCAGCCTGCGAATATACTAGTGTGGATATGTAGCTTCTTATTTGAAGAATGTCTATCTCTATAAACATCCAACATATTACTAGGGACAGTTTAGAATGTCATTCGTTGGTTCACAGTTCTACTATCAGAATCACTATTCTAATGACATGAACCCGAAGTGTCATTCTTGGTTGATATAAGATTTACATTCACAACCCATACACACAGATATATAAGAAACAACCTTTATTGAATAAATAATAATGTCTTAATACATAATCCATTTCCTAGCACAAATATATTTGGCTTAGGGCATTAATCCTACAGTGCCCTCTTTGTGTGTTAAATCAAAAACTACTTGCTCATGTGAAGATGACGAAGAACCGAATGTTTTTATTAACTATTAAGAACGTTCAAGCGACGTGTTTGAACGCGTGTATTGGTGATGAATCGTGGCTTTGGCATCTTCGATTTGGACATTTCAACTTTGGAGGACTCAAACAATTGATGAGCAAAAGGATGGTGAGCGGTTTACTGCATATAGACTACTCCAACAAATTTTATGAAGATTGCGTGTTTGACAAGCATCCACAGAGTAGTTTTCCTAAAGAAGTGACTTATCATGCAAATAAAGCACTAGAGTTAGTACATACCGATATGGATCCATCGAGCTTATGTCATTGGGTGAACAAATTATTTCATTACATTCATTAAAGCATGGGTTTATTTTCTCAAGGAGTAATATGAGGTTTTTGTCGTTTTTAAGAAATTTAAGGTGCTTGTTGAAAAAGAAAATGACAATTACATCAAGGTGTTGAGATCATATCGAGTTAGTGAATTTACATCATCCGCTTTTGAGTTATTTTGTAAAGAGAACGGTAGAAGGCGTAATTTGACGGCGTCTTACTCATCTTAACAAAATAGTATGGCGGAACGGATAAATCATATCATTTATCGACATGGTTCGAAATATGCTCAAAAGTAAGAACATGCCTAGTGAGTTTTGAGCTAAAGCGGTGAACTGGGCAGCTTATTTATGAAAACGATGTCCAGCAATAAGCATGGAGAATATGACCCCACATGAAACTTGGTCGGGTAGAAAAACTTCGATATATCATTTGAGAGTATTCAGAAGTGTTGTTTATTCTCATATTCCAAATAAAAAACTTGTCAAACTTGATGACAAGAGTATGAAGCTTATCTTTATCGGCAACGATGATAGATCTAAGCCGTACAAACTTTATGATATGGTAAACAAAAAGATACTATAAATCGTGATGTTCAAGTTGATGAAAAAACATGTGGAGTTGGAATACAGTACAAGTGAAGATTCCTCATGTAGGAGAAGAAGAGGAAGAGCAAGAAGTCCTGATCCCGGTGATTGTGATAAGACCATCATCTTCACCAACAAAGTCGTCCCCCTTTTTGCCCGATGACGAGATGAGGCAAAATCGAAGAGAGATGAGTTTGCATAATTTATATGGGATAACAAATGAGTTACATTTGATAATATCTTTTGGCGGAAGGTGAAAATATCACTTTCAAAGAAGTTGTTGATGATAGCAAGTGACAACCCACTATGGACAAAGAGATGCATTTGATTGTGATGAACGAAACTTGATAACTTATATTTTTACCCAAAGGTCATAAAACCATTGGAGTGAAGTAGGTTTATAAGAAAAATGTGAAAACATAAGGAGAATTGAAAGATAGAAAACGAGACTTGTTGCGAAATGTTATAATCAATAAGAAGGGATGGATTATGACGAAGTGTTTGCTCCCATGACTCGAATAGAAACTGTTCGACTTCTCATTTTATTAGCGGCTCAATCGAAATGACACCAAACCCATTCTTGAATGGATGTTAAATCATCATTTTTGAATGACGTTCTTGAGGAACAAGTCAGTATCGAGCAATCTCCCGATTATGTGAAAAGGGAAAAGAAGATAAAATGTTGAAATTAAAGAAGGTGTTGTACGGGTTGAAGAAAGCACCTAGAGCATTGAACACACATATTTATGTGTATTTTAAGGTGTGAAAGTTTATATAATGTCCATACGAACACATGTTATATGTGAAGATGCAAAATGAAGATACTTTGCTTGTGGCTTTATATATGGATGATTTAATTTGTATGGGCAATAATCATCATATGATCGACGATTTTAAAAAAGTGCCACCAAATTAAAATACATTAAGTGCCAATGCAAATACCAAATTTCATCAATAAACTAGTCGAATATAAAAAAAACCCTAAATTTACATCGTAAAATGACACCAAACCCATTCTACTCCTAAACTCTGCTACCAAAATATAGTAGACCTGAACATAAATATAAAACACAGATGATAGTCCTCCCGTTACTCTTCCTCTCAAATCCTTGATGACATGACAATTAATAATAATGGGCTGGTGATAAACGGTGGATTGTGTTGTGTGCTTGTTATATAGGATTTTTGGTTTTAGATTTAACAGACTGATTTTAAATTTAACAGGCCATTTTAGATTTAATAGGCCGAAATTCTATCCCATTAACCACTTCGGCGGCCTGGATTTGAATTTCAAAATTTGAATCCAATTTATTTGGGAAGTCCAAAACATTCCAAAAAAATTTCATTTCCCAGAAGAAAGGAAAACAGGCGCCTCCTCTCTCTCCCCTCTCTCGCCTAAACGAAACCCTAACCCCAAACACACGTGACCAGCCACCACCTCTGGTCAAGCCGGCCATGCCATATCATATGACAAGATGACTCGACGGGCATATCTAGTCGCCCAGAAGATTTCATGAGAAATCTAAAACGGATAGCAAGACAGGTCGGATAATTGAAAGATGAGAAATAACAAGATATAATAGTAAATATTCAACTTAAGAAATAATTTTTTTAATGATTGATTGGTGTCTTATAATGCCAATAAAATTTATATAGACGAGACTTGGGAGAAAAAAAATTATTATTATTAAACTTACTGTAGAATATAAAATATAAAATATAAAATTTATAGTAATAAAGTAACCTTCGTCTTAAGAATTTTTTTTTTCTTTAAATCTTTCCTAATTTACAATTAAGGAAGGTTGAGTGTACAAGTTTCTCCTAGATTTTTGATGTAAATAATTCCTAATTTTGGTCAACTATCCTCTTACCAAACTTAAATAAAGATTTTGACTTTCGAAAGAATCCAAACAGTGAGGGGTTTAAAAACAATTTAGAAAAATTATGAGGTTTCGGAAAATGTTTCCCTTATTTATTCATATAGTGACAAAAAATCAGAATTTCTTTTGTGTTTCTACTATTTCTACAGTGATGTTTAAAGAATTATGGGAGTCATCGGACAAATACCCTAATGAAGAGAGAATTTACAAATAATTTTGTTGGTGATTTTGTGTTATGATTACATTTACCCATGTTATATTTGTAAATGCGACCCTTAATCAACCTAGTACATTTTTTACAAACCCAACAAGTTCTCGACAGGTGGACTCCTTACAAATACGCAGGCTATACCGTGCCACAGAATATCAGACGTGACCTTGAATCAAGGGATATATTCTCACATTCCGTTTCAAAATCTCATTTTTCAAAAATTAAAATTAGAAGAGAAAAGAATCAATGGAGATGGCGTCTTTAGCAGGTGTGGAATTTAAGATATTTTAATATTTCTTTTTCAAGATTCACGATGTTTTAATTTTATCTTTTCATTAATTTTCTTATCAGATTTAGTGAAAGAGCAGAAAATTCTGGAAGTTGCTGCCTTGGGAGACCTTTCCACTATCAAAAGTGAGTTCACTCGTTACTATTTGTTAATAATTATTAAATCGCATTTAGTGAAACGATGTTTTGTCAGTATCTTGATTTGAGTATTTATTATAATATTTACTTATTGATATTAGTTTGATCCGATTCTCCATATTCTCTAGTTACATTAGTCTCAACCACCATTTGAATTAGTTATTTTTCTCTTATTTTTGCTGATTTAAATCTATATGTTTTACTAGAAATGGCAAGAGAATTGGACAAAGGAAAAGGGACGAAAGAGGTAGTTTGCGCTATACATGATACAAATGGAGAGGGAGCTCTCCATTGGGCAGCACGTGAAGGGAGAAATGGAATTTGCAGATACTTGATTGAAATTTTGGGTGCAGATGTAAATATGAGGGCATCTGTTGTTCGTAAAGAGCAAGGTCCGGGTGGTATTAAGTTTTATTCTGGTAATTTTGTATTTGTTTTAGAGAAAAGCTCATTTTTGCCCTCTCAACTTTTCAAAATTGTTCAACTTGTCCTCTCAACTTTTTTTTGCACACTTTTGCCCCCTAAACTCTTCCAAATGTTCAACTTGCCCCCTCCATCCAGTTAAATGCCCAGTCGGCAGTTAAGCGGTGCGTGACATGCCGACGTGGCAAATATATTGATTTTTTATTCCACGTCAGCAGCAGCCTCTTCCCTTTCTTCTCTTCGCTCCTGACTCTTCTCCTTCGCTCTCCTCTGTCTCTGTCTCTCCTTCGCTCTCTTCTCTGTCTCTTCGCGTCCCACTCGACGCCGCACGCCCACGCCCACGCCACCGCCGACCCTCAGCCGAGCCCGACGGCGAATCTTGTTCGGAAAATTACCTTTCGTATCGGTTTTAAAAAATAACCGATATAAAACGCACATAATCAGCAGCGGTTCCTTCAAACAACCGTTACAGAATAAACATTTTTCGTATCGGTTTTCAAAAAATAACCGATACAAAATAGTAACGGTTCCTTCTAAAGAACCGTTACAGAATAAACACTTTTCGTATCGGTTTTCAAAAAATAACCGATACAAAATAGTAACGGTTCCTTCTAAAGAACCGTTACAGAATAAACACTTTTCGTATCGGTTTATTCTGTAACGGTTCTTTAGAAGGAACCGTTACTATTTTGTATCGGTTATTTTTTGAAAACCGATACGAAAAGTGTTTATTCTGTAACGGTTCTTTAGAAGGAACCGTTACTATTTTGTATCGGTTATTTTTTGAAAACCGATACGAAAAGTGTTTATTCTGTAACGGTTGTTTGAAGGAACCGTTGCTGATTATGTGCGTTTTATATCGGTTATTTTTTAAAACCGATACGGAAGGTAATTTTCCGAACAAGATTCGCCAATGTCAGGTCCAGTTGAGAGCTGGCGGCGGCGTGGGCGTGCGGCGTCGAGTGGGGCGCGAAGAGACAGAGAAGAGAGCGAAGGAGAAGAGTCAGGAGCGAAGAGAAGAAAAGAAAGAGACTGCTGCTGACGTGGAATAAAAAATCAATATATTTGCCACGTCAGCATGCCACGCAACCAGTTAACTGCTGACTGTGTATTTAATTGGATGGAGGGGGCAAGTTGAATATTTGGAAGAGTTTAGGGGGCAAAAGTGTGCAAAAAAAAATTGACGGGGCAAGTTGAACAATTTTGAAAAATTCAGGAGGCAAAAGTGAGCTTTTCTCTTTGTTTTATGTACTTTTCTCTTTATTCAATTGAAATCTTGAAATTTAAATGTTATTGCGCGTTGAATCTTATGGAAAATTTCCACTTATGAAAACTTTTTTCATAATGTCACAAATATACAGCTTCTAAAAATTAATGAATTAATTTGTGGCATGTTGTACTGAATATAGAAAAAACTCCGTTGTTGTGTGCAACAATTGGTGGAAGAGTCGATACCATTGAGTGCCTGATTGACTTAGGTGCTGATTTAACATCACGAGATGAAAATAATTTTACGCCCGTGCATACGGCAGTTTTCCGAGGTTTCTTCCCTCTCTCTCTTAATTGTTTTTCCCATTGCTCTTATTTTATTTTTTTCCCCCTTAATTTTAGGCCAAGTGGAATGCTTGGAAGTCTTGCTCAGGAAAGGAGCTCCGGCTGATTCCATCCATTCACTAGGTAGCCCCCTATATCTAGCGTCGCACGTAATGATGACGTCATGCTCAAGATGCTATTAGATTACAAGGCAGATGTATTCATATGTATTATTAATTCAAACCAATAGTATTATCATAATCGAAGATTTACTTCTAATTGTCTAATTCGTTTTTTTTTAGCCAAACATGGAACTTAGAGGAATAACATTAAAACGAAATATTACTCCTTTAGAAATTTCCCTACTCAAAAACTCCCAAAAATGTGCAGAACTTCTCATAAAGGTACAAGTAGTACAATTTAGATAAGTTACTTTCTCAATTTTTTATCAGTCTTTCATTCTTAACATGTATAGAAGTTATGAGTATAATATTTTTTCTTGATTACAGGCTGGAGCAGATCTGAACACACCACTGGTGATAGAAAGGGCACTGAAGTCAAAAGACTTGTTGAAGTGCTTGTTGGATTCTGGAGCAAGTCCCAACACCTTCAATGAGGTTATTTTCTGTTATTTTTGTATATATAATAGGATAATACCTTTGTTTGGTGCGGTAGTTTTGATTTGTCAATTGATTATAGTAAGAGGGAAATATTTTTTGAAGGAGCATAACTATATGAGTAAAATATTTAAACTTAAATTTATGTCGTGTTTTATAATATGACAACAAATAAGGAAATATTTTCTGAATTTTAGATTTTTGCTAAAGCATAGAGAATTCAGAAAAAAGACATTTAGAAGAAGCATTTTAGTTAATTAGCATTAATTAAGTTGAATTTGCTTTTGTGACATTTAAATAAAAAAGAATGGAAAACAACAAATCATTAATACGCCTAGAATTTGCAATTTAAGTTGTCAATTCTGGGTATAACAATGCAATAATACTAGTACTATACATCAATAAATAAGTAGAATTTCATATGTACTGTAAACCAGTGTACAGTGCTGCCAAATGTACTATGCAGTCGATTCTCTTTCATATATAATGTGCAGTGCAGCCAACTTTTAATAAGTACTATAATTTGTTCCCCCAAAATAGTACTATAAACCAATAAATAAGTAGAATTTCAAATGTACACTTTTAAAAGCTCATAATATCAATATTACACTTTGAAAATAGTAAATAATAAACATCTAGTTTACCTGACGATTAAAAGTTCATATTATCCTCCTAAACTCAAAATTCACAAAATTTAACCTTTTGAATGTGCAAATATATACTTGTATACCTGTGCAAACATCGAAATTTCACTTGCGCTGCTCCAAAAATGAAAAATGTCATGAACAGCTCATGTATAAAACATTTGAAGCATTATCAATACTAATCCACTCATTTTAAGTTATGTCAGTTTGTCTTGTACAGTTGTTACAAATCAAATAATTGATAGTATCTAAATATCTTATTATGGTCCAATTTACGTTTATTAGGATAAAATTGAAATATTTTAGAGCTGATTTATGTATATTATCTGTATAAAATATTAAAATATTTAGATCTTACCTGCGCACCTAGTCTTCAGTCTTTCTTCTTAATTTCAGCGAGCATAAACTTATAAAATATTCTTATAGAATGTATGATCCAATGTTTACAACACGAGCGAATATAGAAAATGCATACAATCAACATAATATATACGATAAATCAGAAGATAAATTTGAGATGTATATAAATTTCCAAAAAAATGAAAAAAATTATCTATCAATAAATTTGCTGGTTTCCATCAGATAAACGATACACAATCAAAATAAAAAAACAAAGATTATAAATAAAAACTATATTAAAAGGAGTTAATTAAAAACATTTATTTACCAATTGAAACACATTTTATAGGTAACCAAATATTTTTCTAATTATGTAGATCTTGTGAAGCATTAGCTGATAACTCTTTCTGTGCGTGAACCATAAATATTATTTCCCATACCACCTAAGTTTACATTTTTCCTGATTTGAATTTTCTTCAATGTATGTAAATTAATAATGTAAAATAAAATTAAGAAATTTATACCTTTTCACTTCGAATATTTTGTTCAATCAGAACTCAGCTTGCGTGTACTGGTTTTGCATGCACATATAATGTACATCTATCTTAAATCTACTGGTAAAAATGCGATCAATTGGCACTTAATTAAAACATGAGTTCTTCAATTTAGACTAATCGTAAGAATGTCATCTGCTAAACCTAGAGTGGACAAGATAAGTTTTCGTGCTCCCAAAATATATCGATTGCAAATTTTTGGGAAAAAAAGAATGTGATTACTATCTAATTAGTTATGTAAAGCTAATAGACCACAATGATATCAATTTCAGTTGAGTCCGAAAATATATTATATAATGTAACACTTAATTGGAAAAAATTGATTTAACATTTTTAGGTTAAGAACAAGGGAGACCAAAATGAAGTAAATTAGACCGTCAGTCGAGTTGTGGAAATAATCGGCTGGAAGGGTTAATAATGCAATTATTTTTTTAGGTTATCATTTGAATACCTTCTCATTAACTTGTTGATGAGAGTTGCAATTATTTTTATAAATTAATCCTAATAATTATGAAATACGGTTCTAATAATTTAATTTCCTTTTATTGTATTATTCATAATTATTTTATTCCTCTATATATTTTTTTCAGTATAGTTTTGGTTTCTGATTGAACTCGTTTTTATTCCAATTAAAAGTCCTGGGGCGCTTTGAAGGGTTAATAATGCAATTATGCTTGAATAAAATACAAATTTGCATCAATTAAACCTTCATTTTGAAAGTAATAAACTTACAAAAAAGTGGGAAGGTAAAAGAGATGGAGATGACTTCAGATCGGGCACAATAGAGAGAGGAGAAAGAGGGAACTCAGATATATGAGAAGCGAGAAACTTACCAAAACTAGTTCTGAGATATAACTTCATGGCAAGGAAACAAAAGGGATACAAGAAGCATCAACTCTGTGCCTGAAATCAGGCCGTCTTTCCAAAACAATTGAAAATTTGAATGAAACAAGGGACGCAAGACTGGAGAGAATGATAGAAATAGCAAAATTAGAGGCGCATTATCGGACAGATTAACGAAAAATCTCACTTAATCGGACGGATTAAAATTAATTAATGACGTTGACTAACGTCTAATCAAAATTGATGTTGAAAATTAATATACTATGATTAATTTATATTTTTTATGTTTTTCATTTATGTTAAATACATACCATTGTTTTAATATTATGTTTGTGTTTTTACATTATGGGAGACTACCGATAGAAATGGCTGCAGTTAGGGGTGCAAAAGAAGTTATCGAAATGCTTTTACCTTTAACGACTCCTCTTAAAAATGTGCCGGATTGGACCGTGGATGGATTGCTGAATCATGCTAGATTGGAAAGTTCCAAAAAAGAGGTATTTTAAGTGCTTATAAGTCCAAGCCGCATCAGTTTCGGCATACGTCATAATTCTCTATTTTGCAGGAAGAAGATCGGTTTAGAAACAAGAAGGATGGCCTAAAATGAAAAATTGAAGATTCCATGAACAGAGATGATTTTATTACAGCCCGTTATATTTGTATACATGTAAGTGTGATTACAATACTATGCATTGGGATTTAAAACTATTATTTACGAAAATACTTGCATGTTGTCCTTTGTTTTGATATATAGGCACTGCAAGATGATCCGGACAATTCGATGGCACTTGGAAAACTTAGCATGTGCAAATTACAGATCAAAAAATTCAAACATGATATCGTAAAACAGCTTTACGCACCGATTGTGGATATGAGTCCTTATCTCGGCCCTCCCAAGGTTTTCAACTACTTAAATTTATTTAATTTCATCTTATTATTCATTAAGTTTATATTTTCTGTGGTGTGCCTCTGTTACACAATATTATAATCAGTTCTTATTAATTTTAGATATTTATTTTATGTAATATCAACTTTCTATTAGGTCCCATCTGGTGCAAGTACAGTCTCCTCAGCTTTGGGTCGTGGTCAGACATCAGTAACTTGAACCCCATCCCCAGAAGAAATCTACAAGGTTGCTTTTTTAATTGTTCATTTTTTAAGAGGGGTTCAGATATTCCACCTTTTTTATTTCTAAAAAGACCTGGAAAAATTAAATAATTTCCAAACTTAAGTAAAATAAATTGAAACCAAACATTAGCCAAAAAAAAAAAAAAAATTTAAATAAAAATAATCTCCCATAAGCACAAAAATAGTAAACTAACAGATTATACTAAAAAAAATATAAAATTGGAATTAACACAAAAGACAAATAGTAAACTAGAATTCTTGTAGAGTGTGAAAAAATAATTAATAAAAATCTAATTACCACTACAAAAATTTCAAAATCTGGGAAAATCTGACTAGCTCCTCAAATCTCTCTAATTAACACGTCAAATAATCTATATGAATCCAATATTAACAAATAATTACAGCTTAAAAAAATTGAAAAATGATCACACTTTCAAAGTTGAAACTTAAGAATTCTGACAAGGAAAAATCTCCACTCATAATCACTTGATGTAATTCCAAATAATCCAATAAAAATTCTGAAAATTCATAAGAAAATAGAAAACTCTAAGCAAGCACTGAGATAAATCAATTGAAACACTAGTTTCCAAATAAAAAATGGAATTTCCAATTAATTCCCAAAATTAAAATGATAAGGTAATAAATCAATCTTGCAGAACCAAAAACTCAAACCAGTAACTAAAAAACCTTGATGCCTGATTTCACAATTACACACCTTTAATTGGGGATTTAAGCATAAAATTCATTTAGCACCAGTAGTTAGCAGTATAAATCTTTTCAAATCATACAAAATGAAATCAAAACAAACAAAGAACATTCAGACAAAGTCTGACCAGCCTTAGACCAAGAAATTAGCTATTACTAACCAGACAATTTCTGATGAAACTTGGATTTGATAGCAAATAAGAAAAATAAAAGTCTTCTGAATCCAAATTTAAAAAAGGATTGTGCTTTTATTGAGGGCAACTTTGAAAAGACTCATTGTTAGAGTAGTGTATATAGGAGTAGCTTATTGTAGCAATTGTAGGGATTGTATTGTAGATGATTGAGAAGACTTACTAAACATTAGATGATTATTGAGCACACCCTAAATGAGAATTGTGAAGTTATGCTTTGTTAGATTGTTATGTTGAAAGTTTGAAATCAAAAGGACTAAATTGCATAATAGGGAGAGTTATGTTGAATTGTTAAAATTTTTTGTACCTGAAGTTGTAATAAGATTAATTTGGTGTGTAGGATTGTGAAGAAGTTATAAATATGGAAAAAAAAAATTGTTTGAAGGAAGAAACAATGTAGAAATTGAACTTGCAATTATTAGATTATCATCACAAGGTTATACTGTTGACCAAACTGAAAATATTAGTTGGCACTGAAACTAAGCGTGTTTTATTCCTAAAGATTAAAATGACACTAATTAGCCAGAATGAATGAGGGTAGTCAGCTCAACCTCATCAACAGAGGAAACACATGGGCGCTTGTATCACTATTTTTAATATGTATTAAATTAATTATAAATGAAATATGGTGGTTAATTTATATACAGTTACTATATTTATATTGAATTAATGAATGAATTAATTAAATCTCATCTTTGTATGCAGGAATTCGTTGACAAATACAATGCGTTGTTTGACACAACTGTTAGTGGTTCTTTGGCGATCACTCTGACGGTGCATCCGAGCCAGCTTATGAGCCAGCTCGACCGCTTCATTAGTGCGGCCCAAGGATATAATACCAACGAGGCGAGTGTTGCTATGGCGCCAGCGCCGACAACATCACCGGAGCATGTGGGATGGAATGAGTATGCTCATACCATCCCTCTGTCGGTGATGTTGGGAATATTTCTTATTTTATTTTGGTTCAATTTAACCTGTAGGATTGAAACAGTAAAAACGAACAAGGCGGCACTAGCTTTTAGACCCTTGTTAACTCTGGCATATGTGGGGGCGATGGTGATCCGTCTCGTGGGATTGCTTAGTATTGAAAAAGCTGCGGCTCATGTTAGTGGCTTTGCTGTCGCACTGGTAGTGTTTTACTTGTTAAGGGTCACAATTAGGCCGTTTTTCTCTTGAGTGGTAAGAATCTTGCGCTCTCAGTATATTATGTTTTACTTATAAATGATGTATTAATGCTTTGGGTGGTATATGTAGGTGCAAAAGGAGGAGAGAGTGACTTCTGGATGAGATGAGTCTGGCTTTGTAAACTTTAGTTTATGAATAAAAGCTTATAAACACAATTTTTAGTTCTCTCTAGTTGGAGCGCTTGTTTTTTTAAATCATATTTGAATATTATGGATATTGCTATCTCATTTTTTTTATATTGCTATTTCATTTTTTTATATTGCTATCTCAATATTATCCGTGCTACGCAGAGGTTTTTTTAATTGTATATTTCATTTTAATACAATCAATGTCAAATACTTAAAAAAACTTAAATCACAAAAATAACATGAAATTTTAGATTTATACCTTTCACCATTCATATCTTCCACAATATTACACATAAACAAATAATTGTTTAAATCTAGACCTGACAAATTTTATGTTTCTGGGTAGCATCAACCATAAGATGAAGCACGGGACACTGATGCGGTGACAAGCATAGATAGGGACTGTTCTGTAGCATAATTTTATTCAAAATAATTACGATGGCAAAGTTGGAAGGAACTACTGCTTAATAAAAACGTAACTGATACCGCACGATGGTACTGTATCAATTTTGTAGCGACAGTTTTTAAAACAATATATATTTAAAAAAAATGAAAATAACATATAAAAACATATAAACTGAAAACAAACAGTATATAAATATTTATTCGGTAAACATTATATATTTAAAAAAATATATAAACATAGAAACGCGAGAAAACAGTATATAATTTTATTCCGTCACTACAGGATCGCTACAGTACTCCCATCGTGATTTCCATTTCCCTAATAACAAAGATATTGGATTAAAATTTTTCATCTCCTCAAAAAGAGCATGTGTGCAGTGACAGTAGCTCCGAGGATAAAAACTGCTACCATGTATAATATATGAAAAAATAATCACATACAGAACCAAAATGAAAAAGAAGAACATGAAGTAAAAATGACTTGCATGCATAACTTGATCTGCAGTTACTACTTGTTCTTTAAATCTTGAAGAAGGCACTCTAAAAAAGGGAAGCAACAGTAAGAAATCAGAGTAAAAAAGCTTGAACCAGACACATAATTCAAAGGATATGGATGCCTCTTGTTGAATCCTCTTTCAAAGAAGAGAGATTGATCTCCTATGCTAACTAAGGAACCATCCTCAATTGATGCAAAATCAGGAACATCGTCTGATTCTAGACTAAACAGCTCATGTCGCCCACCCTTGTTATCAATTTCAACATCAGTTGCCAAGCCTAGATTTGAAATGTTGCACCATTATTATATTGAATTTTTTTAAATCATTATAGTGTTTTCTCTCTTAATTCTCCATTATTCCCCCGCCCCCCCTTAAATTTTTCATTATCCCCCAATCTCAATTCTACGATTATTTCCTTCCCTAAATCCTTCATTTGCTTCATTGATAACTTCAAAATTAATTTGACTTAAAGTGCTTTCTTTTTGCATTTTTGCTTCAAATAACTTAGAGACCGAACTAACGAGTAACTTTTCTAGCGCATTTCTTCTTTGTTTGATTTGTCTATTATGAGTTCCGGAATTTTGTTTTATCTTATCAATCGTCGTTGTAGTATTTTTTTTTCTCTTGAGAATTTTGTCAAACATCTTGCGTGCAACAACACAAAGATAAACTAATTTAGATAAAAAGATGTTAATTTCTCCATTAATGAAATATAACAAATTCGTAGTTAATTACATAATCTCGTACCTTTATTTCCTTACCGATGATTCTAGGGAGGATTGCGCTGCGCATGTATCGTATATGGCTACGGGTTTCCCAACAGTGGCATCAAAGCGTTCGTTAAGTTGATTATATATATTTAAAATTTAGTAAATTCTAGTATAATAAATTTTAGGGTTTTGAAAATATTATTTCAAAACATCACGAAAATATTTACTAGGAATATAATATTGGATATTATGATTTTCTAGAGTTTTGAAAAAATAGTTTTTCGGAATATGTTTTGGAAACAGAACTAAAATTAAAGGAAACTGAAAATTCAACATTAGTCCGTTCCGAACGGAATAGTTCCGTTCAGAACAGAATAGGATGAAATTTCGTCAGAATTATCCAGCGTTATTCCGTTGAGAACGGAATGGTTCCGTTCCCAACGGAATAAGGCTGAATTTTGCAGAAATCCTAATTTTTGTTATACATGGAATTTGAATATATAAATATGGTATGAGACTTAGATCTGTGATTGTTCTGTGATTTAATCTTGTGTGTGAATGTTTGTAATTTTATTTAATATCTATGACAACTAGTGAGTTGTCCAAAGTTGTAATTATGGCAATCTGTGAGTTATCCAAAGTTGTAAATTACTTTTTCTAGCAATATGATAGTTGTTAAGAAAGATATTATATCAAGACTACAAGGCAAGAATCTTGGCGCAAACTTTGAAAGATGGCATTGGATCTTCGCGCACACACAATGAAAGGTTCGTTGAAGCTTACGCCTGCAATCTAGAGATAGATCTAGGATAGGGAACCACATGATCGGCTCGTGAGGAATAGGCTCATACAATATTTAACTTAGTTTCTGTGATGTTTATATTTATAAATCTAAAACAAAATCCTTGAGAATATTAAGTAAAGAAGTGTCTCCCATGTCACTGAACCCCTCGTTATTATGATAATTTTCCACATGGGTCATACCAAAGCTGAGTGTGTGGAAAACTAATCCTAAGAGGAGGGTACGCGGAAAATGACGTCCAGCATAGGTCATGCCAAAGCTGAGTGTGCTGGATTCTATTTCACCGATAATCATACATGGTTAAACTTAACTGAGCAAGTAAGTCGGACTTGGACTCAGGGTACAAGATGAAATAATACACCGGGCATATGATTCTCATTCCATAAAAGGCAAGAGTTGTATATGATACAATTGAAAATGTTCCTACCTAAGTAGTTGAGCAATAAGAGTTGCACCAAAGCGCACTTAGTACTCAATGAATTACGGATCTTGCCTCACTATGAAATTTCTTTTAATTGAAGTTTCCGAATTAATACTACTGAAGGTGGTTGATTTGAAAGAATAATGGGAGTATAATATAAGAAACATCAAAATAAAACAATCCCAATGAATAAATAATAATGACACTTTACATTTTAACTTGTAGAATAATGACAAACAATAACAAACCCGAGAATTATTCTCAAGGCTGACAATAAACTATATGTTATATAAGAGGCTTACCCAAAGGAACCAGAATAGGTAGCCACAAGGGCTGTCCGGGACGCATATGCTAAATAGTCAAAGATGACACAGAGGTAGCTTGTCTCATACTAGCGACCATTACCTCCGAGCTGCAGAAGCAACTAGAGGACATGGATGCTTATGATATGATCGTAACTCTTAAGAAAATGTTCCAAGAGCAGGTTAGAGTTGAGCGCTACAAGGCGACCGTCTCTCTAGATGAAGAGCTATCTTGATCAATTGGAAATGTTTGGTTCAGCTATGCCTAGAGAATTGGCTGTTGACATAATTCTCGGGTCATTGTCTCCTAGTTTTAATCAGTTCATAATGAACTATAATATGCACAGGATGGAGAAATCCATCACCGAGTTGCATGGGATGCTTAAGAACGCACACGAGGACATGAAAACAAATATTGTCAAAGACGTCCTAATGGTTTACAAGAAGAAGGGTAAGAAGATCAGGAACAAGAGCAAGGGTAAAGGCAAGGTGTTGCCTAAACTTAAGATCAAGAAAGACAAGGATGGAGTTTGCTTCCTTCCATTGCAACAAGGTTGACCATTGGAAGAGAAACTTCAAACTCTATCAGGATAAAATCAAGAAGGGTAGTGTGACTATTGCTTCAGGTATTTTTGTTATTGAAACTAATTTACTTACTCTTAAAACTTGGGTATTAGATACCGGATGTGGTACTCACATTTGTAATGATGTGCATGGACTACAAAGGAGTAGAAGATTAGCTAAGGGTGTAGTCGACCTGCGTGTGGGACATGGAGCAAGAGTTGCTACATTAGCCGTAGGAACTTACTTATTGACTTTGCCTAGTGGATTTGTATTAGTACTTAATAATTATTATTTATACTTGCCATGAGCAGAAGTATTATTTCTATTTCTAGTCTAGTTTTGGATGGTTATAAATTTATTTTTGAGAATAAGAATTGTTCTATCTTTTCTATGGAAATGTTCTATTAGAAAGATGTCTTTATGTGCTAGACCTTAAGAAAGAGAATTATAAGTCCATATATAACATTAATAATAAACGATTTAAACTGAATGACTCAAATACGACATACCTCTGGCATTATCGCTTCCGCCATATAAATGAGAAACGCGTATCTAAACTCCACTCTCATGAATTTTAAACTCATTTGATTTGGAATCATTTGAAACGTGCGAGTCTTGTTTACTTGGCAAGATGACTAAGAAACCCTTCACAAAAGTTGGTGAAAGGGTCAATGACTTACTAGAACTCATACATACGGATGTATGTGGACCAATGAGTACGCCGGCTAGAGGTGGAGATCGGTACTTCATAACTTTCACGGACGACTTCAGTAGATATGGTTATGTCTACCTAATGAAGCATAAGTCTGAATCCTTTGAAGTGTTCAAAGAATTTAAGAATGAAGTACAAAATCAACTTGGCAAGAAGGTTAAATCACTTCGATCTGATCGAGGAGGCGAATATCTGAGTCAGGAATTTGAAGATCATCTCAGAGAATGTGGAATAGTTTCACAACTGACTCCTCCAGGAACTCCTCAATGGAATGGAGTGTCTGAAAGCAGGAATCGGACCTTATTGGATATGGTTCGATCGATGATAAGTCAAACGAGTCTTTCAATGTCTTTCTGGGGTTATGCTCTTGAGATTGCCGCATTCATACTGAACATAATTTCATCCAAAGCGGTTCAAAAGACACCATATGAGATGTGGACGGCGAAAAGCCCCAAGTTATCTTTTCTTAAAATTTGGGGATGTGAGACTTATATCAAACGTTAGTTTTCCGACAAACTCGGATCCAGATCCGATAAGTGCATGTTTGTGGTGATGGTGTTATTCCCTAGGCCAAAGTGTTTGTGACCTAGATGATGGATTGTAATAATAAATATAATATTTATTCTAAGATATTTCATATAATATGAGCGTATAGGTTTTTTTAATATAATTAAAATAGACCATGAATATGCAATTCAGCTTTATGTCATCAAAGTGCGTGACTTTGATAGTAAAACTATAAAGTGTTATGAATGCTATTCTAAATCGTCCCTGGTCATTTATAGGATATTTGTGGAGACAAATATACTTGTAGATACATATAAATATATATTTATATATACAAGCTATAAATGTACACCAGTATATTAGTTGACTGATGATTATGTTTTACTGATCATGGATAAATAGTTATCAAGTCATTAACATAGGTATATGTTAGAGACCATATACGGACTGACCCGCCATAAGAATGCTACATGTTTTACGTCATTGGCGATTCTTGTAACATAAAGTATTTATAGTCCTTTGACCTGAGATTGTCTCGGTTCCCAACATGAGTAATTTTATACTTTAATATAATCTAACACTGCCTTTAACCGGGTGGTCATAACGGTTATGATTAGGTATACAATGAATCATGTAGAGGGATGAGTGCAATCAAGACGGGATTTGTTCCTCTCATAAATGAGAGAGATATCTTTAGGCCTCTTGATGAATTGAACTGAAGAAATGTATGGCCATACTCAAATGAATTAATAAGAGTTATTAATGTCATTTGTTCTTGTTCAGTTTAATTTGGGATCAAGAAATATTAATCGATTAATATAAGGATGGCGTATTACATGCCTTATGATCGATATAGATATCGCACGACAAAGGGACTAAATATGTGATTGTTGATTAGGTAAATCGGATCACCGATATTCACTTAAATTGGGTAGTCATGATGGCTTGCTAGAGTCCGCTCATGATTTATAGACTGTCAAGTCTATTGCCAACATTAAGTGAACCTACAGGGTCACACACAAAGAACAAACTAAAACGGGCGCAGAAAATCCTAGCGACTTATATGATGAGTTGCATAAGAATATCACAAAATATATTGTCATCTTATGTGATAAGATGTGATATATATGTATATAAAGACTATGAGCACAAAAGATCATGTAATCTAGAAGAGTCTAGATGATGGCATATGGATAATGATGAGTGATGTCATACACATCTTTTAGTGTGAGGAGACATGACTCTTCACATCTATATAAGGACATAGAGGGCTCCAAATTCAACACAACACATTATTCTCTCTCTCATTTTTCTCATTCTCTTCTGTGAGACAAAAGAGAGAAAATATACTTTCTAATTTGTATGACAAAATTATGAAAGGGTGCTTTCCTTTTTGTATGACAAAATGAAAGAGTGCGATTATATGAGAGGAATTATATACATCTTTTGTGAGATAAAATAAGAAGAGTTTTCTTATGCAAGAGGAGAACAAGCTACTAGCATATATATTGTTCTTCTTCCCGTTTTAAGAAGTTTGTTCGTGTGGACACCGGTAGAGGCGTTCGTACTTTCGGCGCTTGTGATCTATTCGGCCTAAGAAGATGAGAACGGTTTGTTGAGAGTTTTGGTGGAGACCGATTGTGTGTGCGGTAGATGACTTCCGCACGATCCGATCTAGACGGCCTAGACGGACGTAAAATCGGTTAGGACGGTAACCGGTTTAGAGGCGCATGGACAACACACATGGTTTGAGCGTCACGGATTAAGCGTAATCCTAAAGGTATCTTTAAGATTTATTTCTTTGATTTAACCGATACGCACGGATCCTCGGATTGGTTTTGGACGAAATTTTGTTTTCCGCTGCGTTATGCACGTCTGAAACCCAACAGTGGTATCAGAGCGACGTGCGTGTTTCGGTTAAATTGAGTCGGTATATATGTGATATATACTATTTATATACTATTTATAATTATAGGGCTTGCATATAGAGTATTCAAGTGTTGAATATTCTTAATAGAAAAGATGCGATTAATGGATATGATCCAAGAGTTGCATCCAAAGAATGCGACCAATGGATATGACCAAAGGATGTGATCCAAAAGTTATGTTCAAGAGATGCGATCAAAAGATGCGATGAATAGATGTGATCCAGAAGTTGTGTCCAAAAGATGCCACCAAGGGATACGATCCAAAGGTTGCGTCCAAGTGTTGCATCCAAGAGTTGTGACCAAGAAATATGATCCAAAGGTCATGACCAAGGATCGTACTAAAAGGTGCGACCAAGGAAAGCGATCCAAAAGTTGAGTCCAAGAGTTGCGACCAAAAGGTGCGACTAACGGGTGTGACCAAGGGATGCGATTCAAATGTCACATCCAAAAGACGTGACGAAAGGTTGCGACCAACGAATGCGACCAAAGGGTGCAATCAAAAGGTGCGACTAACGGGTGTGACCAAGGGATGCGATTCAAATGTCACATCCAAAAGACGCGACGAAAGGTTGCGACCAACGGATGCGACCAAAGGGTGCGATCAAAAGGTGCGACTAACGGGTGTGACCAAGGGATGCGATTCAAATGTCACATCCAAAAGACGCGACGAAAGGTTGCGACCAACGGATGCGACTAAAGGGTGCGACCAAAGGGTGCGACCAAAAGGTGCGACTAACGGGTGTGACCAAGGGATGCGATTCAAATGTCACATCCAAACGACGCGACGAAAGGTTGCGACCAATGGATGCGACCAAAAGGTGCGACCAGAAGGTGCGACTAACGGGTGTGACCAAGGGATGCGATTCAAATGTCACATCCAAAAGACACGACTAAAGGTTGCGACCAAAGGGTGCAACTAAAGGGTGTGACCAACGGATGCGATCCAAATGTCACGTCCATAAGGTTGCGACGAATGGGTGCGACCAAAAGGTGCGACTAAAGGGTGTGACCAACGGATGTGATCCAAATGTCACGTCCATAAGGTTACGACGAATGGGTGCGACCAAAGGGTGCGACCAATGGATATGATCCAAATATCACATCTAATAGGTTGTGACTAACTGTTGCGACCAAGAGGTGCGATCAACGGGTGTAATCGACATGCGCAACTAAGAGGTATGACCGAAAAGGTGCAATCGCAAGAGTTGCGACCTCTTGAATAGTTGTGTCTTCATGAAAGGGTGCATACCATGAATTACCTTTTTGAAATGGTGCATGTGATGCATTATTTCATGAAAAGTTGCATGTGATGTATTGAATTCATGAAAAGATGCCTATGATGTATTAATGTGTAGAAAAATGTGTGTTGACAAAGTTGACCAGGTGTTGACCATGTTGATCATGTTGACAATTATTTGTTAACCCACTGTGTTGACTGTGCACTATGTTGACTGTTGACTGTATTGACTGTTAATTGTTGACAGTTGACTACACTAATTTACCCCTTGATTGTTGACCATTAAATTGGTCAAAAGTTGATCATGACCTGGTCAAAATATTGACAATTGACTGTTGACCTTATCAAATGTTGATCGTTGACCGAGTCAAATGTTGACCAAATCAATTATTGGTTTTTGACTTGTCAAATGTTGACAATGATGACCGTGTCCCAAATTCGCATTCATAAGCCTTATATATGTATATTTTTATAAATGGTTAAATAATCGAAACATAATATGATTATGTTTATATTTGATATATTTGTTGATACGTGTTGATATAATGAAAGAGTTCATTAGGCATAACACATCCATCATGGAGATGAAGGAGTTCATCATCTATCATGAATACATCATTAAGATGACAAGTTCATTTTTAACCATACATCATGACGATGAAAGAGTTCATCGATTTCTATACATGGAGATAAGATTTTCATATACAATCTAAGAAAAATTTCATGGAGATGAAATATATATTAGGAAATCTTTATGTTCGTTCATAAAGATCAAGGCTATGATATATCATCGTTATTAATTTTATTCTATTGGTACATGTGATGTTCTTTGAATATTGCATAATAACATATAATATTAAATAAAATCCCTCAAAACAATGTTAAGTCATGAAGTGCTTTCCATAAGTCTAAATCTCTCGATACTCTGATCGGCCCTGCATAGGTCATGCCAAAGCTGGGTATGTAGGGACAATCTTAGGAGGAGAGAATGCGGGAAATGGGAGCCAACATAGGTCATGCCAAAGCTGAGTGTGTTGGGTACTATTTTGCCGATGATTAGACATGGTTTGATTTAACTGGACTATCAAGTCAGACTTGGGCTCGGGGCATACGATATGATATATACTTTGGGCATATGATGCTTATCCTATGTTGTTCAAGAGTTGTATGAGATACAATTGGAATTATTCCTACTTAAATAAGTTAAGTTCTGGGCGATGAGCCAAAGCTCACTTAGGAGTTAATTGAAATATGGATCTTGTCTCACTATGAAACTTCATGGATTGAAAGTTTCCGAATCAATGCGATTGAGGGTTATTGATTTGATTAAAAAATAGTGGGAGCCATTATATGAAATATTTAAAGAATAATAGTCTTTACATATTATTTAATTCGAATAATATATCTATTTATGTCTCACAATAGGTCCTTGAGAAGGACATATAGCATAAGATGCTTATAATCGTTAAAATGAACATGGACAAGTGTTGTCAATAATGTTCTCGTGCTTAAAAAAATCGTAAAGAGTAATCCCAAAGATAAGGGTAAGGTGTTGTCCGAGGCTTCGGCCTTAGGTAAGAAATTAGTATCTTTTGCGGTGAATCGGTTCATTGAAAGAGACCATAATTTCTCAAGAAGATATGAAAAAGTGAATGAAAGGATAGTGCGACTATCACTTCAAGTATTTTTGTTATAGAAATTAACTTGTCTATTTCACATCATGTGTATTAGATGCACGATGTGAATCACACATTTATAAAAATGTGCTGACAAAGTTGTAGACTATTGAGTAAATATGATGTTAACATATGAGTGACAAATGTAGCAAAAGTTGTTGCATTTTCTCAAGTAACTCATTTATTTACATTGTCTTTTTGGACTTATCGCCGACATAAATAATTGTTATTTAATGTCGATAATAAATTTTGTATTATCTATAGTTCGAGTTTATCTATGAATGGTTATTAATTTATTATTGAGAATAATAATTTCACCATTCACAAATGTCAATTTTCTTTGGAAATGTTCCAATAGAAAAATTACCTTATGTGTTATATCGAACAAGATAGTTATAAGTCTATCTATAACATTAATATTAAGAATTTAAATCTAGCATTGTCGCTTGGTCTACTTAAATAAGATGAACACTTATTAAATCCATTAAGATGGATTTTCAAATTCATTTGATTTTGAATTATTTGAAACATGTGTAACTTATTTATTAGACAAGATGACATATATGTCTTTCACAAAGTAAGGTGAAAGCAAATTAATTTTTGACTCTCATACATAGTGATGTATGTTCATCAATGAGTGAAGGTGCTAGAGAAAACTACTTCATCACTTTATTGAAACAATAAATTTGAATATTTTGAAAAGTTCAAAAGTTACAAATAATGAAGTAGAGAATAAAACTTGGCTTCAAAAATTCAAATTTCTTTGATGAGATCGAGGAGTCGAGAACCAAGTGTTTGATCATCATGATAACTATATCGAACTTTATTAGATATAGTTCGATTATGATGAGTCAAATATATCTTCTATTTCTTTCGGGGTTACGCTCTTATTGCGTTCATACTGAATATAATTCCATCTAAAGCAACTGTAAAAGACTCCATATGCGATATGGACTGGTAGGTGTATCAGATTATCTTTTATCAAGATTTGAGGATATGATACTTAATTGAAGCATCATGCATCTTATCGGATTAGTGTTTATTGTGGAATATCCTAAGAAAAGTAAAGGATATTACTTCTATAACTAATATGAGAACAAAGTGTTTGTTACTCGAAAATTATAACTCTTTGGAAGAAGTGCTTCCAAAAGAATTAGTGGGAGTAAATTTGAAAAGTTCAAATTCCACATACTGACCGTAATGCTCGGATGGAAATTAATTCAAATTTCAACTAGTGGTTGAGTCTGTAATTAATAAACTAGACTGTCAAGATGTTGAAGAGTATGAGTATATAACATAAGTGTATTCATGTAGATCTATTAGAATTTATCGCAGGCCCGAAAAATATAGATTTTTCGTGTCTAATGATAAAAATTTCATACTCATAGATGATGAGTCCACATTCCACTAATAGACTATGATGAGTCAAGGCTCTAATGGTTAAAGACATTAAAAGTTGAGATGTAATCCATGTCAGACAATTAAGTTTTGAATTTGATTGATCCATCAGATGGAAATACGGTTTTAAAAGAAAGACCGACATGGATAATGTGCAAACATATAATGTATGATTTGTGGTTAAGTTAAACTCATAGTATAGACTATGATAATATTTTTCCAAGTCATCATGCTTATGTATTTCAAATTTTTCTTGGGCATATGTTCATAGTATGACTATAAAAGATGCCAAGTGGATGTCAAGACGTTGTTTCTTAATAGACACATATGAAAGTATGTATATGATACAATTTGAGAGTTTTGTCTATCCTAAAAATTTTGAAAAGAGTTTGCAAGTTGCATAAATTAATTTATGAATTAAAACAAACATCTCTAGGTGAATATTTATTATTTGATGAAAAAACCAAACAGTTTGGTTTTATCAAAAATTAAAGATAAATCTTATGTTGACAAGAAATTCAGTGGGAGCATAATTACATATGATGTGAATTAAGTGTGACAAGCACACATAAGTTTAATCTTAGTGAAAGTCACTAAATAATAATCAAGAGTATGATTATATACTTGAGAAGGATAAAATATTCTTCTTAGATTATGGTGGACATAAAAATATGCAAAGTTTTGCATATGACAATGTTTGATAATCCATTTAAGAACCTAATCCCGCAAATGATGGTGATCATGTTAGGTCAACTGGTATGTGATACCACATAGATCAATGAGTATGAGATACTTGGTTGATTTGGCCTAGTGCAAGTGGGAGATTGATGGTGTTATGCCCTAGGCCAAAGTGTTTGTGACCTAGATGATGGATTGTAATAATAAATATAATATTTATTCTAAGATATTTCATATAATATGTGCGTATAGGTTATTTTAATATAATTAAAATAGACCATGAATATGCAATTCAGCTTATGTCATCAAAGTGCGTGATTTTGATAGTAAAACTATAAAGTGTTATGAATGCTATTCTAAATCGTCCCTGGTCATTTATAAGATATTTGTGGAGACAAATATACTTGTAGATACATATAAATATATATTTATATATACAAGCTATAAATGTACACCAGTATATTAGTTGACTGATGATTATGTTTTACTGATCATGGATAAATAGTTATCAAGTCATTAACATAGGTATATGTTAGAGACCATATACTGGACTGACCCGCCATAAGAATGCTACATGTTTTACGTCATTGGCGATTCTTGTAACATAAAGTATTTATAGTCCTTTGACCTGAGATTGTCTCGGTTCCCAACATGAGTAATTTTATACTTTAATATAATCTAACACTGCCTTTAACCGGGTGGTCATAACGGTTATGATTTGGTATACAATGAATCATGTAGAGGGATGAGTGCAATCAAGACGGGATTTGTTCCTCTCATAAATGAGAGAGATATCTTTAGGTCTCTTGATGAGTTGAACTGAAGAAATGTATGGCCATACTCAAATGAATTAATAAGAGTTATTAATGTCATTTGTTCTTGTTCAGTTTAATTTGGGATCAAGAAATATTAATCGATTAATATAAGGATGGCGTATTACATGCCTTATGATCGATATAGATATCGCACGACAAAGGGACTAAATACGTGATTGTTGATTAGGTAAATCGGATCACCGATATTCACTTAAATTGGGTAGTCATGATGGCTTGCTAGAGTCCGCTCATGATTTATAGACTGTCAAGTCTATTGCCAACATTAAGTGAACCTACAGGGTCACACACAAAAAACAAACTAAAACGGGCGCATAAAATCCTAGCGACTTATATGATGAGTTGCATAAGAATATCACAAAATATATTGTCATCTTATGTGATAAGATGTGATATATATGTATATAAAGACTATGAGCACAAAAGATCATGTAATATAGAAGAGTCTAGATGATGGCATATGGATAATGATGAGTGATGTCATACACATCTTTTAGTGTGAGGAGACATGACTCTTCACCTCTATATAAGGACATAGAGGGCTCCAAATTCAACACAACACATCATTCTCTCTGTCATTTTTCTCATTCTCTTTTGTGAGACAAAAGAGAGAAAATATACTTTCTAATTTGTATGACAAAATTATGAAAGGGTGCTTTCCTTTTTGTATGATAAAAATGAAAGAGTGCGATTATATGAGAGGAATTATATACATCTTTTGTGAGATAAAATAAGAAGAGTTTTCTTATGCAAGAGGAGAACAAGCTACTAGCATATATATTGTTCTTCTTTCCGTTTTAAGAAGTTTGTTCGTGTGGACACCGGTAGAGGCGTTCGTACTTTCGGCGCTTGTGATCTATTCGGCCTAAGAAGATGAGAACGGTTTGTTGAGAGTTTTGGTGGAGACCGATTGTGTGTGCGGTAGATGACTTCCGCACGATCCGACCTAGACGGCCTAGACGGACGTAAAATCGGTTAGGACGGTAACCGGTTTAGAGGCGCATGGACAACACGCATGGTTTGAGCGTCACGGATTAAGCGTAATCCGAAAGGTATCTTTAAGATTTATTTCTTTGATTTAACCGATACGCACGGATCCTCGGATTGGTTTTGGACGAAATTTTGTTTTTCGCTGCGTTATGCACGTCTGAAACCCAACATGTGGGATATTCTAAGGAAACTAAAAGATATTACTTTTATCACCCATCGGAGAACAAAGTGTTTGTTGCTCGCAATGGAGCCTTCTTGGTAAGAGAGTTTGTCTCTATGAGAAGAAGTGGGGGCAAATTACAACTCGAAAAAATTCGAGACCTGCCCACAGTTGTAGAACCTATGATGGAAGAACAAACAAGCTCTCAAGGAGTTGGTGAGCTTGAAACACAACATACTCAATATAGATCTAGTAGGATTCGTCATGAGCCCGAGAGATACAGATTTCTCGTGTCTAATGATGATGATGTGACATTCATAGATGATGAACCCACGTCCTACTAAGAGGCTATGACGAGTCCTGACTCTCAGAAATGGTTAGAAGCCATGAGAGCTGAGATGCAATCCTGTTGGGTTTCGGACGTACTTTTTTTCCCTTAACGATGATCCTAGGGATAGTTGAGCCCATAGGTTCTGCTGCGCATGTATCGTACATGGCTACGGGTTTCCCAACGCGCGGAACAACCTATCATCCTTTTCCAAAATCATGCCAATATCTACTCTTAGTCTTTAGTCGCTTACATGTTATATATATATATAATAATGGAATAATGCGTTGGTTATATTATACTACTAGTGCGAGATAGGCTCCGGATCGGTCCCTGCAATTGTCCTTGCCCCCTTTGTTAGGAAATACGTAGCCATGTACGTTACATGCGTAGCAGAACCTACGGGCTCAACTATCCCTAGGATCATCGTTAAGGGAATAAAAGAACGAAATTAAGCTATTAAAATTTATACCTCGGATCTTCCTGATCCGCGAGACAGAGAACGGATGTAGGTCTGAACGATTTCGACTAGCAACCTTCTCCTTCCTGAGGCTCGACTCCGCAAACCTCCTTGCTCTCCCTAGGGATGAAGAACTTGATCGCTCGATAATCTCCAAAGTAGGAGATCTTTACTCGTATCCACGCGAACTTCGGACACATGGAATTACCGGACTTAGCTTGACGATTCCAAAAATAGTTTCCGAAATTACCTCTAAACTCTATCTCTCTATTTCTGTATTAGACAGCCTCTAAGGATTTAGAATTGTGTGTATAATAGAGAGGGACTTCCTCTCTATTTATACTAGAGAGGAAGGCGAACGATTGCTCAGTTACCATAACTGAAAACCTAATTTTCTCCGCATATTCCATTCAGAATGGAACCCTTCCGTTCAAAACGAAATATAGTTTCCAAAACTGGGAAAATCTTGCTGCCAAGAAACTGACACCTTCCGTTCTGAACGGAAGTGTGCTGTTTTGTACAATCAATCATCTAATGATTGATTATTTCGTTCACCAAGTTATACATCTCATGTACAATTGTTTTAGGGTATTTTAATCCCATATGAATGGAGTTCATTCTGTGACCGTGTAGGTTCCGTTTAACGCTTGCAATGATCTTCTAGAGATCGTAAGTCATGAGTAACCTCTAGACTGATGTCATGACTACCCATGTTAAATGAAATGATCAGCGATCATAAACCTATTTGAATAGAAATTTGCTTATTCCTTTAGTTCTACGATATATGTCTTGATCACAAGGCATGGAAGTACGTCATTCTTGAGTTTGATCAAAGTCTCTTTACTGATCGAGAATTAGACTGAATAAATACAAAATGATATTAACAACACATGTTAATCCATTTTGAGCATGCCCATGCATTTCCTTCAGTCCTAGTTCATCAGGGGGCCAGAGATTTCTCCCTCTTGACGAGAGGAACAAATCCCATCTTGGTCACTCACATTCCTCGTGATGATTCAATGCATACCTAATGATGACCCTACTGATCATCCCGTTACGGATGACGTAGGATCATATTAAAGTGCAGTTCCACATACAGGAATTCATGGTGACCTCAGGTCGTAGGAACAAGCACACTATTCATATGAGAATCACTATTGACATATGTCATGCATATTCTCATAGTGTGGTCAGTCCAATATGTATTCTCTTACACGTACCTATATTCCAGACTTGACATCCATATGTCCATGATCAACAGAACATGATCATCCAATCTACGAATATACTAGTGTGGATATGTAGCTTGTTACCTGAAGTATGTTTATCTCTATAAACATCCTACTTATCACTACGGACGGTTTATAATGTCATTCGTTGGTTTACAGTTCTACTATCAGAATCACGTCTTTTGATGACGTGAACCCGAATTGTCATTCATGGTCGATCTAATGTATGTAAATATATTAGCCACCCATGCACTCATTCATATATGAAATGAATAAACATGTTTCTCATAATCTAATCTCTAGTCGAACACTTTGACATATGACATAATTCTTTCACTCTTGGCCAAAAGCGCTAAGCGTTGAGCATCTGACTCCTTCACAAATGGCAAAGACTTCTCTGACTTTAAACTCATCTTATACTCACGACTCTAAATTAAAGTTAGATTAGTGCACCATAAAGATTAGGCCGGCAAGTTTTTATTTTATTTTTTTGGTAATTTGTTTGTTTTATATTTTTTTGGGGTTTTTTTTTAAAAAGTTTAAGGATGCATGAAAAAAAAAAATAAATAAATAAAGACTAAGACTAACGTGCAGGTTCATCTTTTACATTTTTGAGGAAGAAATTAAAGGGTTAATTGGTTGTCATTCTGGTTTGGTGCGTGAGGATGGCGACATTAGTAAATATGTGGTTGTAGAGATCGAAAACCAAAAATCATTTGATGTCACTTTCTACATGATGTCAGAAAGTTACCGCTGTTCCTGCCTTCTCTTCTAGCTGTTAAAGGGGCTCGTGTGCAAGCTTGGTTTATCAGTGTATCGTCAAAGGAAAATTCAGTACGTTCCTCACTGCTATATCATTCCTCGTTGGAGGAAGGACTTCATATGAACCCACACCCTCGAAGCCATCGCGACCCCTGCAGTTGCCCATAACCTAAACATTGTACGATGTAGTATACTCGCGCACCCACAACATTCTGGTAAACATGGTGGAGTGTTGTTACCGTAGCGACAAGGCCAGTGACCCGCTGATAGACAAGCTCACCCCTTTGTCACCCATCATTTGCCAGAATGGTGTCGCCCAAGAAACCAATCCACCTGAAACTGCACCAGCGGTTACAGGTGTGATTGATAATCTATGGGTCAAAAAGACTGGTCGTCCATGGTCCATTCGTAAGAAACCTGGTTCAGAGAAGCTGAAACCTCCCTCCGACAAGCCTCCTAGGAAGTACAACAAACGAGGGACTTTTGGTGGGAAAGGTAGAGTAACACCCGTCTTCATCAGTAACTTCAGTATGCTATTAGACACATTGTGCTTAATTATTAATGGCTAGGCTGAAACATTTTACTAACAAATTGTTGTTTCTTAATTTATTTTCGAATGAACGATGGCTACTCAGGAAGTTGGTATTCCTCCGAGTAACAAGGCTCTCCATATGCTGAAGATGGTCACACAGCTCTTTCGATGCACTTCAACAGGAGTGGTTCTGGGTCTGGTTCTTACTAAGGAATTATGGTGGCAAGTTGATTAGTTTGGGTTGACTTGTATTTAGTGTTAGTTAAGGTTGTGATATCTTTTTTTGGCTGGTTAGCTGCAAGAGATATGTGTCAAATTTATGTTAATGTCTGTAGAACTATGTTTGTAGGTAGTGTTACTTTTGTGTCCTTACCGGTTGTAATGTGATCCTTCAGAACCGAACTTCATTTATGTTTTATGTTTATTATTGGGTTAGAAGCTGGCTTAGATTTGAATTTGAATGTTACAACGCATATCTGAGCCATACGATTCGTGTGGAGGCGCAAGCGGACGGGCGAGATGCCGCCACGCGGATGAATGTGGAGTAGGTGAGAATGGAGGCGGGTGATCGGAGTGGCGAGGTCCGTTGAGAAAGCCGCCATTCTTACTTTGTGTGTGTGTGAGAATTTTCGAAAAAACTCTTAACTTAGATTTTAGGCCCAATCCCTTATAGCCCATCATAAACTTACTGGAGATATATATTGGATGCCACCTTTTAGTCGCACTGTTCGAACTGACGCCTGACAAGTGTTATGTCAACGCAACCTTTCCCCTTCCCCATGCTCAGTCTCACGCCAAGCACCACCTAATCCGTCGCCCATCGATTACTCTCATACAAGACCACAAGCTTCGCCATTAACGCCTCATTACTCTTTTACAAGCCGACAGGCTTCGCCATTAATGCCCAACCATTACAACTTCGCCATTATCAGTTTTCTTTAGTCCTCATTTCCTTGTCTTCTCATCTCCTTCACTGTGTTAGAAGCTCTCATCGTCCCCAAAAAAGAAGTCAGAATCATCAATTTCATCGCCGTTAACCTCAGTAAAAGGTGAAGTTATAGCTTTTTTTTATCTTCAACTATTAAGATCGATTTTCTTGATTAATATTAGGGTTTTATTTTTTATTACTGCCAATCTTTGTCCATTTGATTTGTTTTTGAATTACTTTCTTGACAACAATAAAATATTTGGTGTTGAAATTATCACAATATGGTAATATACATGAGTTCTTGCATAATTATTGAAATTCAACAATTGGTTAAAACCTATAGATTTTCGGTCTTCTCATATTTAAGATTGATAGTTTGGATAAATATTACGTTTTTCTTCTTTAACCCTTCAATTATGTTCCATAAAGTAGTGTCTGTACTATTATTGCAATCAAACAATTTGTTAAAACGAAGATATATCTCTGTTCAATAAATTTCTAAGAGTTCAACTGTTAGAACAAAGCAATCCTCCTTTCTTGTGAGCGTTTTAATTTAATATTTGTTTTGTGCAGATGCCTCCAAAACCTAGATCTCAGACTCGCCCACCAGCCCCTAAACTGATCGTTACAACCAGATGCGACCCCAAGAACTTCATGAGGTTCTACCCATAGTTGCTAGAAACGTGATACGCAGGGTACGCGATACGAGGTACGGATACGCGGCACGCTATATTCTTCGATACGCGATACGGGAGGGGTAGGATTAGACGGTACGGTCTTTCGATACGGGATTCGCTGTGGATACGGTGGTATATGTGTATATGTATGTATATAAATTTAATATAAAAATATTATGTTTATATATTTGTACTATAGTGATATTGAAAAAAATTCAAGTAATCAACATGCAATTCAAAATCAAATAAAAATTTCATAACCAAAATCATGATATAAGTTCATATAATCCCAAATCACATAGTCTGATCTGATACAATAATATTGTATGTTTTTTCTGATCTATGTTGTCCAATTTAAAATTATTTCTATAATAAAATCACCAAAATTTTTATCATTGCACATAAGTTATATATATGCCATTAGATCAAAAAATAAAAAGTTGTATGATGAAATGAAAAAGCCATATTGAATTAGAAATTATTATTACACATAAATTACTTATGGGCCTTTTTTTGCGTTGTTTTTGCTTTTTTTCTCAGTTCTTTCTATGGGCCAGATTCGCTATTTCTAGTGACCCGATACGCTTGAGACTCGCGTTTCGATACTGAGTGATCGGAAACGGGGTACGGAGGTGTGATAAGTGTTTCCGATAACTATGGTTCTACCATGGCCATGTGGAGCTGTTAAACCTGTGGTCTTTCAAACATTTCCTAGAAATGTCTGTCATCAACTTGCAAAGGGGTTGCCTAACCACTGTCATGCGTTTCTAGGTACCGTTGCTCAATGGTTTTATTGTCAACGGAAAATGCCTGAGGTTCTCTGCACATGATGTATGTATAGTTCTAGGTCTAAGGGGTCGTGGTATTCCTGTCGACGTGTCGATCAGGAAGAATATCCAACAGCGTAGTAACTTGATTGACGCATTTTTTTTGCGAACGTAAGAACGATAAATGGTCCTAAATTTCAATCATTCTTAGTGACGGAGATTGGCCCTAATGCAACCACCACCGCGGAGTAGTGGGTTGGCTTTCCTTAGATTTGGATCGATCGACTTGACATTAAAAATGTTTGATTTTGTGAGATTGATTTTGAAAATTTGTTTGATTTTGCAAAATTGGTTGAGTTTGAAATTTTTTATTTTGCATGTTTTTTACTGTAATGTTTGGGAGCTCGATTTTATTGTTTATTATATTGAATTTTTCTCGTGACATGTGTGTTGAATATTTCATTAAAATAACTATTTTAATCTCTTTTATAAAGTCGTTCTGTTGTGAAACCGAGATTATTTTCATGACTTTACCAAAAATCGTAAAAATAGTGAAATGTATTATTGTTACTAAAACTTTTAAAAGTTTGACTTTTAAGACTTTTATCCTTAGAATAGTCTTGGTACCTATATTTCCTCGACTATTCTTTTGTTGATTGAGCTTTCTTTTCACTTTTTGGTCTTAGGTCTTGAATGAGCGGGCTTATAACCGATTTTTTTCTAAAACTCTAAACTGATTTTATCATTTGGTTTTTGCCGTATTAATATCTTATCTAAATCAAATTTATTTGTGACATTTTTGCCATAAGCGAAATTGAGGGAGTTATTTTCCGTTTTTAAATTTAGAAGTTCGACTTTTAAATTACTTATTTCAATTTTTAAATCTTCACATTCATAATTATTATTAATTAAATTTATTTTTCCAAATTCTTTTAATTGTGTCTTGTACGACTTTACCGAGGCCTCAGAATTGATTAACATCTGTTGAGTACTGACAAGAGATTTCCGAATCCTATCCAACTCTTGTACTAGTTCTCTATGGATTTAGCCCTAGGATTTACGTTAAGGGAATTGTAAATCTGAACCTTTCTGACTTGCGACCTTCTCCTTCTCGAAACTCGACTCGCGAATGTCCTTGCTTCTCCTAGGGATGAAGATTGATCGCTTGCAAGTTCTCGAGTTAGAGAACCTCTACTCGTATTCACGCGAACTTCAGACGCACGGAATAACCGGACTCGGCTAGATGAGTCCGGAAATACTTTCCGAAAATCTCTCAAAACTTTGTCTCTTTTCTGTATAATAGACGGCCTCTAAGTCTACTGAATTGTGTGTCAAATAGAGAGACTATACTCTTCTATTTATACTAGAGAGAGAGGCGAACGATTGCTCAGTTACCATAACTAAAAACCCTAAACTACGCCTATTCCGTTGCCAACGGAATAGGTATTTCCATAACGGAATACTTGGCACCTAAGGTTATTGCAGTTACCATATCTATTCCGTTGGGAACGGAACTATTCCGTTGCCAACGGAATGATTTTTTGTTCAATCAATTATCCTATAATTGATTATTTCGTTCACCAATTTATACATCCTATGTATAACTGTTTTTGAGGCATATTCATCCCGTACGAATGGAGTTCCTTGTGTGACCGTGTAGGTTCCATTTAACGCTGGCAACGATCTTCTAAAGATCGTAAGTCATGAATAACCTCTAGACTGATGTCATGACTACCCATGTTAAATGAAATGATCGGCGATCATAAACCTATCTGAATAGAAATTTGCTTATTTCTTTTGTTCTATGATATATGTCTTGATCACAAGGCATGGAAGTATGTCATCCTTGAGTTTGATCAAAGTCTCTTTCTTGATTGAGAATTAGACTGAGTAAATACAAAATGATATTAACAACACATGTTAATCCATTTTGAGCATGCCATGCATTTCCTTCAGTCCTAGTTCATCAGGGGGCCCAGAGATATCTCTCTCATGACGAGAGGAACAAATCCCATCTTGGTCACTCACATTCCTCGTCATGATTCAGTGCATACCTAATGATGACCCTAATGATTATCCCATTACAGATAACGTATGATCATATTAAAGTATGCAGTTCCACATAAAGGAATCCATGATGACCTCAAGTCATAGGTGTTGGGTTTCTACCGTTCATAACGCAGCGGAAAAACAAAAACGAAACAAAATCGAATTCGAAACCCAAAAGAAGGTTCCATGAATTACAATTAAATCAAAGAAAAGTTGATAACTTTGTACCTTCGGATTACGCTTAATCCGTGATGATCAAAACGAATTTGGTTGACTCTTTTCTTTGCCCGATTCCAAATTGGTTTCCAAACCGATCATTTGTATGTTTTGTCTAACCGGTGTCACAAACCGATCTTCAAGGGATCTCCAAACAAACCGATTCTCGAAGCAAACCGATTATCTAAACAAACCGATTCTCCAAACAAATCGATATCCAAACAAAACCGATTTTTAAAACAAAACCACGGTTTCAACCCGAATCACAAAGACGCCGCACTTCGCTTCGTCCTCTACCGGTATCCATATGAACAACCCCTTTGAATGGATAGAGAACGATATATGCTAGTATTCGTTCTTCATTTTTCTCACAGAAATAACAAGAGAAGTTTTTTTTTTCGGATTTCTCTCTTTTTGTCTCACAAAATTGGATGAAAATAATATATATTCATATATCATTTTGGGGTGTCTCTTGTGCCTACATAGTCCATAAGTTTCATATCCTATGTCCATGGTAACTATGTAACCATATATGCAACACATCTTATCATATAAGATGTAGGATTGGATGTGTCACTTGACTATGTTGCTCTTCATACAACTTATCACATAAGTTATGATTTTCTTCTGTGTACGTCTCAATAGTTGTTTTTTGTGTGTGACCCTGTAGGTTTACTTAATGTTGGCAATAATCACAACGGATTATAAATCATGAGCGGCCTCTAGCAAGACATCATGGTTACCCAAATTAAGCAAGTATAGATGATTCGATCAAACCTAATTTATGATCATGCATTGTATCCCTTTGTTACACGATATCTATATCGTCCATAAGGCATGGTATGTGTCAACTTTATGTTGGTCGATAAATATTTCTTGACACCGAATTTGATTGAACATGAAATGACATTAATAACTCCTTATTAATTCACTTGAGCACGGCCGTGCATTTCTTCAATCAAATCATCAAGAGGCCTAAAGACATCTCTCTCATTTCATGAGAGGAACAAATTCTATCTTAATTAAACTCTTTCCTCCACATAATTCATTAAAGTATAAAATTTCTCATGTAGGAAACTGAGATAATCTCAAGTCTAAGGACCAGAATAACTAATGACACGAACCATGTAGTATTCTTACGGTGGGTCAATCCAGTATATGGTCTTTAACATATACTTACGTTAATGACTTAATAACTCTTAATCATAATCAGTAAAAACTTGACCATCAGTCAACTAACATACTGATATACATTTATAGCTTATCAAAAAGTATGTTTGTCTCACAAACATTCTATGAATGATCAGGGACGGTTTAGAATATCATTCATAACACTTTATGGTTTTACTATCAAAGTCACATACTTTGATGATATAAAGCTGAATATCATATTCAAGGTTCATTTTAGTAATAAGAATAAAATAACCAATACAGATTTATTATATAAAATATCTCTAAATAAACACAATGTTTGTTTAACACAATCCATACATCTAGGTCTCAAATATATTGGCCTAGGGCATTCTACTAACAGTAGGAACAAGCACACTATTCATATGAGAATACTAATGACATATACCATGCATATTCTCATAGTATGGTCCGTCCAGTATGTGTTCTTTAACACGTACCTATATTCCAGACTTGACATCTCCATGTCCATGATCAGCAGAACATGATCATCCAGCCTGCGAATATACTAGTGTGGATATGTAGCTTCTTACCTGAAGTATGTCTATCTCTATAAATATCCTACATATCACTAGGGACAATTTAGAATTTCATTCGTTGGTTCACAGTTCTACTATCAGAATCACGTATTTTGATGACGTGAACCCGAAGTGTCATTCTTGGTTGATATAATATTTACATTCACAACCCATAAACACAGATATATAAGAAACAACCTTTATTGAATAAATAATAATGTCTTAATACATAATCCATTTCCTAGCACAAATACATTTGGCCTAAGGCACTTATCCTACACTCATCCCTTGGTCCAATTTCTACATTATTGTTAAATTGTTTGAACTTCAAACTTTTATTTCTTCTAGAACATAATCAATAGTTGGATCTAGAAATATCTCGTGACACGTGTCACGAACTGAACCTGAAGATGATGGATCGTCGAATGAGGATACTATCGGAGGTGGAGGAGGTGGAACTCGTCCTTGTTTGCGGAACATCTCTTGAATGGCCCATTCACACACTTCATCCACATTGTCGAGAATCATGAAAGCAACATTTGTCATTTTTGAGTCGGAATCAGATTCCGATTCGGCGGAGTTGGAAGAATTGCTCGAGTAGCTCCTTGACTTTTTTTTTAATCCTTTGCCTTGTCATCACACCTCATGTCTTTTCTCACGTCTATAATCATATTGTTCTTCTCGTCGCTCATCTTCTTTCATGTTCCAAGGTGCAAGATCGGGATGAAACATGTAACAGTTGTCTATCGTATGTCCCATATTGTTGCATTCAAAACAATATGACCGCATCGTTTCATGAGAAATGTCATCTCGTCATCTTGTGTGTCGACTACCGGCACGGCTACGGTTGTCGGTTAAGAATATGTTTTCTTGAGTCGGGCTGCATTTGAATATTTTTGTATTAACTATCATTCTTTATGAAAAATCTATCCGTGTTTTTTTTGAATGAAACGAGCATAAAAACGAATGAAACATGAATTTTCGGTGCAAACAAAGATTGTGGAGTAATATTTCAAAATGAACACAAATAATGGTTTGCATTTAAATAATTCTGTATTAACTATCATTCTTTACGAAAAATATATCCGTATTTTTTTACTCGAAGCGCCTCCCAGTTTTGTGGCATTGCCCTGATCAATTTTCCTACAACTCGAGAATTTGTTAGGGTCTCTCCAAAAGCAGTGAATCTATTTCGGATATGCGACATACGAGTTTACATATCCTCGACGGATTCACTTTCGATCATCCGAAAAAAGTCAAATTATTGTTCGAGTCACATTAATTTGGTCATCTTCATTCTGTTGTTTGATATTGTTTACGAAATTCAGCAAGGTAGTTGCTTGAGCTGTAACTATCCGTTCTCACTAGCCGCCCTTGCCGCGTTCGTAAGCGCCTACTCTCCGGGACTTGCCTTACGGCTCCGATAATCACTAATCTGAATAGCGTTCGTTACAAAACCTCGATCCACCGCTCGTCTTACAATAACCAGTGACGAAACGAAAGAACAAAACTTACAAAATGATACCTTTCAATCTCAACCAACAAGCACCAATTATGCACTAAAAAACTCGCTAATATCACGATTATTTTAGAGCAATTTCTATTGAACACTAGACAGATTTTTTGCCTTTAGAATATAGAAAAGTTGATGATAAATTGGATTGGGGGCTGCTACTTTAAATGAGGAAGGAGCAACCCCTCAAGAAAAAGAAAACTGAGACCTTCCGTTCAGAACGGAAGGCAGAAATGGAAGGTTATTAAAGACAGATTGGATTCAAACGGCTAGAAATCTAAACCTTCCGTTCAGAACAAAATATTTCCGTTCTGAACAGAAGGGGTCCAATTTCTGCCAGAGAAAGAAGGAAAATCTGTTCGAAAAACTATATGTTCCGTTCTGAACGGAACATATTATGTTCTGAACGGAATGTGCATAAAACTGTTGGCTTTTCTCCCTTAAGTGTATAATAGATAAAACTCAAAACAGTCTTCTTTGTCATTTGCCACAACTTAAGTCATTTACGCTTGAGCTTGATTTTAACGGATCTTATACCACCAATCTTACAAAATATATTAGTAATTTGAAATTATTTTGAATATCATTAAACTGAGAACAACAATTTTCCCCTTTCGATGATTTTCAAAACAATTCCGATAAAAAGCATTTCATATTTATTCTTCCCCTTTTTGAAAAACATTCAAAAGAAATATCCAACGGAATCGAAATCTCCCCTGAAATGGACGCTCCCCCTCAAAACAAAAATCCCATATAAAAATAGTAGACAATAACACACACTATAATTCTTATAAATCCATAACAAGTTACGAATACAAACAAGTTAGAAAATAAACAATACTATAAACCAAGTTCAAAAACAAATAGAGAGTCTTAATACATGAATAAAAGTTTTGACGAAAGTTGAGTGCAAAACACACTACAGTTTAGGTGGATTAGGGTTTCGTCAGGATGAGGGTTTGGAGGGTTGAGGATTAAAAGGTGGGTCCGTCAAAATCGTCCGGATTAGAGTTTGACAAGGATGAGCCCGGATTGTAGCGACCACGATAAATCGCGAGAAGATTCTGATAGTCAGCCGCATCATTTGCTTGAATGTCATTAAGCCGATTCAAGATTAGATATTGGGTGTCCATAATGAATTCCTGATTCTGATTAAAGCGATGACCCATCGCTCCTATTACAATGCGTGGCACATTTTGTTGTCGAGTCTTGATATTGGAGTTGCATTCGACATTAGAGCAATCTGAAAAAGAGAAAAAAATATTAGTTAGACAATAGTACTACAATATTTGAGTCTTATTTGAGAAGTAAATAGGTAATAATGAATATAAATTTTTCTGACGGATTAATGAGGTAGTTGAAATCATCTTACATTGACATCTAAATTTCATCTAATGCCAACATAATTAGGACCATGCACAAAATTAGACTTTCAAGTTCATTGTAAGTTGCGAAGAAAATTAGGGCTATAAGATATAAGGTCAGCCCGAGAGAAATGTCATATTCATATTCATATTCAATTGTTATAAAAAAGGAAATTCAAAATACAATACTTGCTAAAACAAATAGAAGAAAGTTATATAAATGAGAAATAAGAGCTTTTAAGAGTAATATACCTTAATTGGAGGTAAAAAGATGATTTCAACTGGTTTGAGTGAGGAATTTATGTGCTTCTTGTTTGAGAGAGGAAATTATTGTGGGTCTACTGGTTTGTCTCTCTCTAAATACGTTTTTATAAGAGTAAAACGGGGGTAACTCGATTTCTCCGTGATTGATGGATTGACAACATGAATCAGATGGAGGTGGCGTGCAAGATGTCATTTTAACCCTTTTTTCGATTTCTAGGCGGACGGAGAAATTGAGGATGGAAACGATAAATTTATACAGACAAAATACGAATCTATTTGAACGGATTGAAGTAGTGACACGGAAGAAAGGAGAAGCAGCTACAGTTAGGGTTATCTTTGCTTCAGTTTTTCCTTTTCTCTTTCCAGGATCTTATTTCCAGATTTTCTAATTTTCCGTTTTTCTTTTTCCAGTTTTTCTTGTCATTTGTTCCATCTGGCACTTGCATTAAATGCTGGTTAAAAACTGCTCCAACCTGTTCATTTTTTTCATACAGTCAATTAATCTTTTTATCAAAGAATTTAGTATAAGCCCACTATATTTTTTAATAATATTTCAAAAAAGAGATCCATCAAAATAAATTCGGTCTTTCAACTGAAATGATTTTTTTATACAGAAAAAGCCAAAATTTAACTTTTAATCTAAAACATGCAAGTACGACTATTATCCTTAATAGTTCAATCTATTCTAAACTCATGTTATCATTTTGTACATTGCCATGAAGCATATATGTGGAAAAAAAATATTATTAGTAGAATAATTGAATCATGAGAACAATAGTTAGTTCATTGTTTGTTAATATACCTAGGTGTAAAAATATCTCACTAAAAATAATGTTTTGTGTATAATTTGCCGATTCACCATCTGGATTTTCTATTAAGATTTTTACACCTTCGAGTGATGACGATTGTGATAAAGCAACATAAAGTTGGCCATGTGTAAAAACATACTGTGGTAAATATATACCAATTTGATTAAGAGTTTGACCTTGACTTTTATTAATTGTCATCGCATAACATATTCGTATAGAAAATTGTTTACGTTTTAAAATGAAAAGTAATTTATTATCTTTAACATTAAATATAATGCGTGGTATATACACTATTGCTCGTACATTATTTTTTGTCATAATTTCTACTTCAATTATGTTATCAGCTAATTGTGTCACTATCAGTCTTATTCCTTTTTATCATCCATTTGATTGATAAATATTACACAAAAGCATTATTGGGCATCCTATTTTCAATTCTAATTCATGCGGAGGGACACCATTGGGCGCACTCAATTGGATACATAGCTTCAAGTTCATCAGTAGATATTGTTGAGTTACATATTACATTAGAGCTAATATATATTCTACAATCGCTTGGCACAAAGTTTAATGCAATCTTGTTAAGCTCATCAACATGCTCATTCGTTGGGGTTACAATAGCTCGTTCCCTTAGATATTGTGTATTTTTATATATTGTATTGAAATTGACATGAATAACACGAACTATTGCTTCTTTGTTGTTTTCTTCAGATTTAACCATCAAATCATTCGGTATTTCTATCTAATTAGGCTCTTCTGATCCAAATAACGATTTTCCTTTAATTGTGCAATTGCCAATGGAACCAACCATTCATTAAATTCTTCAACAACTGTTTTTTCATTTGGAGTCAATTCTGGTTGAGAGAGACGCATATTAGTAGTTAATTGTAGTAACGTACAATATTGCCATATATTTGATCGGGTTATTGAAGCATTTAAATTATCAAAGTGTAATCCAACTTTGACAAGAGGCAAAAGTTTGTCCGAAATCTCCCACCCCCCCCCCGCCCAACAAAAGGAATTGTCTTTCCACCAAAAGGCTTTTTACAATTGTACTTGTTGTTTGTATCAAGTAAATCTCCGAGTGTTCTGTCAAGTGCTTCAAAATAATTACGATGATTCATAGGCGCTTCATCCCAAATAATCAGTGAAGCTTTTTGTAAGAGTTCTTCTAGATTTGTTCCTTTTTTAATGTCGCATGTTGATTCATTTGTAATTTCAATTGGCATTTTAAATATGGAGTGTGCAATATGACCTCATGGAATAAGTAATGCAGCAAGAGCAGATGAAGCAACATGTAACACAATCTTATGCTGCGAACGTAACATTGTGACTATTGTGCGCCATAAAATTTTTTTTCAAGTACCACCATAGTCATATATAAAGAAAGTTTTTCCTCATTGAATTCAATAGATCTCATGACCTCATCATAGATTTGGTTTTGTTCAGCATTTAAATGGGAGTGCATATCAAGCGCTTCAATCATCAAGGCTGGTGCATTTCATGCCAATTCATCTCTTATTAATTTATTTTCAAGATTGGGGACAATAGCAATTCTAGGAGATGGCAAAGAAAATGTTGCAAGATCTGACCCGTTATCAATAAACAATCTTTAAATATCATGCAAGATATAATCCTTAACTTGATCGTCAGTTAATTTTATACTCAACAACGCATAAACTTTACTCATTTTGTACATAATATCATCATCGAGAAGCTGCCAACATTCCTCAAAAACAATTCACGGGTCAGCAACTTCATAGTACAATAACATACTAACATACATTTTATGCAATTGTGTCGCTGACGCCTAATTAGAGGCTTCTTGTATTGCAAATAGCCATTCATTATCATTCGTCAAAAGTCCAAGAGCGTTGCAAGCATCTCTAAAAGAACTATGTAACGTACCATTAACTGTACGAATTGATGGTGTTATGCACTAGGCCAAAGTGTTTGTGACCTAGATGATAAATTGTAATAACAAACATAATATTTATTCTAAGATATTTCATATAATATGTGCGTATAGGTTATTTTAATATAATTAAAATAGACCATGAATATGCAATTCAGCTTTATGTCATCAAAGTGCGTGACTTTAATAGTAAAACTATAAAGTGTTGTGAATGCTATTCTAAATCGTCCCTGGTCATTTATAGGATATTTGTGGAGACAAATATACTTGCAGATACATATAAAGATATATTTATATACAAGCTATAAATGTACACCAGTATGTTAGTTAACTGATGATTATGTTTTTACTGATCATGGATAAATAGTTATGAAGTCATTAACATAGGTATATGTTAGAGACCATATACTGGACTGACCCGCCATAAGAATGCTACATGTTTTACATCATTAGCGATTCTTGTAACATAAAGTATTTATAGTCCTTTGACCCGAGATTGTCTCGGTTCCCAACATGAGTAATTTTATACTTTAATATAATCTAACACTGCCTTTAACCGGGTGGTCATAACGGTTATGATTAGGTATACAATGAATCATGTAGAGGGATGGGTGCAATCAAGACGGGATTTGTTCCTCTCATAAATGAGAGAGATATCTTTAGGCCTCTTGATGAATTGAACTGAAGAAATGTATGGCCATACTCAAATGAATTAATAAGAGTTATTAATGTCATTTGTTCTTGTTCAGTTTAATTTGGGATCAAGAAATATTAATCGATTAATATAAGGATGGCGTATTACATGCCTTATGATCGATATAGATATCGCACGATAAAAGGACTAAATACGTGATTGTTGATTAGGTAAATCGGATCACCGATATTCACTTAAATTGGGTAGTCATGATGGCTTGCTAGAGTCCGCTCATGATTTATAGACTGTCAAGTCTATTGTCAACATTAAGTGAACCTATAGGGTCACACACAAATAACAAACTGAAACGGGCGCAGAAAATCCTAGCGACTTATATGATGAGTTGCATAAGAATGTCACAAAATATATTGTCATCTTATGTGATAAGATGTGATATATATGTATATAAAGACTATGAGCACAAAAGATCATGTAATCTAGAAGAGTCTAGATGATGTCATATGGATAATGATGAGTGATGTCATACACATCTTTTAGTGTGAGGAGACATGACTCTTCACCTCTATATAAGGATATAGAGGGCTCCAAATTCAATAGACCAAATCATTCTTTCTCTCATTATTTCTCATTCTCTTTTGTGAGACAAAAGAGAGAAAAATATCCTTTCTCATTTGTGTGACAAAATTACGAAAGGGTGCTTTCCTTTTTGTATTACTACGAAAGGATGCCTTCTTTTGTATGACAAAATGAAAGGGTGCGATTATATGAGAGGAATTATATACATCTTTTGTGAGATAAAATAAGAAGACTTTTCTTATGCAAGAGGAGAACAAGTTACTAGCATATATATTGTTCTTCTTCCCGTTTTAAGAAGTTTGTTCGTGTGGACACCGGTTGAGGCGTTCGTACTTTCGGCGCTTGTGATCTATTTGGCCTAAGAAGATGATAATGGGTTGTTGAGAATTTCGGTGGAGGCCAATTGTATGTGCGGTAGATGATTTCCGCACGATCCGACCTAGACGGCCTAGACGGACGTAAAATCGGTGAGGACGGTAACCGGTTTAGAGGTGCATGGACAACACGCATGGTTTGAGCGTCACGGATTAAGCGTAATCCGAAAGGTATCTTTAAGATTTATTTCTTTGATTTAACCGATACGCATGGATCCTCGGATTGGTTTTGGACGATATTTTTGTTTTCCGCTGCGTTGTGCACGTCTGAAACCCAACACGAATATCTTCATAAACATGTTGCGCTTCGTGAAAAGTTAAGTAAAAGTCTAAGAAAGTATAACTCACCAGAGCTACGATGTACGTAATAAAGATGACCGAGACATTTTCCTTTTTTCCGAATCATCCAGCTTTTGCTATCTTGATGCCATGTGAAATACTGGGGAATTTCTATATATTTTAGTGAACGGGCTGATGGTTCTTTTTTATTCAGTTCCATCCATTATGTCAACATAGTTCGTTCTGTTTCTCCATCATTTATAGTGTAATGCATATTTTGGCCATCATTGAAAACAACAAGATTCATGAAAGATAAATGCATAGGTAATCGTTCAATGCTAAGAGTTCTGTAATGTATATCACATTGGAAAATCCTCCAAATAGCTTCATGAGGAGTGATATTTCTACCATCTAAAAAGACTTTAATTTCATTAATTTCTTCAGTATCTAAATTATTAGTTTTATTTCTTTCAAGATATGCATATGTTCGATCATTGCCTTTACAAATGTATTTAAAAAGATATTTTATGAGCTACTTGTCTGACATCTTTCAACATTAATGTGTGCCTGATATTTTGGTAATAAATACATGTTGTACGGGACTACATGGGCATTATTCAAAGAAATACCTTTTCTATTAATGAAAATACCACTACGTTTATATATGACAATACCATCTTCATTTTTCACAGTTTGATTTTGAAATGGTTTTGGAAATTATTTTGAACAAATACATTTTGTTGTACAATTCACCCTAGCATATGCAGAGCCGCATGTTTCATAGAGCATGAACTTTGTAACAACATCATACCCGATTTTGTCAATTTCTGGATCAGGTATTTCTGCGGAGATGAACTTATCTATTTGTTATGCAGTTTTTAACTTATCATCGGCAGCCAACCAAACAATGATATGCACATGGGGTAATTCTCTCTTTTGAAATTCAATAGTATAAATAACTGCAAAAACAAATAATGAGTAAAACATTAAATAAGTCCATGTATCATGAAAAATTAAACTTGATTTTTTCCTCCTTTTATTTACTTACTTGCCATAGCTTCTCCGAAATATTTATTCTTCTTAATACCATATCTCTTGTAGTTTCATTTTGAAAACGTGGGCTGTAATATATGGTCTATCTTTAGAACGTTGCCCTGCTAGGAACATCCTTTCAATTTCAAGCCATTGTGGATTGCAAGTAAATATTATAAAAAGATCAGGAAGGCCTATATGTCTGCAAATTGCCATTGCATATTAATAGTTTTGAAACATATATCTGGGACTTCCAACATGTGAAGCTGGCAACACCATGCGTTTTCCAATATTTTTACCAAACATGTCGCTGTCTAAAACTGCATTTTTTATATTTTGAAATTTATCAGATCTCAACGACGCCTGATTCAGCTGTAATTATGATAATCTTTGCTACTCAATTGCCAAATAAGCATCAACGATGAACAGTTGAAATAAGCGACCAGCACGAAAGATTGTCGGTGCATCTTTATTGCGTTGGTGTAATCGATATGCATAATACTCATTCATAGTAACACACTTTCTATTAATTTTGCTTTGACCACTTGAATCAACCACGTACTTAATATGCGGATGAAACCCATCTTCGCCATAAGGAAATAATAATGGATATTGCATCGACATATTGTTGGGAAATCTACAGCCATGTACGTTACATGCGCAGCGGAACCTATGGATTTAACCCGCCCTAGGATCTATGTTAAGGGAATAAAAGTACGAGATTAACTATTAAAATT